>WFKH01011581.1:42021139-42071515 GCA_016163765.1 Magallana hongkongensis | reverse complement strand
AGAGAGAGAGAGAGAGAGAGAGAGAGAGAGAGAGAGAGAGAGAGAGAGAGAAACAACAAATCTATGGCCCTTTATTTAAGACATGATTTTGTTTTCGTCGAGTTTCTGTCATTCTCTAAGCGAATGAAGCTTCCATTCTCAAACTAGTCTTTAATTTTTGTCCTAAGAGCAAATGCAAGCTCAGGATTTCAAAACTATAGGCTAAGGAACATAGATAATAAAAAATAAATGGCATGCTATCTATATACTTGTACGCAGTTTTTTGTGTATATATTTCAACTTCATTTCAAACAATACGAATTCAAAAATTTTGTATTAAAAAAATCATCAGTCATTGTGTATAATGCGGGTGTTATGATTCCATTTGAGGGTTATCGGACTTTTTCTATAAATTATGTAAATCTTGTTCTACAAATTGTGTACATCTGATTCAATAAATCAAGAGACACAAGTTCAATTTTCTTATTTAGCAATTAAATCTGTAAGGCTACAATGTACTTACATGTAAATTAACTCGTTTCATTTGTACCGGAAATCCAATATTAACCTATACTCTAGCCTCAATGTGCGTCTTTTGAAGAGAAATGAACACTGTATTAAAAGTTCTATGACCTTATTTCAACAACATTCGAATTGTTTGTTGAAAAATATCTCAATAAAATAATATTAGCTATGTTTGTGTTTGCGGGAAGAAATGTTTGCATGTTGAACATCTACGGGAAGCAAGAATAATTGTCAAATTAAAATGTATAAAATTCCAATTTGTTTTCTTTTTTAACTACCTGGTCAAATAGATTGAAAACCTAACTTTAAACATTGGTAAAAACCTTATATCTTAATCTGTGCTCTGCTCAAAATTCCACTGTTGTGTTTGTTAAATTTTAACTCCCCGGTCTAAAAAAAAATAACTTATTTTCTTTAAAGTACGTTATGCATGGGTGTGTGGCCTTTTTTTTAAATATTATTTTCCGATATATACCCAATCACAGGCGCTAAACTTATCGAAAGAATTTTTCAGAAATATTTTCTGTTTATATTTTGTGACTTATTAACCTCTGTGCCATAAAATACCTGCATACTACATAGAACTATGAATGTCCCCTCGTTCATTACATAAAACGTTGTGATGTTTTAATATCTGTTCAAAAGTTATCAAATGAGTGTGTTTTGATAAGCTACAGATTGTTAAAGCATGTTCCTTACAAGTTCACTATGTGGGTGGGTTTTGACACAGCGTGATGATTTCTAAGGATCCTCACTACAAAATTTAAGGGAAGGAATGTTTCAGGTAAATAAGACTGTGGTACAGGTAAAATAAATTCCCTGGCAGTTTATTGATATGCATGCATATGTCAAGTATATAAATCTAAAACATTACCGGTGATTATGACCGCTCTGGTCATAACATTTGGATCCACCACTAGATATGTGTGCCATTCCATCCACCCGTAGGTATTCCACTCCAGGCTGTGCCATGGGCATAAATTCAATAAAATCCATTTATTCACACAGTATTACGATGGAAATTAAGGAACATAGAGAATGTATTCAAACAAAGGGTACAAGTATATAACCTTTACATGTTCATATAACTTATTAAATTAAAACATAGATATATGAATTACAAGTAGTACATGTATTTAAACAAAGGGTACATGTACATGTATATAACTTATACATACACATATAAATTATTAAATTTAATAATTATACATTTTAAAAAGAACTGCAGACCAACACAGATAAATATACATAGCTTTTTAATGCTGTAAAGTTTGATGTTGTCACTGATCATCTAAATTCCAACGTATTTGGCACATGTAATAAACATGTAATTTGTAGAATCGTAATTTGTAGGTATACATGTTACATGTACATGTATTACATGACATAAAATACAGGTTAAAGTGAATTTGCCACCTGCGTTCTGAAATATTTTGTGTCAATTTTACTTATCTAAGGAGATGTTAAGGGAGCCTAACAATTTGTATTTTTTTTTTCACTGGGTGGAAGTCACATGAATCGTATTGTTAAAAGTTATATTAGTTGTATAGGACATATAGAAATTGGAGGCCAGAAAACATTTTCTACTGTAATGACAGTAACATTCTTTGATAAAAAGTTGTAACAACCGTCATACCATGCCATTTTAATCGTTAAAATTAAATATCTAATTCTTATGTTGCATATAATTTATGATTTATTTTTGATACGAAATACAAATATACATTTTTACCATAAGGATAAAAACAGTTATCGATATTTTTATCTTGAAATGATGACCAGTATCATTGTACTTCGTATACGTTAATTTATTTTTATAATTTTTTTTGTTTTGTTTTGTTTTGTTTTTGTTTTTGTTTTTTTTTTTTTGGAGGGGGGGGGGGTATAATTTAATTGAAATGTATCAACATTGAAAAGTATTGAGCATCAAACTTGTAGCTTAAATCAGTGTTCTTTATTTTACATTACATTGATAATTGTTAGTAAAAGTTTAAAAAATAAATAATTTAGATAAAAAATAGGAGTTTTCCTTGCGCTCACGTGTCATGGGATAATTTTTCAAATAATGGATGTATAAAGGATGAGTTCGATATAATTCCTGACATTTTTTGTGTAAAGTACAACATGCTTATAAAAATATTCTATAGACTTAAATTACCTAAAAATTTAGACAAGGGGTTTTCCGATAATGCCGCATAAGATCCAGAGAATTAGAAATGATCAAAAAATTGTTATCTCTATTTCTTCGAAATTATTTTGGTACATGCCAAGTAAAACCACGTTGATATGATCTTTAATCCACATGTAGAATTCACAATCATAATATCCTATCCTATCCTATTCTATCATAACATATCATGATTATCAATTAATTTGACAATCGTAAACTCATTTTCATTTACATATATTCCAATGGATATACCAGTCCTTTTTCTTGTCTGCATCGAATCTAAAAAGAAAAAAAAACCCAAACAAACATACAAAAAAATCAACCAGAAAACCCCATCAAAAACCACGGATTACGAGAAAAAGGGAGGTGGGTGGTACCATGCAAATGCATTTAACGTCATATAAATTGTTTTGTCTTTTTGTAACAATTTACAGAAGCATTGTAATTATATCCGGTTTTCGGGCTGGGTCTAATTTTTAAATCTAAAATGTTCAGATTATCATTGCCATGTCTTTATTTGCCATCTTTCGATTAAAAATAACATTCAATCTATCAATAACTTTTCCCCACAAGGTTTATATTGTGTACACCATGTCAAAACTTAGTGAAATTATACTCCAGACTTTACACGCCTGGCTCTTAATACAGACGTGTATGATAAATCATTATGATAGTTAATTTGATTACCTTATAAATCTAATGACTGCACTTTCAAGTACATTGCATAACCTGTCATTAATAAGTAAAAATGTTTTCTTCCATTAATTATCTTTATCTTAGAAAAATTGTAAAATCATGACATATCAATTTTTTTGTTACCTGTAAATTTTTAGTTCAAATTTCATTTCAATGCTAATAAACTCAACAAGCTCCCCCATATCGGAAAATTAATACCACAACATAAAAAAAAAATCAAAGTCTTCCGCCAAAATACATAAAATAAGATCTATATCTTGGGGTTTATCTCGGCGGGGTTCTCAGTAGACCCCCCTGGCGATTAGCTCAAACAAGAAGGTAAAAATATTGTTACTTTTAAGGAAACACGTTGAGTTTGAATTACCGGACAATAAAATAAGATTTGCTTAGATTTGGAGTTGGTCGTATAGACGCTACCAATCATTTGATTTAATCGAACTGCTTAATGAACACGGCAAACAGATGTGTTGACATTGATCAAATAAGCCTTTGCCCCCCTCTTGACTTAGTATTACGTATTCCCGTTTGATCGACAAAAATCAGGGAGGCCACATTCCGATGAAAAACATAAATTTGGAAAATCCGAATAATTCCAAGCCCGTCTGGGAGAACTGGGCTTGCGCAGTGTGTGTGCAGGTTGAAGTATTAGCTTGACACCGGTGTAAAGATGACAAGATTGACAAGTGAAAACTTACATCGTGAATTTCTCCGGGCAGGGGGTCTATAGGGAGAAGCTAGTAATCTGTACTTAAACTTATGTATTGTATGTAGACTGTGAATGAAGTTTTTTTTTAAAGGTACCAAGGCCAGGTGTCGGTTGGGTTAACCTTGGTATAAGATTAAAATCCTGCGGATTCCAGTAGCAAATTCCCACAAACACCATTATGCAAGAGGTCCTGAACTAAGAGCAAAGGTTGACATTTAACAACTTAAACAGACATACATTGATTTTTCTGTGATTATTAAGAAATCCAATTCTTCTTGTTTTAAAAATAATTTAAAAATTCAAGTCTTTGATAATTTTAAGTTCGTTAATTTTTCAAATACAATTATCTAAGTATACAGTATACCCAGTCTTTTATTTCATTTCACAATGATTGGTAATATTATTGTTGATCGATTCTCGACTGCTTTTCCATACGGTAATTTAAACAGAAACTTGATAAAGTTGTTGCTTATTTCATTTGTTTTAAGTCAAGGGATTGTTATTTGGGGTTTTAATGCCTCCCTCGCACTAATTAATCATACCGATTGTCTTCAATTTTGCAGTGTAATATGTTATAAAGAAGTTTAAATGAACTTTAACAAAGATAATTTAAGGGGAAATATTTTTGGTTAACCGAAAATCAAATTTATGTCTATAAATCCCTTCTATCGTTTTCCTAATAAACTGGCAATTTTGTTTTCCGATTGAAAAGATATGTCAAGCGGTTTGCTCTCCATTTTAATCACCCCTCCACCCCGTCGACATCTGGAAGTTTTATTAAGGAGGCTGAGTGGTCAACACATTACCCATCAGATCTTCCTTATGTAATAAAGAAAAATTCCATATATTTTGGCTTTAAATTTGAATATTTTCTCATATCTTTATAATAGCGCATTTCATCTAAAGGAGATATACAACGTCGTTCTTAAAATGGCAACGATCATCCAGTCCTCTTAATACACTCGTTTGGACTTATATCTATGATATTCAAATGAAGAGTTGCTATGGCCAGTTTGTTCATTAACACGTTCGTTTGATAACATAAAGTAATGTTGGTTTCAAATAAAGACTTTACGTAATATCTTTATCACAAGTTTGAGTATATCCGCTGCTATATCATTACAATCTGCTTTTCAATTTCTAAATACATTATTAATACGCGTATCGACAATTGACAAGCAGTTTTTTTTTGTATCCATTACTCAGTGTACCTTAAAATATTTCTTCGTCACAAAATGCTATAGAAATACAATAATTCTTTTTTATGTTGAACTTAAGTGTCAATTTGCAAATCTAAATCTAACTTTTTTACATTATAAAAACGTTTTAGTAATTGTTGCATTCATTTTCTTTTCTTCTTCCCTCTTTTCCAATTATTTTTGATATCTTTATAACATAATTTATCATTAGCTGTAAATTGCTTTTGGTAATTATCTGCACTCGTTTTTTCATCATTAAATGCACCAAAAATCATAATTCAACATAAAAATGAAATCAATAATATGTATGCACCCAATACCAGTTGGAGAAGTGGGACTTTCGGAAAGCCTGTTGTGTGTGTTAGCATTCAATAATCTAAAGAATGTTTTATTAAACTATTACCAAAAGCACGTCGCTGGGCTCATAAAGTCGTAATACCATAATAAAAAGTGACTTCTGTAAGTTTAGTATCAAGGAAATCATGTATAGGATATGATCTCTTGTCCTCCCAGTAAATTATTGCATTAATTTTACATATCTCACACTAATTCTGTCCATTAATTATGGTTTTTTTTCTTGCGGTTTTTCAACCTTTGGTGAAAAGAAAACGATTGCTTCTTGGTCTACCATCTATGCAATATGATTAGCCGATGGAAGTATAGGGGCTATGACAGAAATTTGACGGCTGAACACCTCGTTAGGGGAGTACAGTCTGGTAATTGATATTTCTAAATTATCTTCTTTTTTTACGAAGGTTATAGGAACTAATGTTAATGTTCTGAATAGTGGTTAGGAATGAAATCTGAAAAGCCGAGTGTCTGTAAAAAGTACAGTTCTGTGTGGTATTTTGAAATATTTACATATTTAGTCAACTCGTTTTTTAAAGTTTTGAAAAAAACCCAAATGTAAATTATTAAGGGATAAAATCTGTGATATTTATATCGGCAATAGTGTCCTTATTAAAGCTGTATCAACGCTTTACTAATCTCACATTGAAAACATTGCCATTTCAAATTCCACACCTGTGCAGAAAAATTTAATTAAAGTAAAAAATTGCATACATAATGAAAAATGATAATAGTTAATAGTATGAAATAGCAGAATCATTGTTGGAGAACTTTTATAGTTTTTTTTATGTTGGCAAAAAAAATAACTGAGGGTGTTATTCAAATAACTACGTACATGGTCCTTTTTCATCAATGCCACATTATAGCTCCGGCATATTGCGCATCACATATTGATTTATCTAGTACATATAATAATTATTATCTGCATATGATAATTATATATTCTCTGTATATAATGATCATTGATATGTCTATAAAATAATTGATGAATCTAAGACCATACGGGGTTTTTTTTTTCTTCAAAAAGATTTAAGCTAGATTATTTGTAAATTAGATATAAATGGCTTTAAATTGTTATTATTATCTGTAAATAAGCATTAACATTGGTTATATATTCAATTAAAAAACTACCATTATAGCAATACCTACCACTGGAAAATAATTTATAAACTTTTTTCCTAGCTGTTCAACAAATGTTTGTTTCATGTTTAATGCGCATGCGTATTTTTTAGCAAAATGCATTTCTAAATAAAAATCTACAGCTTTTTCACATTTTATTTCTTCACTTTCTTTACAATACATGTAAGTGCACAAAAGTGCCAAATTATGAACAAAATATAAAGTCTCAACTCCATTATTTGTATTATAACATCCGCCATGCATCTGTACTGACCTCAAGAACGCCAAATACGTCGTTCAAAAAACCAAATTTTAAATAAAACGTCATCTTGAAAGAAACACACCAAAGCGAGCCATACGTACCGAAATATTTTAGTGGTTTGCGCCAAAGCTCTGTTGTATACGGACCCTTCATCATCGTCGCCCATTTTTTGTGTCATGAAAAATGACGTTTTTCTGCTTTAATTATTACAGTAATGATGATTGTTTCATTTGTCTTTTGTTGAAAGGTATATTTAGCTGAAGTTGAAGTTTCCGGAGACGTGGATGTCGTTATTCCATCCTTTAAGAAATTTTTCAATAATCACGTAATAATTTATCATTTAACAGGTAAATAGAAACTTCTCATCATGACAAATTAAAATAAATGGAATTTTATATTATTCCAAAAAAAAAAATGTCCAAATTTTTAATGCAAAACATTATTGTAGTTTATTGTGCCTGTCAAAAAACGACAAATTTTCGCGTTTGGGGGAAAAAAGTCATGAATTTGTTAAGAAAAGATCATGACAATGAGCATATTCTGGTCATAAAATATGTGTGTTACTGTGTTAATGAATTATAATCCATGTACAATTACATCATTATCTTTATAACGATATGCAAAGTAACAAAAAAAAAATACTCTTCATTCCGTTCATAAATAATGAGCACTTTATGTACCATATACTAGGATAAAGGTGGGAAAACACATATCTTATTCAGAAAATGTCCATTGCATGTAAGCTTGTGCGGGTTTACTGCGTTCAGATTTCTTACTTATCCTAGAAAGTTCAGAAATTGACAAACCGGGAACCAAACGTGATATTAGGTAAAAATAAACCTGTTTGTAAGTAAATTAGTACACTAAATTACATATTAAATAACCTTTTTTTAATTACTATTATTTAAGATGTGACTCTTTCTTTAATTATCATATTTATATAAGACTGTCGATGACGTGTGTGCATGCTGTATGTACATATATGGAATCAATTTATGCTTCTCGATACTTGCTTTTCTCTTAGATTGATCATATATACATGTAGAGTCTTATGATGAATTTGTAAGTTAAACATAGATATATTCTAGGTCATTGAAATGTATTGAAATGTTGAGTAATAACATTATGATACATGTGCATAATTATCTTCATTGTCATGCTTTATAACTGTGTAGTGAAATGTTGAGTTAAAATATTAATTAATAAGATATATGTATTTTATGATAACATTCGTGGCTATTTAATGATTACTTTCGTGAACAGTTATTTAAGTTTGAAGAATGCTAATATTTCTATTTTAGATAATTGCACATCATAATTACGGAAAGCAGAACGTCAGATAACAGAATACGGAAAAGAAAATATCACGTTTATATACATGTCTAGTTGAAACATGCAAAATTTTTAATTTTAAAATGCACCTATTTTAATGAAAATAGGAAGAAATAAAAGTTAAAGTCAGAATATGCAATTAAAATCTCGTTATATTTTTTTCTGAGAAAAGGTAGCAAGAGGGAAATTAAAATCCCAGTGACAGATTTAAGAATGGAATACTGCCATGTATTATAACTATAACATGTGTTGAGTTGTCATTATGACTGCAAATTATCATAATTACAGAAAAATTACAGTATAAAAGATTACACTTTTTTATTTATTTTATTATAAGTTTCAAGTTACTTAACAAAAAGAAACGTCCAAATCTATGGCTCACTCGTACAGGAAACGATTTAAATTTTTCTGAAGTATCGCTTGCATAATTTCAACATTTATTTTATTCTCTATCGAATTAACTTAGTTTTACTTTAAAGGGAGTTGTAAATGATAAATTTGTCCTAAAAGTACATAACAAAATAACAAAAACATTTGTATACATTGTTTGCGGCCGCATTACTAATGAATTTCATTGGGCATAATAAAGTAGACTAAAATAAACTTTTAGTTTTAAATGCTTGCAATGTCTAAACAGGATAGAGTTAGAAACTAATTTTAATTATAAAAGCAGTTTAAAATTCCAAGTTTCAATACATTATAAATCATATCATATCCAGAAATATGCACGCAGAAAGGCTAGCGATTTTATTTACTCCTTCCCTCTGCTTAAATCAAATTTCGGTCGTAGACGATATCTATACATTGAGAAAATTCTTGATACAGAACTTTGTTCACAATTGGTCGTATCCAACACAAATGTTTACTTCAAAGAAATTGCATTCCTATTGAATCCACAATTATTAGTTACAAAATAAATGAAATTCAATTAGTATTAATACATGTAGGGAGAGAGCAGGTTAAGTTTTCAAAAAACTTGTCCCGAATCTCATTGAATCTAAAATTTGTAATAAAATATGCTTAAATCTTCATAATTATTCAAACATTTAGTAATACCTTGTTGTGTTCTGTTTCTCGTCAACCTTTACAATATCAATTTTAGTATGCATTGTTATTGGAAATACTTCCTCTTAATCCTCAGGTTGATTTCAACTTCATTCACAAAAACCATTTTCTTTTTTAGGAACTCACAAATGCCTATTAAGGAATGCAAACTATTTCTATTACAGACTGTTTATTTTATGAGCATTCATAAAAATATAAGAACCCTAAATAATCCACAAATGTCACATGTGTCAAAGATGTAAACTCATTACTTTTTTATTTAACGGTAGATTCGTTTCAAAACTGTGCTATTTTGATGCTTGTTTTGCAAAGCGTCAGAACATTTCCTGTTTTAGCAAAACGGAATAACCTGAGACTCCAAATAAAGAAATAGAATAAAAATCAAACATTCAGTATAAATCAATATGTTTACAACACAAGTATGATATGTTACTTTTGTATATTCGCAACAGTTGATATTTTCAAGTTGCTTTCATTAATTGCTTTTATGTAATCAAATCATTTGGGGTTCTTTTCCCCCAAAATTGCTATTTTATACGACCCCCCCCCCCAATTTAGTTGTTCAATTGTTCGAGGAGGCTGGATGGTCAACAAATTAACCATCAGATCTATTAGATCAGATTAGGTATAAATTGTAAAGCTATTATACAATTATAGCCTTTTGATGAGGTCAATTCATGGTTTTATAGACCTGATGAGAGTATATCGACCGAGGACGAAGTCCGAGGTTGATATACTCTCATCAGGTCTATAAAACCATGGATTGGCCGATATCAAAAGGCTATAACTGTTTTATTATAAAAAATCAAAAACTTATTCTCTTCATTCTCTTCAAGCGTTTAAAATATTTTGTTCATAATGTAAAGGTGTTGATTTCGCTGTTATGACGTCACAATGTCGCACGTGCCCAAACCAGTATTTTGTCATAAAAATCTATTTTTAGTATAGAGAGGTCAATAAATTTCTATTTTTAGTATAGTAAGGTCTATAACAGAATTTATAGCACGGTCATGTGACAGCAATCGACCAATCATGTGCTTGGGAAAAATACGATATTATAATAAAAACTATTATCTAGTAAAGAAAAATATCATAAATTTTAGCTTTTAATTTTGAGTATTTTCCTTATACAGAGCTCTTCTTCTAAGGAGATCAATACAGTCTTAAAAAAAAAAAAAGACCCACGACCATCCAACCCTCTTAAAATGTTTGCTTTCTGCGCTTAGTTACTACGTGTTCATTGTAAGAAACAATCATACTTTTTGCTTATGTACATGTACAAATAAAAACGTTTCTGTTTTAGCACAACCAGTGTTGTCTAATCTATTTAACTTAAAAGGTAATGATGCGTACTTGTATTGAAATTACCACAGAAGATTTATTATGCTTTTGAAAAAAAAACATTCTACATATATTTACTTTCTTTATCATTTGTGGACATATTGATTTACTATGTGCCTAATATTACGGAAAATTACATAAGCATTTGTTTGAATTTCACGTGTACTTGGTTAGGGAACTTAAAGATAAGGAATGCGAAATCGATTTCATCGTAAATATTAAAGGGGTCAGTTGATTTATGGCTCACGACTACCACAAGGACGATTTAAAAGGAAGTTTTCAGCCCAACATCTTTCAAAAAAATATATATATATGTATCTGATAGTGGTGTCAGGTTACAAGCATACCAGTATGTCGTTTCTTTCCTTGAATCTAAAACCTCAAGGTTAAGTTATTTTGACGTGTCGGTATTTCGAGACTTTTGACAGTGTATTGCCAGACATATAGAGTAATACAGCAAAGTGCGCTTTCTTCAGCAAAGGTACGGTGTGTCTGGCAATCGCATAAAGTAAATAATGAATTAGATAAGATTCGTTTTTAATATCTCTTAGTGCTATTAGTTTATGTCTAATATCTAATTGACACTCGTGACGGTTCTTCATGAATTCCTCAAAGACAAGGAAAAGGATATTTAGTAGGTATTTGTTTTAATTAATCAGGATGATTTATTTTCTGAAAGCCGTCTTCTACTTTTTAAACTGCGTTCTATAAGTTATGTTTGTCGCTTCTAAGGAAACACAAAATGCGCTCTTCGTTATTATTTCAACATTTTATCTGTAAAAAAAAGGTTCATACAGTTCAATCAAAATGGACATGCATATAGATGGGATAGGCTGTAAATTGTTTCAATTGTAAAATTGATAAAGTGAACATGTTTGCATATATTTTATCTCCTCAATAGGCGGTAACAATTAATCTGAATTTAATCTACCTTGATTAGTTAATAAGATTGAGAAAGATCAAAACGATTTATAAACCCTTCGCCCTTCCGAAGTTTTTTCTTATTGGAAACTGACCGCAATCTTCAAACGAGCTTCTCGTAATTGTCGATAACATGAAAAAAATGTTCGTCACTTTGCTTATCTATACTAAATTTTTCATGAATAGGTTGATTGAATTTTCTCTGCATTGTTCTCATTTGTTTATATATTTTTTTCATATAATTATTACAAAAAGACACATTCATTCATAACGTTTTTGTACATTGTGTTAAATTGCAAAGTATACATATAACACTCATCGAAGCAGATCTCCATTGAAAGACAATAATTGTGTGTAATTAATGCCATTTCATGATAGATAAACAATCAATGAACCTATTTTATTCAATAAAGTAAGACCTTCGCATTGCCTTGTCAATATACAATGTATAAATCAATCAATTGATCGTTATAAGTGTTTTTGCGAGACATAATTAAATGTTCACGCCTCAACCAACCTTTGTTGAAATGTGTTAATTCATCCTTTGACGAAAGTGTGGTATTCCTGGTTGCTGATGATTGCAATCACTCATTTCTTAACTTTTGTCTTTTTTTTTATCCAGAAAATATGACTTCGCAATCTGAATAGAAAAATCATATGACCATGAAAACCTGATAATTTTGTAAGATTTGCTGCATCGAAAACCAAGTTTTGGCTGCAAGATTTTTGCACAGCAAATTACAATGCAACAGTTTTCATTTCAAATGTTAAGTCCATCCAGTTAATTGTGATCAAGTTAAAGCTAAGAAAAAAATAAGGAAAAAGAAGTTGTTTCAGTTTTATGTCGTTTTAATAAATATTAATTAACAACAAAATAACATTAGATAACATAACTTGGAATTCAGTGATCAAAAAGTTCAATAAATTAAGGTACAATAAAACAAAAGTATTGCACATGCCACAACATTTATATCTTGAAATGTTCTTGTTTTACGAAAAGTCTCATATTGCGATTTGCCACAATTTGCTGCTGTCATTTTCATATTCGGTTAACTGCAAGTCAACAATGATCCAGCACAATGAAGAAACAGCAACGTCCTCTGCATCTGTAGCGAAAGTTCAGGACATTTCGAAGGAGGTCCCAATCATTTGTCTCCTTTAAATTTCCACGAAGTTAAATGATAGGTTTTAGTTCTTCAATTGCATAGTGAAGAGGAACACGTCCTATTTTCCTCCCTTGGGGCAAGAGGAATTATATAGTCTCAAGTCAATGATTTGCCATCAATCACTCCGAAGGTAGCATGGTTCCGTGCCAAACTTTGGGTACATCTGCAGCCTTGCATAAGGTGGTGAAACCACTGCAGGATCTAAAGAACCCTTCCTTGTTTGCAGTAGAGGAGGATGTTATTTTCTGGAAGCAGCTTCCATCTTCCTCGGCAAGAACCAGACTGAAGTTTCTTGGAAGTACAATTGCCATGTTTGATCTCTGTCGCTTACTAATCCAGGCAGAATGTTTTATCAGACCGTGAGTGTGTATATTTGATGAAAGTCTGAGCTTGTCGCTCTTATATACCGTTCGAGAAACCCCACGTGGTCGTAATAAGGAATTTATGACAAGACCGTTTTTACTGGCAAATCGTTAGCATACCTTTTGCGACAGTCCAGCCCACTTAGTTTGACAGGCATCTGGCGCGTGTCGCATAACTTTCTCCTCTTAAAGAGGCCCTGTGTAAGTGCATGACGAGGGAGAAAATAGCATTGCGGTTTAAATCGAAAATTACAATCGGAATATGGAACAATGGAATAGAGCATACAATCAAAAATGTACCAACCCCCTCTTACTGCAGGCAAATACCATTTATTAATTCTGAAACAAAGCGTGTTGTGTATTCTTGAATGATTCGACAAATAGTTTAGAATGGGAGGAATGAGGATGAAATGCTGTGTAAGGCAGTGGAATGCTTAAACTTCCTATGCACTTCCGTAACAAAGCTTTTTGCTTTTTTACATTGGTGTAAAGTTTACAAAATACTGCATTCGATCGTAATTACCAAAAAAGGTATCAGTTAGAATAATTTAACTGAAACTCATAGATTTCCTTACATGTAAATATATGTTACACACAGCAAACATAGAAACATAAGTCCATAAAATGTTTTGCACGATATATTTATGGTAAAGAAATAATTTATAAATAACACAATGTTTAAATAAATTTGATTTTGTAAACTTTCTATGCATTAAAATAACTTTTTCGAGCATATAAAATTTCTCTCTTTCTCTCTCTCTCTCTATCTATCTCTCTCTCTCATCTACTTCCAAGTTAATCTATTCCGAAAAAAAAATATTTATAGATAAAAAACCCATTTTTTTTGTTTGCTTGTTTGAGTTTTATTTTTGGAATTAATTTCAACTGGTTTTTAGTTTGACGTTAATTATCCTTGGAACATATTTAATGATTGAAAACTTAATTAAAAGGGAAATTCTTCGTAAGTTGGTGGAGCTTTTGAATTAACGTATTAATGCCTGTAACGTGTAAAATAATGTACATGTAACAAATTCTTATCAAAAAAATTTTCACGGTATATTTTATTCATTTTCAGTTAATTTGTGGGTAAAAAACTCATGTCAAAAATTTAAAACTAAATTTTATTTAATAGTATTACCTGTCTTACGGATAAGAAACTTTTCGGAGCATTTATAAGCCTGATTTTGATTAAATAAATGTTGGCTCCAAATCATAAAGTTGCCCTAAAAGTTTTGCCCACCTCTGTCCCTTCAGTCCTCGTAACCATATTATATTAAATGAAATGTTGATCGTATTGTCTTGTGAGAGTTGTGGGATATTTTGTGTGCCACACCTTCTGTTGCATTATTGAAAAGGTACTTAAGGTATACATTCCTTTCATGTCCATTTTTACTTCTTTTTTCATTTTTTTCTTTATTAAGGCAGCTGCAAATGTGCTCCTAGTTCAGTTATATGGAAATATATGGCCAGTATTTAAGATCACATATTTGCAAGCAGCCTCGAGACAACGTGATGTGTCTGTAATATACAGTTGGATAATTCAGTTTCAGCCTGGCCTATTCGCTAATAAGTTTTCATTAAATTTACTGCATGTAAGCGCAGAAGCTATTTTAGTATTCATATTTGTTTTGAATTGTCTATCACTTATTACAATGTTAAAATATAATTAATTGTCGGGATACATTCGGGTATTACCACCGATTCGTCTGATTATTCAAAACAAAAGACTAGACTTTAACAACAATAATAAAGGAATTTCCTATGAATCATCTTATTTTTTATTAAATATGACGGGACTACAATAAATTAATTAAATTATAATCTTATGGTGAATTTTCCCCTCGTCAAAAGCGTAAGGTTTTAGATATAGAGTATCAATTCAAATGTCATACAAATAAAATAGTTTTAGAGCGGAAAAATCCTTAACATCTCACGCAATACTCCCTTCAATCCAATGAGTAAGAAAAATAAACAAATTAATAAAAAGAAGGGTAGGTAAGTAAATAATTTTAGAATTTTAAATAAGGGAAGAGACACCGTTAAAAAAAAATAGGATAAGCGCTTAATTTTACACCATCAGACGGGTACAATGAGGCGCTAATCTGAAATTTAAAGACAACAGTTAAACTGCCAAATTTCCACAAAGTTTAAATATGTAGGTTAAATGGAAAAAGCCAACAGAATACCATAACTTTTAAAATTGTTGAAAGATTAATTAGTCACGTGATCTTGAGAAGGTTCTGCTTTGATATCGTTTTGGGTGAGTAATTTGACACCGAACAAGCTATATGGTCTCTGTCTTATCATCAGCTTTTACATGTAGATCACACATACAAAGATATGAGGATGACGACATCTTGAAGAGCGGTTCACAAACTTTTCTGCAAATCTTATGTATTGCGACTCACGAATAAATAGAAGCAAATTTATAACAGTTACAAAGCTAACTGTAAGGTTAGCACAAAACACCTGCTACATGAGTTTTGACTCATCAAGATAGAAATAAAATTTCTACAATGTATTTTGTCAGTAAGAAATGGTTTTTAGAGAAGAATTATCAACTATAACATTAAATTGCCATATTGTAAAAAAAAACCCAGGTGACATCCTATATTTATGGCCTTTTGAATGCGTTTTTGCTATAATATTTGAACAAGTGTATGTGGTCGTATATGCAAATACTAGTAAAGTGTAAGGACATATATAAGAATGCTATCTCATAATTCTACAATTTCATACTAGATATTTTAATATCCAAAATACTGAATTTTTCCGATTAACTTTTTAAAGTTTTCAACATTTTAAAACACTGTTGTTTCGTTCAAATCATTCAGTGAATTGCCTTTTTGAATCCTTTCTCACTAGAGATCTAAAAATTTTACTTTAAACTTGCATGTCTGAGTCATGAATTTTCTACATCTTTACACTACAGCGCAAGTCAAAACAACATCTTAAAACAGCATCACACGCACACGTTTAATGTCCAAAAACAGGTTTCATAAGAAATAGTTGAACATATAGTGACATTAAATGTGTGGTAAGAAAAATATGAGAGATCAATATTTTGCGAATTTTATTTTATTATTATACTTCGTATATGTCGTTTTACAAAATTTTTAAAAATATACTTAAATATATTTAAACTCTATTTATAAACGAAGAAACAGAAATTACTCTAAACACCTTTTATAATTAAGTTATAGAATTGGGGAGTACTTCGTATACGCAGCATACAAGGATAGATAACTCTTGTCTTGTTTTTGAGCGAAGGTTGACATTTTTACAATGACAAAGCGCAGTGCTAAGGGTAAGCAAATTAGAGTGGATAGACCGCAGAACTACTGTAACGATTCAGTTTTCAAAATGCGTTAGTTTTGGAGGAATTGATATAATTTTATCATAATAATATTCTGTGTCGATGTAAAAAATCATTTGTTCATTTTAATTCCTAGTGGATTTATCATTTAAATTACGATATTTTATCTTAATCTCAGGAAGTGAAGTGTGTTAAATCCAGGAGTCAAACAGATTTTGCACACAAACAAAACACACTATTTCACCTTATGGGAATGATATTTAATGATGTTTAAAAGAATATCAGGGGCGAGTAAAGTAACAATATTACTAGAAATATATGTCTATAAACAATTTTTGGTATCAAATTTAAATCCAAAACTAGCACACTTTTTATTGAGTTTGCAATATTTGTGTATACATGTAAGGACTGTACAGTAGCCTGTCAACCAAAATTAGTCATGTGATCTTGAGAAGGTTCCGCTTTGATATCGTTTTGAGTGAGTAATTTGACACCGATCGAACAAGCTATGGTCTCTGTCTTATTATTAGCTTTTACATGTAGATCACACATACAAAGATATGGGGATGACGACATCTTGAAGAGCGGTTCACAAACTTTTCTGCAGATTTTAATGCAATTTGAAAATGGTATTGATACATGCATGCTTCAGAAATTAAGATTACTCAATGTATAATCTCAAAATAATTTAGCAGTTTAGTTAAATTTAGACTTCTTTAAATAAATGCATGTACAAATGGTGCAAAACCTTTAGTTAGGATATTAATTTTATTTTTCATTATCATATGTATATCTGCTGTTGAATTGAACATATTTTTTTTCACTAAATATGTCAAAAGGATGGGACACGAGTTCAAATAATTTGTCCTCTCCTTAATCATACATTATATATTACACTTACTGCCATACAAATAAACATTCATAGCATTATAGTACAGGTGACACAGAAACAACTATCTACTGTTAATAATTTGACAGTTAATGCAAAGTGTTAATTTCAAGATTTGTTCTTCGAGATGCATGGGACAAACAAGCAAATCCTGATATATGAACTGAAATCATGATCTGTAAGTAGATTACAGTACATGTATTGCGACTCACCAAAAAATAGAAGCAAATTTATAACAGTTACAAAGCTAACTGTAAGGTTATATAGCACAAAACACCTGCTACATAAGTGTTGACTCATCAAGATAGAAGTATTAAAATTCTACAATGTATTTTGTCAATAAGAAATGTTTTTTAGAGAATAATATTAACTATAAATAAAATTACCAATTATAAAAAAACGAAGACATCCT
The DNA here is from genome assembly GCA_016163765.1 of Magallana hongkongensis. Taxonomy (NCBI): domain Eukaryota; kingdom Metazoa; phylum Mollusca; class Bivalvia; order Ostreida; family Ostreidae; genus Magallana; species Magallana hongkongensis. The sequence continues at coordinate 42,053,707 of WFKH01011581.1, read as the reverse complement.
ATATTTATGGCCTTTTGAATGCATTTTTGATATATTTGAACAAGTGAATGCGGTCTTTATACATGTATAATTATATGCAGAATAAAGTGTAAGGTCATAAAGGTCATATGTAAGAACACTATCTCATAATTCTACAATTTAGCATAGAAATTCTTATATCTAAAAGATTAAACTCCCCCCCCCCCCCCCCAACTTTTTAAAGTTTTCAACATTTTAAAACACTTTTGTTTAGTTCAAATCATTCAGTGAGTTGCCTTTCTGAATCCTTTCTCACTAGAGATCTAAAAATTGTAGTATAAACTTGCATGTCTGAGTCATCAATTTTCTACATCTTAACACCACTGTGACAGTGCACGTTGAAACAACGTCTTAAAACAGCATCACAGGCACATGTTTAATGTCCGAAAAGAGGTTTATAAGAAATATTTGAACATAAAGTGACATTTAATGTGTGTTAAATAATCTTTCAAATGCACAGAAAAGGTTTTGTGTAAAAGAAATGTGAGAGATCAATATTTTGCAAGTTTTTGGGTTTTTTTTTTGTTTTTTGTTTGTTTTGTTGTTTTTTTTTTTTTGGGGGGGGGGGTGAGTCTGTGTATACTAGGGTTTAAATATACTTTTACATATTTTGTAAAACAACCTTTACGAAGTATAGGTTGTTTTACGAAATATATAAAAGTATATTTAAACCCTATGTATATACGAAGAAACATGAACTACTTTAAACACCTTAGTCACGGAAACCAGCATGCAAAGAGAGATAACTCTAGTCGTCGTTGACATTTTAACAATACTAAGAGTGGATGGACCATAGAGCTGCCGTAACCATTTTTTACATAAAAAACTAGCAGTTTTAAAAGCTTGCGTTAGTTTTTGAGGAATTGACCTAATTTTATCATAATTATATCCAATTCTTTTGTAGCATCATGCAATGCCATATTAGTTACCCTAGATACAGTGTTTCGTTTTGCAAGATATCTATGGGGGTTCTCTTAGTTTTGTTAGAAAATTTTTGAAACCATACTTTTTTTAAATGACAGGTAAAAGAATAGTAGCTTTGTTTTGAATTTAAGAAAAAATTAATACATTTTAGAATCGGTGTAACGAAATCTCTCTCTTCTCTCTCTCTCTCTCCATCGTATTTTTGAAACAGGTTACATTGTATTTGTAGACCCCACTCACTACTTGGTTAGCTCACTCTCTTTTTAAATAAAAAAATATCTACACGTCAAGGGTGCACATTCAACTGACGGTGTAAGAAGTTTTCCTGCTTTGGTCGCTACTCCTACTGCATCTTTCGCACAACTCTGAATTCAACGATACTTCGAATATTTTTGAGTTGAAAACACAGTTTAAATTATTTTAAAATTCACTGTCTTGCAAGCAATTACCATGTATACATTCACATTCTTTATTTCTTTAAGCTTTGCAACTTATCAGAGTATACAAATTACAACTAATGAACATAGTAAAGTACAGAAGTGGGTGTTATATCTTTTACAGGAGACCCTAGTACATATATAGATAAGAAATATGACATACGTAAAGAAGAAAAAAATCAAAAGAACATGTATACATGTATACGTGATGTGTTTGTTAACATATAACAAAAATAAGTTTACACCTTGTATGATCACGCTAAAATTCTCCGACTTGCAATTAGCGAAGCAATTATATAGTGACTCAATTTCAACTTTTCGATAATTAGCATTCATTACATTTAACTACTTGATTAATATGTTTATAGCGATCGTCTATCGCTTACAAATTAAGATAATGAAAAACTTAAATTATTTGTCTGAACACATTCCGGTATTAGAACCACTTCGTCTGACTTCTATTCCAAACTAAAAAAAAAAAAAAAAAACTTCAAAAATTTAAAACTTAAATCATTTATCTGAACACATTCCGGTATGGAACCTCTTCGTCTGACTCAAAACAAAAAATAGCATTTTTTGGGAATCAGCCAAAAGCAAAAACTACCAATAGCAATGGAATTTCCTATGATGAATCATCTTTTGTAATATGGCGGGACCACAATAAAAAATATATTGTTTTCTAATAAATTACATAATAATAATAATGGCGAGTCAAACGCTTTAAAAGTTTTTATATAGAGTATATTCAATGTAATAAAAATAACATTGTTTTAGAATGTAAAATTCAGAACCCCTCTCACGTTATACTGAAGTAAAATAAAATAAATATTAAATTAATTAATTAATTAATTATTTAATAGATAAGCAAATGAATGATAAAATTCCAAATAAAAAACCCCCATTTTTGTCAGAGGAATTTCAGATGAAGGAAGAAACACCACTACACAAGTCAGGATAAGCACTTAATATTACCGCCATCTACAGTTTTTACACCATTAGATGGGTGCAATATGGCGCGAATTTTATATGCATGTATATTGTAAGGCAGCTGTCAAATTTCTACAAAGCTTCTCTGTTCTATCTATGGCAGTTAGATCACACATATATAACCAAAGAGAGGGAATGACGACGATGCTACATGTGTTTTTAAGGTAAGGTTTGCGGCTTGCGTTTCTTTTTCGAAAATATTGCCACTATTTATCTAATTGTTCGCTTTGATTAATTTCGAATGAATTATTAAAAAAAAAAGAAGAATAAAATGCGATAGAAGTCAAAATCTTGGACTACTCCATGTAAACGAAAACAACCTTATTAGAGTTCTGGTAAATAATTCCAGAGTGTCTTTTTTGGAGCTAGATTTATTATGACGTTTATCTTTACCTCGTATTTTATGGCTTTATTAAACGAAATTATGTTGAAAATGAAACATTTTCTTGACATTCTATCGTGGGGAAAGTAATCCCGATACCTATATTTAATTTGATGCCGTTTTGAAAAGGAGGTCAAGAGCTTGTTTAATGCCATTTTTGGAGAGACTGTAGACATTCTAGATATATTATAATTTCATTAGTCAAAAACTCCGAGATTTGTTATTCCCTTCATATTTCATTGAAAATGACAGTTTAAAACATGATTTTTAATTCTGTTTACAAAAAAATTAATCCCCAATAAAGTGAATAACCCTATCTAACATAGCTATTGTAATGAAGCATCATTGTATATTATAAGATCATCATGCACATCATTGGATATTATAAGCCTTTGCTTTTATGATATCATTGCAATAAAGGTTTTCTTAGTTTTCTAGAACATTTTGAAACAATAGCTTTTTTTCAAATCACAGGCCAAAGTATTGCAGCTTTATTTTGATTTTAGGAATTCATTTTGTTTATTTGAAAGATGATCAGAAATGCAGTTATTCCTTTTAAATGGATCAAAATCTCTCTTCATTGCACAAAAACAATGCACATGAATCGTGTACATTTTATAAGGTCATAATAAAACAACAACCACATTACCCAACAGCTGACATATCACCTTACAAGATGCTGTTTAATATAAAGAGCATTTGTTAAATTAACACAACAGTTAACCTTTAGGTGACAGTCGAGTTGCCAATAACTTTACATACAGCATATGATTTACGACTTTTAATATATAAATGTACTTATAATTGTTAAATTGGTCTACCACAGGATAAAAAGTACCAACCAATCACGCACATTCCTCATGTGTTGGTATTTTGTTAAATATAGAATAAAATTGAGAAAAAAATTAATTAAAAAAACCCCTGTCCACATTTTTTTTTTATTAAAAAATATTCATTTTAGATTTAAAGGGTTAAATCCTTATGTGAAAGCAACATTGTTTATAATAACAAACACTGAACATTTGTCAAAAATGTCTGACTCTTAGTAAAAATGAAATGTTATACATGTAAATAAAATTATTTTTCACCCAACTGGAAATCCTAATTTTATCACATGCTTTGCAAAGTGTTAGACGCAATTCAGCACTGGAGAAACCAACATGAATTACCAAGACACTCTTCTTACTTGTCAGTCAATAATTCCTAAAAAAAAAAAACTAGGAACAAAATCTGTGAAATTCCAATTCTCAGACCCTCCTGATGGGTACAGCCTTTAGCTCGTTTTGAAGTTCTGTGTACCGAATTTAGCATTCATGCAAGTCCATCAGTATGTATGTACTGAATTGTTTTAAAGTCTTTAGCTTGGTTTGAAGTTCTGTGAACAGAATTTAGCATTCAAGTCCATCAGTATGTACTGGAATTGTTTGATCCTCTCCTGGGGTAACTCAGCATGCATGTCTTCTTCCACAGGAGGGGTTGATGGCGTAGGCGGTGCTACAAAATTTTGTAAAATAATATCATCTATGTGTTTTAGCATGTCGATGAATACAAAATATACAATATATTTTTTTTTCACCATTAATCATTATTGTAAAAGACATAGAATTCAAACAAGTTTGAAAAACTCCGCTTTTACATATCATTATGGTCATTTCTGATTTAATGAATAAAATAATAGAAAACAACTATAAACAAGTAAATTTTTATCCTCTTATATACAAGATTGTTCAAATACCCTAACTAATTTATTGTGAATTCCTTAACATCTCCCCTTTGTAACAATATGATATACATTTGATCGGGCTCGATGTTCTGGATACTGAAGGAGGACAGGTCTTTCCTTGGAGCGAAATTTGAAATCCTGTCATCTAAAAATGCTTTGTACCAATTTGTACCAGTTTTTTGTTTTCAAATTGGCTCAGAATGTTAAGGACAGAGAGAGAGACAAACTAAAAAGACAACCAATCATTTATATGGAAATCAGTGTATGAATTTTGAGCAGGCTTCATCAAGGGATCTGACACACTGTTTGTAGAATGATAGCAAAAACTGTTTTAATGCATGCTTCTGCAGCAGCAGCACTGATCTCTCCTCTTAGCTAACAAAATTACTATTTCCTAAATTCCAATTTTGATACTTGTAACTGCTTTATATATCACCAGGCAAATAATTTTTTCATAACATCTTTCAATTTCTTCTTTCTTTCTTTTCTTTAAAAATTATTGCTTTACAAGATTTCCCACATTTTATATCTGATGAAAAAAACCCAAAGAAACACATACTTTTAGTGTTGGTTCTATCCGGTAGCAGGGGTTTGTTTGGGGTTCCCCTTGGTCTCCCTCTGCGTCGTTTGACTGGACTATTGTCTGAGGATGCCTGGGTAGCAGAATTATCCCCCTGTACCTGGTGTGCTGGTAAAGACTGGGACTGAAATTGTAAATTCACATAAAAATTCATAAATCTACAGTTGGACAGTAGCTTATAGTGTTGCCATTCTACATGTGTATGTGTTGCTCATTTCAAGATAAATGATTTCAAAAACAATATTGTGACCAAAGATGATGTCAGATGTTTGCAAAATTTCAAAATTTTGAGATAGAACCATTTGGTCTATTTTTGAATAAACCTTACAGATAAATTTCATTACCTTTACAACAATCTAAGAAGTCAAACTGGTAAATTTTCCTCTTTTAGCTTACTTTTTAAAACAAGAATGGCAAAAATATGTTTGTACACCAATTGTCCAGGATGGTAATTTTTTTTATATATGAAATAATGAAAGAATCTGAGCATGCTGATCAATAAAATGGCACCCTACAGGAAATATAAGTTGATCTTTCTACAATTCATTTAACATTCACTTATCCACAGAATTCTTAATTCTATACTTGCTCACAGTTTGTATCAGTAATGTCACTGTGCATGAGAAAAATGTACAATTTATTAAGATTTTAGGTAAAAAAAAATAATTTCAAAAAGCCTAGTTATTGGGTTTAAGCCTCTGTGTATCAAAAGTCAAAGCTGCAGGTCTAAAGCTCCTAGTTTGACAAAATTTTCGAGCTACAGACCTACAAAAGTCATTGAACTATAGAGTTTGACTCTCACTTTTCTTCTTCCTCGCTTAGACTGTGTATCAATGACAACTGAGTTGAAATAGTCGGGTCTCTGGCTGTCTCTCCGAGCTCTCTCTGTTCTCCTCACTCTTCTGGTGGATGAATCATTGTCTGAAATCATAATCCTTCATATCTAATAAAATTTTATCTTGTTATTGAACATTTAAATTGATGTTCTGACTCATAAGCATATGTAAGACTTCCGGCCCTGCTTTAAAATGCAATGACCTTACAACCAACGGTTGCATTCAGAGTACTAGTACATTAAGTGCGATTCCAATAAAAGAAGTTTTTTTGAAAATTTTGTTCATTGTATCTTCTAGCTGGTATATTTATGACTGTGTACATATTTGTTAATAATCTTACACAAATACAAGAGACATTAACGGACCAGTTAGTGGTGATAAATATTTGCAAAACCTAGCTGCAGGTCTGTAGCTCCCAGTCTGAAAAAATTCGGATGGACGACCTGGGAGCTACAGTGCCTTCCATAGTAAAAATCTGCAATGTACAGTGCACAAAAAATTGCAGTAGTTTTGGATTGATTAACCTTATTTCTGAGCACATTCTATACAAATACTCAATTCCTTGGACATTTTACTACAGATATGAACACTTTACTTGCCTCTGATATTCTTTTAAACACCATCACCAGCCCCGTAAAGTGAAGTGGTGCAGTTTGTTTACATGTAAAAATGGCGACTCTCTTCTCGACGTCAATTTAACATACTTCAATTTCCGAGGTCAGTTACCGTGTCTAAGAGAAAGTTTGAGGCAAGTAAAGTACCGGTATCAGTAGTAAATTGACTGAAGAATTTAATGGTACTAATTTTTTCTACAGAATTTGTGTGAAAATAAGGTTAATCAGTCCAAAACTAGCGCAAATTTTTGTGCGCCGTAAATTGCAGATTTTTACTATGGGAGGCACTGTAGCTCCCAGGTTGTGAATCCGAATTTTTTCAGACCGGGAGCTACAGACCTGCAGCTATGCAAAACCTTGAGTAATTTTCTAAAAGATATAAGAAAATTTTTAGTACTTAGCTTAAAGAAGGTATGAGAAGAGTAGCAGGTAAATATAATATATAAGAAGTATTTGACAACATTTTTCGGTGATTTTCTGTATCTTGTGTATTGAAAAAAAAATCAAATTTCTAGCTATCACTGAAAAACAATGTTTCATCAATTCAAGGTGAAAAAAATTCTTAAATGTCTACTAATTTCATGTAGAAACTGACAAGAAGGAAAACACAAATATTCCTCACAAGGATTTAAGTATAGATACTAAATGTGTTAGTGTGACAAGAATGCCTACTGAAGTATAAAAGTACAAGGTATGAAAAAATGGATCCAAATGAAAACAATTTAGAATATCATATTGTTACTTTTGTTTTGTTGAATTTGTTGTGTCAGAATAGAATTTCATGAACATGGACATGGACATGAAACAGAAGTGCCAAGTTGATCTTATAATTCATTATCAATTATGCTACTAATTACTACTAGTTTATGAGTGTATTTCAGCACAGAGATTTTTATAAATATACATGAGGTTTATATTTTTAGCAAATTGCGAATGATCACATCATGAGATGCATAATATAATTGGGATAGAGTATGTTTAGAAAGACAGACAGTAAAAATTATATCATGTATATAAATAATCATGTCTCTGTAGTTATATTAGAACGTACCTGATGATCCTGACATGAGAGATGGGAACTTTTTCGACCAAAATTGATGCCCACATGAGCAGAATTTGCAGGCAACTGGAATCTATGATGAATATTGAATTTATAAGTAAGCATTCTAATCTAACTGGAGAGCATATTACCCAACTAATTTTAATCTACACTAATTTAGAAAAAAATGAAGTACAATGTGTTCCTTTTTGTCAACTTAAAGGTCGATCATAACATCTTTGCTTGCAAAGGGTTTACGATCCGCTCCTCGCCTCTCCAAGAGAGAGGAGAGGAGCGTAAACCTCTGGCTAGCAAAGATGAGGTTATAAAGACAAAGAAAATTTTTTCTTTTCTTTCAATTATGCTTTCAAACAATTTGATGCTTGTGGTCAATTTGCATTTGTTTTTAAAGATTTTCTATCAAAAAAGAAGCCTCAAGCGCTGACATACACACTTGGGCAGTAAATGCCTGCGATCATAGTGAACAAATTTCTAATATTAAAAATATGAAAGTTATACAAATCAAAGAGCCATAAAAGTTACGGACAGAATCCATCTCTCTAAAAGCGATCTACACTCTGTCCCGAGTTTTTGCTTCCACCACTTTTCGCTTGATATTTCAATAATCATAAGTACCTTTGTGCTCAAACTACGTTCATCCACTAATATGAAAAATGTCCAGATTATCTGTTTTGAAACGCCCCCTCTACCACTTCTGGTTTCAATGAACATTCCAAAATAGAAAGTCTACGGGGATTTTGCATTGCATAAGCCCGGATGATAACGTTAAAAAAACTGTGCGAGGTGTCCCGATTACTTCCAAATGGAGAAAAGATGTAAATATTTCCCTTTATAAATCTCCATAAGAAATTTGTTTTCGTTCCTGTGAACTTTTATGAGTGAAAAATGATAATTTGTCAATGAAGATATCTTGGATATTTTCCCTTTTAACGATTTAAACAGCATTTCTTTCACAGGTATGTGTATTTTTATTAAAAATCATTAAAAAGTGATGGAAGCAATAACTTGGGACAGACTATAGATACATATTCTTTTCTTCTTTAAGAAAGAGGATTAATCAATTTATATAAATCATTTAAATTAAATGCAAGTTGTAAAAATAAGATTTATAGCCGAAGAGAGGCCACTGAAATTTCTAATTTCTAATTTCCTCTAGAGTCTAATCAACCACATTTGAAGTTATCTAGAAGTAATGTTTAAAAGATTTTAATTACACATATAACGTTATACACAACTCTGTCTAATGCGAACACCAAGCCATGTTGTGGTTGGAAATTTCCTCTTGAATGTTAAGATTAGGTACCTGTTGCTCGCATTTTGGACATTTTTTAACAACAGTTCTGTCAAAACTTCGTTTCCTTGCAACTCCTCTCATTGTTCAATGTGTTGTTTTCATTTTTTCTCAAACCGGAAGAAATTCCTGTCGATTATCGTCCTTGTTCAAGAGGGCGCTGTAAACAGGAAACCAAGATTATTTATTGTCTCTATGGAGATTTCTTGCATGGCTTCCGCATAACAACTGTCTTTGCTGTCAGTAATACACACACAAGGGCATTTAAAGAAAAGAAAAATGGCAGCAGCGATTGGGCAGAATCCCTTCAACCTAACAGCAGCGGGAGAGCTTGGAGCTCACCGCGAAACAATGTTAAACAACGAATTACTTCTCAGAGTAAGTCTAGATCATTGTGATCATATGATCATAATTAACGACTTTTTAAAATTCCTAATGAAACAATATTTTTTGACTACATTCATTTCAATTGATTTCCTATATGCTTTTATACATGTAGCATTGTGTTTTCAATGTTGTTGCCTAGGTCAATAGTTGAACTTAATTTATCGTTGCACTTTCCAAAAACAAAACGTTATTTTTATTGTACTATATATGATATTATTAATGTGCATCTTTATATTAGATGTAAAAAAAAAACCTTGTTCAAAGTTAGATTAATATTGTACTACAAAAGTAAATATAGGTTAATAATTAAGTAATCATAAATTAACATGCATATCAAGTGATTGGGGAGTGTGTAATTATAATATTTAATTGACTGGGCTTCTATCTGAACCTAAAGTGGCTAGATACCAACTAAGCCATATGCAGCAGTCACTAAAAACATGAAAAAGATGCATGCAAATTTTTGAAAAAATTCTTTTTCAATTGAAAATCCCCCAAATATATGTACCTTCACACTTTAAGTGTCAATTAATAGAAAAAATATATAATAAATAAAGCACCCTGCATTCACACTAATATCTAAATCATGTTATAGACAGAGCTAGGAAAGCCAAAGAGAAGAGGATATGGATCCCCTGGAGAGGGATTTGTGTTCGGGAGACCAAATGAAGCGAGACATGGTGGAGCAGATGATGGCAAGTTTAATTAATATAATAAACATGAGCTGATCAGAATTGTCATATTAACAGAAAATAATATCACAAATAAAAAAGTCACAAATAAAGTGTTTTAAATGCTTAATATATATGTAATCATACTGTGTGTAACATTCTACAGTATGTTATAAATTTGCAGCTCTACATGGTTGGCAAAGGACTCTTTCCACAACTACATTACCATTTGCAAGAAAAGATAAAAATGCAGAAAGAGACTTCATGGCTCTCAACAAAGCTGCCGTGCAAAATGGTCTAGTCACTGCTGGGGAAAATTATGAATTTAGGGCAACTCATGATGTCCGAAGAAAAACAGCTGGATCAGAAAATACTAGGGCCAGAACAAGAAGAATACCTCCCACCATGGTGTTTGGGATATCAACACGGTAATTCTAACAATAAATTAGTAAGCAAATGCTGTTAAAATTTACTAATTTGTAAGTAATGTTAAAATTATAATGTCATCGTGAGAGCTCACACAGAACTATATACTGGCTTAATGTATTGGTTTTCCACATTATAAATTAGCAGTTATTTTTGTTGGATTAATGCTAAGGACAGCTAAGTTCGGCCTGTAAAATGATTATTATATAACTTTCTGAGAAGAAAAAACATTTCTGTTTCAGGCCATCAACGCCCATTTTTGATCTATTAGAACACAAATACCAGGATAAATGGTTACAACAGAGAAGGCAACAAGAACTTGCCAAAAGAAAAGAAGAAACTCAGGTAAAAATTTGACTAAACAAGAAATCTCCTGGTATATTTTTGTTGAACATGAATCTGGTTGTTTTTGCACTTTAATTTTGATAAATTTAAATTCACTTCAGAGGTACTGAATTCCTTATATTTTATAATAAGCACATTTTATATGCAGTTTATTTGTGCATTTTTTCCAACCAGTTTATGCAGAATATTCAAATATTGAAAAAGTTTTTATTACATTATTCAAGTGAAATTGCACACATTATATTTCATATCAGAGATTACTTTAATAAAAGTAGAGTGTTTTTAAAAGTATAGAATTTGACTGATGATTTTCCTCATTAGAATCCAATTCTCCCTGAGGCCAGGTTGTCACAATCAGCAGGGCCATACCCAATAGTGAGTGTTGCAAATTGCAGCAACATTTTTTGTGGTGGTGTCTGACCTTATAAAATAACCTGTAGAATATTTCACCTTTTGCTTTCCAAATTAACCTAATAAATTTCATTATAGCTGATTAATAAATACACTTTTGAAACAGTTTTAATAACATTCATTCTGTTTATCAATCAAACAGTGCTGTTCTAAAATTCTGTACATAATAGCTTTGAAAAGCATAATGTAAAAAATGTAATGAGGAATTTAAATTCTCTGTGTATGAATTAATATTTAGAAGATTCAACGATATATTTTTATAAATTACCAGTACATTTAAGGTGGCCGACTTTAATTTTCATTGCGCATGTTTTTGTGCAACCTAACATTTTAAATACAGTGTATTTATCCCTTTTAAAAAATTGTTTCAATACCATTTATAAAATTGAACGCAATAAACAAAAAAAAAACCAGATAAAAATATTTAAATTTTTAAGGAAATTTAATTTTGAAACGATTTTTTCGTTGTTTGGTAGGTGAGCGTTGCCATTGTGCTTTTATGACGTTATGATAAAAATGAAGCTTAATGTAGGAGTACGTTATAAGAAATAACATAAAATAAAAAGTATAATGTGTACGCCTTTGAAATTTCACACACACAGAATTATGCATTCCCCAGGGTTATTTTTCTTAATTTTTAAATGAATCCATTGTACCAATCTACATTTGTCATACTCCTAATATATAGCAAAATTTGTTGACTTTGATATTTTGAGATGACCCCCTTTGAAAACCAGATGGTAGAATAAAAAAAAAAAGCGTAATATTTATGAAGAAAAATAACTTGCCAAAATTTTATCGAGCCCTGATGCTGAATCGGATGACGTATCACTGAATCACGTGATGACCTAGCTACTTCACATCTCATGTAAATCCTCAGTATGGTTGATTTGGTAGAATTTAGTATTTTTAACATAAAAGGTAGAAAATGATATTATTAATCACATATTATAATTTGAGGAAATTGCTATTGTAGTATTTTTTAAATCTGATTCGCAGTACAGAAAATGACAATTTCCTATATATTTCTATAGTAAATGTATCTGTATTTTGAGATGGCCCCTAAAAAGAACCAGATGGTAGCTTTTCTTGAAACTTCGCAAATACACCAGAAGTGGTGTATATTACATATGGTTAAAAAACAAAGAGTTTCGCTAAAAACCCAAATCGGCCTCCTTAAATATAGCATGAAGATACCCTTGGATTTTTGGGACCAATTTTTAATTATATAAATATGACACTATAATACATGTATCTATTAATACAAGGTGTGATTCTGAATTTGAAATGTTTTGTTTTTCTTGAAATTGAGTGCCTCTATATATAATTTTCTCAAGGGTTAATTTTTTTTAGAACCATTTCGATTTTTACTTTTTTTACATTTTAATTAATACAGAATAAGATACTTATTTACAATGACTACTACACATTTACAGATTAAATTCGTACATGTATAACAAAAACAGGAAACTTTAGATTTAACTCGATCACATTTAAAGTAATCAGTATAATTTCACTTTTATCTTAATTGATTATGAATAACTGCTTTAATATTTATTTGATTATGTGGTTTGAATCTAGTTTTGCTAATTTTTTGTGCAACTGTGTGGCTTCAAACTCTATTCTGCTGCAAAACCTAACATGAAACTCTTTATGTAGATGAGTACTTTTAAGTACTCAAAAAACTTCAAAAGTGATTGACTTATAGAGACTATTAACTTAAATGAAACTAATTATCATGAGCTAATGTTTTGCACAACAGAAAAGGAAACACTTATGGGAAATGAAGGTATTTACTATAAGTGAAACATAATAGATTGAATCTTGCACGTTTTAAATTAGTAGTTTATCAGTTCTGGAATGGCTTCATTAGCATAATTATGTAACTTTTCAGGAACTGGTTATATTTTATAAAATGTCATGTGTATGAATTTCAAAGCAACACTAACAGCATGAATCCCTAGTTAGCCCTTAAAATGATCAGTAAAATTGAAGTTAATCAAAATGCACGTGTATTATCTTGATAGTCTGTCTCTCTCTCTCTCTCTCTGTCTCTCTCTCTCTCTCTCTCAATAATGCATGCATGTATGTCATAAATTAGAATACATGTCTCTCTCTCTCTCTCTCTCTCTCTCTCTCTCTCTCTCTCTCTCTCTCTCTCTTATATTTAGAAGTAGAACATTCAAAATCTTTCCCACATTTACATTTAGTCAGTTGTAGTAATGTATCTTATTGGGATACCAAATGCGGTATACAGCTATGCATATACATGTATCTGTTCAGATTTTCTCATAGTTTTACTGTCAAGTAAACTCCATCTCTTATAATATTTGGCATACCTCTGCTATAGTTATCAAAGCCTTTAGTTATGCAATTGAATATGAAAGTTAGAGTAAAGGAAAGCCATATATAAATTGCTCGAAATGTCACTATGATAATATCTGGTGTGTTAGTTATAAAATTAAAGATTTGTTTTTGTTTTTTTTACCTTTTGTCATTTCGTTTATCATTTCTCTTATATAATTAATTATACTGCCAATGTTTACTAGCGCGTTTTTTGTTGTTGCAGCAAAAAAGAAATCCCAGCAAAGTCTATGAGACGAGGGCCTCTCTTCTTAGAACATACCAGAATCCTGTTGACCCAGCCCCTCTATGGCAAATGCCAAAGTTCAGGGTAAATATTTTGTATAAAAATTAACAAATGTTTCACAAACTTCTATTTAATATATGTAAAGGTTAAAATGTTCACAACTTGCTTATATTATCTCAATAGCATGCATTGGGTCGCTATTCGTTTATTTTACTTTTGTCTTTTAAATCATATTTAATTTTAGTTTGGGAATATTAAAACTTTTAATATTTTAGTGCATAATGTAGCAATTAACCTTATGCGAAGTAAAAGTTCTGCGTTGCATCGGTATTTTTTTTAAACTAAGTGTGTTACTTCGAACTTTTTTCAGAATTCTGCTAGGCCATCACTGGAAACATTCCGTTCGCCCAAAGCTAGAGAATTAGCGTACCAAAATTTCGAATCTGACCAGATTTCCAGAAAAGGAAAGTTAGGCCACGGGATGTACGAGCCCGCAGTCAACTAAATTCATGTTTTGACTCCTCATCTTAAAAAGAAAAACAGAATCATGGAATAATTACACGGTTACTGAGAAATTTCAGCAGTAATAGCGGTTTTTAGGACAAGTTTGTTAATGGATTATTAATTAATCTGCTTGCCAGTAGAGAAAATTAATTGCATGCATTAGGTTTGAAAATATTGTTTGCCAATTTCCTTCTTTTTTAATATCCGTGTAACATTTAGTTACCTTTTTTGTAAACATTTTACAACGTGAAAAAGTTGTTTTATATGGAATTTGCATGCATACATAAGTTATCTTTTTAGCGTGTACTTTTTATACGCCAAACAGTGCAAAATAAGGGGTCTAACAAGACTTGATTTTTTAAAAATATAATTGTTTGTTGATTTGTTAAATTATTGTGTCATTTTTTAACCTTTTTTTTCATCGTGTGCTTTGAGACTTATCTGTGATACCGACTGAACACACATAGAGCGAAACCAATACCTGTCTATGTACAATATTATTCAAGTTGATGATCGCCATTTTTTTTTCATACTTTACATAAAAATTCATGCACAAATTCTCTACAATACCATTCCTTCCTTTATATATCTTTTTAATCATGGTTTACATGATTCTGGTGATTGATTATCGTTACCTTTGATTGGAGCTATCGGAATAAAAAAAAAATCTATACGGTTTTTGTGAACACAGTCACTCTCTATTTCCACTATGTTGTGTTTGTATTTATGAATAAAATAAAAATTATGGTTATCTCGGTGTTACCGAGTGCTATTTGCTGATATCTAACAATAAGGTTACCATTTATTGAAGTCTGTCTTTCTCTTACAAAAGCTTTTTCAAATTCACTGAAAGCCGACCGTCCATATACATGCATCGAAAAATGAAACGTAGGCTGCTCAGCGCTTTTCTCATAGTGTGTGTAAAAGAAAATGCCGTCATCGTTGAAATTTAAACTGAATGCATATCTATTATACTTCAACCTTAGGTAAACATGAGGAAAGAAAGAAAATCTGACAATGTTGGTTGTTGGATATTTATTTTGAATAAGATGTATTGTAAAGCATACTAGAATGTTAAATATTGAGCATCGCAACGCAAAACTATTTTGGTTCAAAACACGATATTCTAAAAAAAAAAAATAAGGTTCACCGAGTTTCTATTTAAATCAATTCAATCCATAAAATAACATAAAAGATTTAGATTACAAACTGAAACAAAAGCTAGATAAGGTACAGCAGTGATTTTAACCCAACATAAGGACTTACAACCGTTTACTGGAAAACAATGTTTATCTCGATAATGGACCGACATGTGTGCACATGTATGTCTTTGTGAATTAGGCGTTTTAAATAACAGATAGGGAGTAATATTGAGCAGGACTGAATCAAAGCTACATGTAGCTAAAACCATAACATATCCTAGAATTAACCATCACTGGATTAACTTTGAAGAAGCAATACTATTATAGCGTTACTTGGCGCACATTAAGTCAGCAGATCTAGAAAAATATATTACACATGTACATGTATGTAAAATACAAAAATAAAAATACAAAGATATAAAAATATAAGATAAATCTAAGAATGTTCTTAGTGCTTGATGTCCATATTACATGTACCAGTTAGCAGGAATGTAATAAATTATCTCTTGCAACAGTTAAAAATAAAAGATCCCCCCTTCACAAAAATAACAACAAATCTGATTGAAAATGATGTCTAAAAGCTACAAACTTCGTATTAAAACCTGGATTTCTTCAAAAGGCAAGATTACATACATGGCAAACATTTGGCATATATAGACAGTTGACATTCTTTGCAAATAGTTCATCAAATGTTCATTTTAGTTCACATGTACGGAACGCATCTTTTTGTTTAACATTTTTGGTATTTTACCTGAAAATGCACACAGTTCAGTAAAATGATTTTTTTCTTTTCCCCTGCAAATGAAATATAGACTTTTAAAGTGTAGCACTCTGTGGTTAGGTTACAGTTTGTAGAATGTCTTTGCTGATGGATACAAGTTAAAAAATGAATGTACTAGTTATAAAAATGTAAAGACCTATACTAGTATACTAGATCCTAAAGCACCCTCGTCAGACACTTGTTTCTGTAAAATTTCACCCTGTAGTATACTTTTATTTCTATAGGCTGAACCTTTATTACAGAAACAAATGCATGGGTTTAACGACATCGAAAATAGATAAAAGTAAACCTTCATCACCAATGATGTCCGTTCATTCTGCGACACTGTCGGATCCATAGGTGCTGTTTATAAAGCGTAAACAGCCCCAACCCATTTTATATTCGTATAAATTGGGCAGCTATTGAATTCATTCCTTAAATAACTTTCAAAAGCTTAAGGCTCGAATGTCTTCATGACATTGTCACATATGTACAAGTGACTATATAGCTGAGATTCCAAGGTTATCGGTTGTCTGTGACTGACAGCATTACATGTAAGTGTCTTCCACTTTCTTTTCATACACGGACACTGGTTCTACCGAGGGTTCCTCTTTATTACTACCTTTACCACAACAAGGTTGGAAATTGGGACAAAATGGGAGGTACCGCGTGATTGTCACTTTGTTGAGATATTTCTGTATACAAGGTAAGTCATATACAGAGTTATCACTCTCTCTTCTGGTTGTTACCGAATCATCCTTTTGCCGCCATTTTAAAATGCCACGTTCTTCCAAAGTCCCTAATTTATGTAGAAAAAAGTTTGATAATGTATTGTTAAAGATACATGTATGACCTGCAAAGGAGCCAAACGTCGCGATGTATGGGGAATCTATTCAAATCTTATACTAGATAAAATTAATAAAGGAATGAAATTCGTAAAATGTACAACTCAAGTACCTGGTATAGTATTGTCGAGGATAAAACCAGTCAACCCTCCAACAAACATGCTAGTTCCAAGTAAAACGCTCAACAACTGGTCAACTATATCACTCCCTAAATATAATTAAATTTCCTTAATGCAAACAATATGTACCTTTAAACTGTATTTGTTATGCGCTTTATAAAAAAGTCTTCGATTTATATTAAAGGATGAAGCGAAAATAATAACATTCTATCCTTGAATTCTATCAATATCCAAGCATCGGCAGATTGTCAAAGCTTTATGCCTTTTTGTGCATGTTGAGTTCAATCATTGTAAACAATCTCGGCTATGATGTTTGAAATTTCTTCGTTTTTGTACTAAACGATTCAGCTACGGTTTTGAAATGTTTGAATGACCTGTATCAATATAACCCGGATGCGTTTTCATCCAGTTTGGGAAGGAAAGTCCAAAGAATATGGAGGTTCCGATGATGAATATATTCCTTGATGACGAGAAATCCACAAACTGCAGATTGGAGAGTCCCACTGCTACCACCATGCCTAATGACGAGGATAACATAGCTACAGTAAATATCTTTTCATGAGTGTAGCTATCGTGCGCATAATGGTACTAGTACTTCAGAATATATTTTTTAAGTGTCGAACCAAAAGCCTTAGATTGCAATTTTATAGATGAGAACACCTGAAATGAGCAGTAATCGTGAGTAACTAAACATACAATTGAGTACATCAATCATTACAATAGGTGAAAGACAGTGTATGTCCTTTAAGTTAATATAATAAAACCCGGACAAATTGAACCATCTTTTCACGAACCCGTTATGGGTATTTGTAGGTGCCGATTTTGCGGACATACCAAAAACGACCATGAAGAGTCCCCCAATCACCGGGTCTGGAATGGTGACGAACAAAGCTCCGAATTTACCCAGACACCCCATTATCATCATAATCAACCCTCCCATCTGTACAACTCGTCGACTTCCAACCTGGAGAAATGTCAAAAATTACTTGACTAAACAGTAATTATTATTTTAAAAAAAGAAAGATTGCATGGTATATGCTTTTTTGGCTTCTAAACTTTTGATTTTCATCTTTGTTTTACTAGAATCTTGATACTTGAAAATATAAAAATACATTCCACAAGACATTACCCTGGTGATCCCTATTGCACCAATGTTTTCACTGTAAGAGGTCATGCCATTTCCCGATCCCCAAGCACCGGCCAATAAGCATCCTATACCTTCCATTCCAATCCCTACAACCAATAAAATACTCAACATTGATGTACAAGCATGCATGTTTTAAAATTTGCTATGACATGCGCTGGTACATGTATTATAGCAATTGACAAGCATTGTTAATCTTTAAATGAATGAACAAGAAAATAAGTACTTGATTAATAACGCAGGTTAATTGGGATTTTTTTGCAATGTCCGCTTCATTCATACCAGAATGCCTTTAATTATCCATACCAGAATGAACCACTAAACTAAATTCTTTATTGTTAGCTGATACCAAAAAACAAACCTCTATTGATAGCGTGAACTGGGGGAGGAGGAGCTCCAGCAAGTTTGGCGCATGCGTAGTAATCTCCCACAGATTCTATGATAGAGGCGAGTACTCCAGCAAGCATCCCAAACACGGCAGACACACTAACTGTTGGCAGGCCCCATTGACCTACATAATTAATGAAACTCCTAGACAATTAAATTATGAAATTGATATGTAGATCATATGTTAGTACAGTCACTTGACTTAAATTTGTAAACGATACTTTTTTTTACTTTTTTTTTATTGTCTCCATTTTCTTACAAACAAGGATATAACAACATGTCGTTCATGATATTAACATGTCAGTGCTATTTTTTTTTTTTACTTTATCGTCTCTAAGCGGTTTCTGTATGAGAAAATACCAGGATAAGGGAATCGAAACCAAAGCGCCTTTTCCAACACGTCAATTTTTGTATCAGTTCGGGCGTCAGAACCCCATTTCCCCTGCTCTGGAAAGGCACCAGCTGCAGTCAAGATGCCACAAATAACCCAAGCAGATATCAAGGCTAATAAAATCTTTAAAAAAAAACACAACAACAACAGTACAGTCATTTCAATTCTACATTTGAAAACGTTGATTA
Organism: Magallana hongkongensis; assembly: GCA_016163765.1. Taxonomy (NCBI): domain Eukaryota; kingdom Metazoa; phylum Mollusca; class Bivalvia; order Ostreida; family Ostreidae; genus Magallana; species Magallana hongkongensis. Next base: position 42,034,545 of record WFKH01011581.1, on the reverse strand, counting down.
AACTTGGTTGAATTTTATGAAAAAAGACACAAATTGGAAAAGAACAAAAGAAAAACATTAAAAAAAAAATACCAACCGGGAATAATTTAAAAAATGGTAGTTTATACATTGAGCATCCATCTTTTCTTGTGACTCGACAAACTGGAATTTTAACATTCTTCAGATATTGTGAAAATATTGCTATTAGGACCATTGTCCTGAAAAGAATCAAATATTAAATATGTTTAAGTTTACTTTTTGTTGAATCACTAACACAATCATACTCCTAATTAAGTTTCATACATGTATAGAATTTTTTTTTAGTTTTTATATAATTAGTTTTCTATATTTATGTAAGTACAAAAGAAACTTACATGACAGCGATATACCACTGTTTAGATGCCAGGTCCGCTGCCTCTTTAAACAAGGACAGACCAATCAGAGAGATGGTGGGAACGATGACCAGTGGTCCGATAAAGTGGAGAAACAGGCCAATAACTCCACTGAAGCCGATAAAGATTTCAAAAAGTGACGAAACCATGATGGCGCCTTGAATCTACAAGATGACATTTCATGTAAATCTTTAAAATTACCTTAATCACTAATTTGACGTCCCTGTTTTAACATGCCTCTCTCCATTCATATCATATTTGACTTTTTGCCATTTTCTGACATAATAATTATTGTAGTTTAACATATGCTTTCATTTGTCTCGCTCATAATGTAGAGGTTACTATAAGGACATACGTATACGGTATTGAATCATTTATATTTTCATTTTCCAGTGTCTTTGTCTGTGATAACACTACGAATCAAATTTGTAACGTATAACTCATGACAATACATTTCATCAATGACACAAATTGCGTACTGTTGGGGCTGCAAGCGGGGTTTGCATAAATAGTATTATACAAAATAAAAATAACGTAAAAATGTTAATAATTTAAATATACTAGCAATTAAACAATTGCTGAAAATTTTATAAATATAAGTAAAAAGAAATCATTCCTTTGAATATTATATGGTATCAATTACGGGCGTGATCAAATCTATCAAAAAGCCCTTCGGGCTTTATTGGATTTGATCACTCCCCGACCGTATTTGATCACCCCATGACACTGAAAGAATGATTATTCCTTAAATTTTTCTTTTGTTTGTTTGTTCTTTCTGTGACTACCTCGCGCATTCTCATCTGCCATATTTCTTGGTGCTCTGGACTTCCGGGGTCTGGTAGAGGGTCAGAAGTCACGTTCCACTCCCCTGTCAAAACGTGCAGAAAGTGAGTACACGTAAGATCAACTTCACCAGGCTAGACTAAGTGCTTTTTAAAAACTTGCCGTGCATGATATACCATTACTGTTATACTACATGTATAGTAATTGATAATAATATATACATCTCGTCTTGAGTACTATTATCCGAACAAAGCACCGCCTTATGAGTCATCCAAAATATTACATGATTGTATTAAGTCAGTAATGGCAAAAAGTGTACCTTTAGCTGCCAGAGTGTAAGGACACTCCCATTTCTTCAACGCCAATATAGTGAAAGTTGGTGTAAGAAAGGAGAATGTTGGTCCTTGAATTATAGGCAACCTGCAATATATGTATTTAAGGAATAAGCAATAAATCCCGAAGGACTTTATGATACTAGATTTGATCACGCCTGACCGTATTTGATCACCTCATAATATTTAAGGAATGATTCCTTAATTATTACTTATATTCATATAATTTTCAGCATTTGTACGATTTAATATTAAAAAAGTCATTAATGAAATGTATTGGGCCATACATTACAAAATCGACTGGTAGTGTTATCATAGACAAAGACACTGTAAAATGTAAATATTTTAACTTATTGCATTTTGAATACACTTAATGTAAAGTTATCATGTTTAGTTCGGTATGTTTATCTTTTTTAGTTTAGGCAACACTTAAGGATATGCCAGTTTGTCTAATTCTATATACAGACACACCTGACTCCAAGAGTAGTCTGGAGCAGTGTGGATATTCCCGACACAAAGAAACTAGTGGAGATGATTTCGCTGAGTCCGACGCGGTCGTCACCGATACACATGGCCGATTGCAGGACTAATGGAACGGTGAGTGTGGAGCCAAATGCTGTTAGGTAGTGCTGCAAAATAAAGCCAAGTTAACATAAAATGTATAAAGTCGAGTATTTAGGTGACTAGTTATCAAACTTTGGCATTTAGTGGAAAACGGTCGAGACATAGATTTCTGTATGAAATTAATTGTAAAATTATGCAAGTGTCGCCAAAGTACACACTGTCGTTTCGTCGGCTAAATTAATCTACTCGTTGTGTTTTAGTTTCATAATGGAACATACATGTAATGACAAAAAGCTGTATTATCTAATGGTATGCATAAAAGCAAGCTTACATGTATAAGGCTTGATGTCTTGCAACTATATTATCACATGGATAATTATTGTAAATAGTTTTTTAAAAATAGTTTTTGAGATCTTCAATGTTAGAATTTATGCGTTTCCACTTGACCAATAAATTTCTCTTCTTAACCTTTATGTGGTCATTTGCTGTAAAAGTGATATATTTACATCCACCCAATCTGATTATTTATCGGAGCGGATCAAAGATCTTATTTTAATCAGATTGACATCCACCAAGTACATGTATGATTCCCTCTATTTCTTAAGAAAATTGATTGTAATTCATAACTCTGTAGAGACTGACATGACTGAAATCTACACGCCCCGTTTAATCGATTGGTCGAAACCTTAATCGACCTAAGAAAAATCACGGATTGCACGAAATAAACATGATGATGTCAGACTTAAATTCCCATAGAAGACGATTTGGCTGTTTCTTTTATCTTACGTAATGATGTACAATAACAATATATGTAATTTAGTTAATTTAACTTAATTTTTAGAATCAACTTTTTTAATTTGTTAAAAGAAAGATGTTAAATATAAACAATAAAATGCTTAAATTACGACTCATTGACAATTAAAAATTGTTTCATGTAATTAGTAAAAGACACATGTACAAGTAACAGTACGTCTATTAGATACATGTATGTATGTATAAGTAACAATATGTATTCTGGAATTGAATTTGAAAATGAAATTACATCCATAAAGTCGGTACGAATTCTTTTGGAGAACGTATATATATACGGGTATACGAGTATCTGTAAGTAAAGGTAGGAATCCAATAAATACCGGTATTTTAGCTAAATGGTTTTGAGGATTCAAACATACATTGATAATTTAATCTTTAATAACAGTATGTTTGGCATCATTCAAACCCCCCCCCCCCCCCCAAAAAAAAAACAAAACAAAACAAAACACGAATTCATTTTGATTTGTAGTTAATTGATATTTCTTCTCTGAAAGCACAAACCCCTGTTTCTATGGTAGCATTGTGCTATAGAGTAAACTTTATCATAGAAACAATCTAAATGCTTTTGTTTGAAAGTTAAAAATTCGTGGTGAATATTTACAAACCAATTGTAAATGATAAAATTAAACACTCAATAACAAATTTTAAGGCCACTACAATAACTATAATACTTGTATTTATTTATTTATTTTTGTAAGCACGGGGCTTTTGTTGTCCCCAGCAAATAGTTTTTTATATCTTCTAGAGTGAACAATACATGAACTTCTTCGTTTCATCAAGCATACGTTTTTATGACAAATGTAAAATATCATCTTAACGGACCGCCTAAATTAATAGCAAAATTGGACATAAATTACTCAAAATCATGTATGTTAGCCAAAATGAAGGAGTACATGACCAATGAGGCTAGGACAGGCCAGGCCAGGCCAGGCCAGGTTTTAGAATATGTCATGCACATGAACACTATTGGTGTCAAAGCATCTTAATATTTAAATAGACATTTGAATGAACATTGAACGTTAATCAAAATGAATTTATTACATTACCTGAAATCCAAGAAGAATTGACAGGTACCATGGCGGCGAGTCGGCCACTTTGTATAACATGTTGTCTTTGTTCGGAGCGGTCGTCGCTCCTTCAACTTGTACTTCAACACCAGGCGTGCCACTCGCCATCTTTTTAAAAAAAAAAAAAAAAAAACCTACCGTTTATATGAAGTAATTGATGGTCGGCATGTGCGGGGAAGGTTTACCAATAAATTGATATACGCGAAACGGTTCGAGTGATCGAGGTACATTGTTCTTATAAATACACACAATATACACGTGTATTAATGCGAACTTTAAGTTTGGTTGACATTGCTATGTTGGTACGTATCATTTAAAAAAACATTTTCGATTACTGCATATAAAACTCTTATCGCTCAATTCTACACAATGTCAAGGTAGCCAGGTAAAGCTATGCATTTTTTTTAAGGTCAGACGACACGTTCCTCAATTTTATATAACTTTTTCCAGGAATTTGTTATTGACTTACTACTACTTTGACAAGCTTTCTTGCAAAAAATTAAGATACCTTACCAGGCATTTCTGCAAAATAATAGAGTATGCAATTTCCAATCTTCTTGAAAATACATTTGAATTACTGATATGAAAATAAATATACAACACACGGAAATTCATATTTATATTGGAGCTCTACCTTGGCCGGGGCTTGAACTCACGACCTCTGGAACCTACGCTCCTAGTAGTGAGCGCCCACCGCTCTAACCACTCGGCCATCTAGACATATATCACTAATGAAATAAAATTTTAATCATTTTAAAAATAATTATAAATAATAATAATTTTATTGGAACTCTTTATTACGAGGAGATACAAAAAAGATACTCGAGGAACGTGTCGTCTGACCTTAAATTCCCACCGATTTCCTCACCCGAGTAATTTTAAAACCACTGTGTCTACTATGTAGAAGTCGTCGAAGGCAAACAACCTAATACAAATTATCATCTGTGGTGTACACTTTTTTTTATTACACACCCAATGTACATTTTGAGTTTTAAATTATAAGAAAAACTCCCTTTTTATCATAATAAGCATGTAAATTTCAATATTCATGTAAACTATGTTCCATTTTGTTAATATGAATATGTTGAACTTGTATGTTTGCTAGCTATAGTGAATATTTCCGGTAATAACACTAATTCAATCCACATGGTACATCTGCACAGCAATTTATCAAGAACACCTGTTTACTGAAAAACTTTGTTTACTGTTTGATGAATCCCTGATATCTTTAATCGACAAAATAGAATTAATGTTTCTTCATCAATTAAGTAAAATACATCAAAAGAAAATAAACAAAACAAAAAAAACCCCCAAAAACAAGACGAAAAAAAACCCCAACAATTAAACAGGAACACGTATTACACTGTAGTTAATACAGATACAAAGAGACTGTTTCATAAACGTTGTGTGCAGTGATTACAGATAATACATATCTAGGATTATATTTAATGCTAGATTGTACAAATAGTTAAGGACAATAAAATTCTAGACAATAAAAATACATCTAAAAATATACAATTATTTATATCATCAACTAGCAAGATAACGATATGACACATATTTTGTGTAATGGACATTTTTTGAGGAGTCTTTCTTATACTGTATCTATTCCTTATGCTTGGTGCGGTACATTCTGCAAAAATTAAACAACAGTTTTAGATTGTTGCATCCCTACTTTTGCAACGAAGCAAAACAAAAATCCTTTTACCGAAGACAAAAAAACCCCAAACGATTAATGTCCATTTCATAAATAACCGCGGACTCACAAGTCTAATTTTAATTACACTGGATCTCAAAATCAATTCTTATTGCAAAAAAGTGAGACTGGGATCAAATGCAAGTTCGTCTTAGTTTTATGGCCACGGGGCATACAGCATGCTGTAAGCTGTTTGTCGCCGAACAAACCTTACAACTGACGGATACAGTATTCCATTTCGCACAACAGTAAGTGTACATATACATAATTATAAAGAATTTGATATCGCCCCTTTAAATATGAACACATTGGTAAATAAACTGATATCTTACTATTCCAATTAAAATGATCAATGAAATATTGAAATGTAACTTAAAAGATTTTGATTTTACATGTCTTTACGATCTCGACTCCTATTTGGGATAATTGAGATTTGCAGCTGGTCCGTTGTATATGACATACTCCAAATGGTCAGTTGCACATAGCATAGTTACATGTGAGTGTCATCAACTTTCTTTTCATACACGGACGCTGGTTCTATCGGAGGTTCCTGCTTCTTGCTACCTTTTCCACAACAAGGCTGGAAATTAGGACAAAATGGGAGGTACCGCGTGATGGTCAGTTTGTTGAGATATTTCTGTATACAAGGTAAGTCATATACAGCGTTGACATTATCTCCACTGGCTGTCCACGATTCGTCTTTTTGCCGCCATCTCAAAATACCACGTTCCTCTAAAGTTCCTTATAGTATAAGGAAAAATGTGTTTTAAGTATTTCACCATGAAATTTCACCATTTTAAGAGGGAAATGTAAATTATTGAGCAATATTCAATGACTTTTTGCAAGTAATTTACCTGGTATAGTATTGTCCAGTATAAAACCAATTGTTCCTCCAACGAACATGCTAGTTCCAAGTAAAACGCTCAACAACTGGTCGATAATATCACTCCCTAAATTTGTACATATATAAAAATGTTAATTACATTTGTTAAACTGTAAATAATATGAAGAAGACATGTGCATTAAAGGATCAAATAATCGCCTATACCTATAGACTAGTAAGTAATTGTATTAGAAGGCTACATTTATAATGAAAACTCGTAAAAGTTTTTATTTACATAAAGCAGACCCCGAGCGGATGCAGAAAGGACCTAGAGCAGACGCAATTTTTAAGAAGCAGACCCCGACGGGACCCCGAGCAGACGTAACGCAAAGTGAACCCGTTTTTTTTTTTTTTTTTTTTTTTTTTGGGGGGGGGGGGTCTGCTCTAGTGTTAGGTTGTCTGGTCGGTACTGTAACTACATGTATTACCATCACACTGACAAGCTTTGATGATCATACCCTTTCCCTGCCTACACATTTAAACCATAATTATATGTCTAGTCATTTATGTTCGAAATCCATTTATACTTTAATAATAGAGAGGTTTAGCAGACCTACGCGTACGCGTACTTGTACGTGTAGGTTACAAGTTAGAACTACGCGTACCAGTTCATATTACTTTCCTGTTTAGCAGTTATAACGTGTACCTGTACGTGTAAATGTTTTAAATGTAATTTTAGATATTTTCTCATACTAATCTGATAATTTTTAGTAACAATCGAAAATTGAGAATTGCATGTGTTAATTTTGTTGAACATCATTTTTTATATATGTTTATTTTTATTTATACCAGTTGAATAAAATAACAGAGCCATATCGCATGTTTTGGAGGAAGAGATACGTGTATTATACTCCAATTAGATATTAAATTTCAATGAAATTTTATGTTTGTAGGTATCAGTATTAGCATGAAATATCCAACCTCAAGAGAATTACACATATTTGTTAAAATAAATAGCCAACAGGGAAACAGAAGCTACAAGTTCGACCTTACGGGTACTTTGCAATTTACACGTATGTTTATTCAGGTACATACGTGTAGAGATTCGTCATTACACAAACTGATGACGTAATGCACATATTTTACTTTCTACACGTACACGTACGCGTACACGTTGGTTTGCTAAACCTCTCTAATATGTGAATATCTGATTGAAATCAACAGTTCAGAAAACCTGTATCAATATAACCAGGGTGTGTTTTCATCCAATTTGGAAAAGAAAGTCCAAAGAATATGGAGATTCCGATGATGAATATATTCCTTGACGATGAGAGATCCACAAACTGCAGATTGGACAGTCCCACTGCTACCACCATGCCTAAAATTTCGAAGATAACATAACAACGCTGAATCGACAGAAAAAAAGTTGTCAGTCATAGGCACGATGTCTTGAGTTTGTAACAGCTGTTAACTTGTAAGAAATTTCTAGAAAAGTTATCAAGAAAATAACTCGTATTAAGTTGTAGCGTATATTTAACGACTCCACGAAATGTACAGATATTTGTAGGTGTCTATTTTGCAGACATACCAAAAGTGACCATGAAGAGACCCCCAATCACCGGGTCCGGAATGGTGACGAACAAAGCTCCGAATTTACCCAGACATCCCAGTATCATCATGATCAACCCACCGATCTGTACAACTCTTCGACTTCCAACCTGTAGCAAAATGAAAACTACCGGTATCAAATCAAACAAGGACCCGTAAAATGTACTAATCAAATCAAAGTTGATAACACGCATTGCTAGTCTTCTAAAATCTAGAGTTTCAGCCTAGATTGTAGTATGTTTGAGATTTAAAAAAGTAGAACGACGTACAATTATTCCAATAAAAATATTAAGATATTTACCCTAGTGATGCCAATTGCACCAATATTTTCACTGTAAGAGGTCGTGCCATTGCCAGATCCCCAAGCACCGGCCAACAAGCAGCCTATTCCTTCTATTCCTATCCCTACAACCGATAAGGAACTAATGAAGAACTAATGAAGAAACATATAAAAAATATAAAACTGACCTTTATTTTTTTTAACGAACTCCGATCCTCAGCAATGTTCCATAACTCTAAATTATCCGTAATTTTTTTATTCGTACCATAAATCTGCCTTTTATATAGATAAAAATTAGTTTTTACAATCAGTTATTCAACGAGCTGCTTAGCTTAGTGGTTTCACAGAGAACTACTACATACTGGGAAAGGGGTTCGACCCTCCGATGCACCGGTAAAATCGGGTTTTTTTTTCTAATTTGATCTCAACTTGTATATTTCTTTTATCATATCCATCGTGGGCAAAATTGCAATAACTTCGTAAAAGGCATGGATACCATCAGTAAATTTCTATTTATTTCATTTCATTTATAAAGTTTGAAGGATAAATAACATTTTTATGATGAAAAAAATACTTTGAGGCTGAGGATCGGAGAACCTTAAAACGATTGATATACAAAGTTCTACAACATATATTTATATCTCTCTTTGGTACGGATGTTAGCGCAAGGGGGGTTATTGATGTGGGAGGAAGCCGGAGTACCCGTAAACAACCCATGTGTCCAAGCGGGCGACCACCATACCCTTTCATACACATCACTGTAGATCACGGGGATCGAACTCGGGTCGCAGCGGTGAGAAACGAGTGCATTGTCTGCTGCGCTACATAGTTATACAATTATGTGCATACTCTTATCATACAATATAGCTGAGCGTTCCATCAAAAGAAATCGCTTTTAAGTTTTTAATGGATGACTTGAACAACAAAAATATGTGTGAATGTTATCAAAATTTTCACACGTCGTATGGTTGTTTTCAGTCAACCTGAAAGTTATTTTCTAATGCTGAAAAATAAGACATAGCCTGATTAAATTACATTTTTAGAAAATGACATTGCAACATAATGGAAGGTACTATAATTACTCATAATTGTATATTTGGTATGAATGACCGACCTACCTCTATTGATAGCATGAACTGGGGGAGGAGGAGCTCCAGCAAGTTTGGCGCATGCGTAGTAATCTCCCACTGATTCTATGATGGAGGCGAGTACTCCAGCCAGCATCCCAAACACGGCTGACACACTGACTGTTGGCAGGCCCCATTGACCTACGTACATTAGAGATGATTTCGTAAACTATAAACTATCATTTAGTAAAGAAAAAATATTTTAGCTTTAAAATTTTAAATGTTTTCCTTTATCTTTACACACAGCTCCTCTCTAAAGGAAATCAAAATAGTGTAAAAATGACCCCGATCATTCAGCCCTGAAATTTGATAGCAGTATGTTACTTTTAAGATCTATTGTAATGGAGTAGTTTAATCAAGTTCGTTAGTTTCTTGGCTATTCTGTAGTCTAGTGTAATCTATATGAAGTATTAAGTTGACATATACCGGGATAAGGGAATCGAAACCAAAGCGACTTTTCCAACACGTCAATCTTCGCATCAGTCCGGGCGGCAGAACCCCATTTCCCTTGTTCCGGAAATGCACCAGCTGCAGTTAAGATGCCACAAATAGCCCAAGAAGATACCAAAGCTAATAAAATCTGGAAAACAACAAATATGGCTATGATAATTTCTGTTTAGTACCCTTTTTATAGCTGTTTAATGCGAATAATGATAAATACAAAGAGAGAAAGAGACAAAGAAATTTCGTCCGGAAAATACCAACCGGGAATAATTTAAAAACTGGTAGTTTATACATTGAGCATCCATTTTTTCGTGTGACTCGACAAACTGGAATTTTAACCTTCTTCAGATATTGTGAAAATATCGCTATCAGGACCACTGTCCTGAGAAAAAAAGTCAATGAAATACTTAATCTATCAAATTTAAACCGAATAAATGCGATTTTTAAAAATCAACAGAACTCTAAAAGGCTAATAATTTAGGTAATTTTCTTACAAATATATAATTTATACATGTAGTACTTACATGACCGCAATATACCATTGTTTAGATGCCAGGTCCGCTGCCTCTTTAAACAAGGACAGACCAATCAGAGAGATGGTGGGAACGATGACCAATGGTCCGATAAAGTGCAGAAACAGGCCAATGATCCCACTGAAGCCGATAACGATTTCGAAAAGTGACGAAACCATGATGGCGCCTTGGATCTGGTGGGCAAAATTAACAGAAATCACTCCAGGACAAAACTAGATCTAAATCTACATATTTTATGATTTAATAAAGTTATTATATTTATCAACAGTAACTTATTCCCGAAAGATGTATCCACTTATCATAGGAATATTGCAGCATTACGTTAATTGGATAACATTTTTCAACATGAACAAATATGCAAAATTTAATATATTTCACCGTATAATTAATGTATATTTAATAAAAAAAATTTCAACAATGACAAATTCACAAATATAGTTTTGCTTTGTAAAGGATTCAATCACTTTTTTCAATATTATGTAGATAGTAGTATGCAAATCAAATTGAGTGCTTCATCAGTTTATGGCTACCTCGCGCATCCTTAACTGCCACATCTCTTTGTGTTGTGGACTTCCGGGGTCTGGTAGAGGGTCAGAGGTCACGTTCCACTCTCCTGTTTTAACAAGAATAGATATGGGTTACCCCATATCCAAGATATTCGACTTTTAAATTACTTGAATTTTCACTGTGCTCAGCCGATCTCTTAAAATCACTCAACTTGTTAAGAAACTGACGTATAAAGTTCTTCATGTCCGTATTAAATACTGCCATCCGTCATTAGCAAACAGTGCACACATCTGTGCTTAAACAGAGTCTACACAAGTGTGACCAGAAATATGGTGCAGGTGTTGCATAACCATTCCGTCGTTTAAAAAAAAAGAAAAGAAATAACACACTCATACACAACAAATAATTAAAAGAGATTGTGTGATAACTAACGAACAAGAATCATGGAAGTAATATAATTATTGTAATAATATAAGCAATATTCATTAGTGAAAAAATTCTCAATCGAAGAATGACCTATATTTTCGTGATAAAGACTGAGGAGGCATCTAGCGTAGGAATATGAATACTTCACATTTACATTTCTTGGGATGGGGTGTTTTTTCAAAATAATTTTACGTTAATTTTGTTTTCTTCCACGTATTACATATATATCGATATTCTACACATTTATTGTAATGTTGTATCTGCTGATCATGAACAGAACTATTTTTTTTAGCGCAATTGTGTAAAGAGTACCTGACTTTAGTAATATATCTTGAATAGATAGTAGGCACTGATCGAATATATTAAAAAGAGGTTTAATGTACATCTAATCAACACAGGCTTGTGCTGTCAAAGAGCCCCGCAACAAGAATAACTGGTTTATAATTCTTGGACATTATCCAAACCATTTTTAAAAAGTTTTTCACATGAAAATATAAAAGCACTTTAAAAATATTTTTTTATTAACTTAGGAAAAAAGCATTATAATTGAGTCGATATATTATGTATATATCTATAAATTGTTCGAATGAAAAGGCTACATTTTTACATTAAATCTACTTATGAATATTTTTTCGGGAGTGGTAGCAAATAAACAGTCATCATTATATACTTTGTATGTCTTTTAGATATAATATTCACCTTTAATTTAAATTATTATTTAATTGAATTGATTTGGTATGTCATATAGTGCTAACAAATAGATTATTTAAAAAAGATAATAATATTAGATAGAAGATCATCATGACATTGTCGTGTTGAAAGTTTGAAATTAATCGGCAGTAAAGATACGAAAATTCACGTTTGTAACCGTGATACTGTCATGTTGTAAATTTTGAATTTACCGGGTGGCAGTAAATACAAAATTTACAACATGACAACTGTTGTCATGTTGTAAATTTTGTATTTACTGCCACCCGGTAAATTCAAAATTTACTGTCATGTTGTAAATTTTGAATTTACCGGGTGGCAGTAAATACAAAATTTAGAACATGACAACTGTTGTCATGTTGTAAATTTTGTATTTACTGCCATCCGGTAAATTCAAAATTTACAACATGACAATACATTTAAGATTTCCATCATGGTAACATGCATAGCAGCCGTATAGATTTATACTAGTCAATAAAATATTATGTATATGTATTATGTATGCGTTTATGTATGTATGCGCTCACAAATAGTCTATTAAAGAGCGGATTAACCTGTACACTTTCTTTAAAGAAGTTGACGTATTTGTAGTAAAAAGATTTTGTTCTGTTTAATTAAACAATTCATGAAATATTCCCGAGAACATATAGTTTTCTTTGACTTTCGTCAATTTTTTCTGAGATGTTTTCAGGGTTTACGTTACACACGACCTGATTTTAAATTTATGCTTTTAAAAACAACATTGAAAATAGCGTTACAAGAACTGTATAATTTACTCTGCTGATAGAGATTTATTTTGCATTTCTTTGAACAAATGTGAATACCAATGTTTGCATTTCAATTTTTTTAAACTTTAGGTTAAACATTACATAATGCATGCCTAGCACAAATCCACGTATTTACACTTATATTTACATAAAATATCCCATCAAAAGTTATACATCTGTAGGTCTCAAGAGTCTCGGGTCGACGGAGACTTTCCCTCCATCTAACGCTAAGAAGTTGACCAACCGGGTTAATTACTTTACGGATACTAGTTTAATGTTCGCAATAATCGCCACTGTCAATTGATTTGAATAACGTTCTAAATTGTTCTTTCCGTTTCCATCCATGTATACAGTTCTTGTAATGTGCGTTGCATGGGAGAAAAGTAGATTATATTGCTATTCATTCGCGAATCTACAGGGGGTCCATCGTCGGACACCCACTTTAAAGTAAAAGATGCGATCAGTCATCACCCGTGGGTATGTAGCCGACGATGGAGGGGGTCCGGACCATGAATACTTGTAGACATCTTCCTACGTCATTTAGTTTTGGCATGCTT
>WFKH01011581.1:41998371-42016139 GCA_016163765.1 Magallana hongkongensis | reverse complement strand
GTCCGAACAAATAACTTCTTCGTCCGAACAAATAGCTAATTCGTCCGAACAAATCCTAATTCGTCCGAACAAATAACTTATTCGCCCGAACAAATAACATTTATTTATTTTTTTATCTGGCCCTTCCACGCCGCCGTAAAAATCTGTGGGTATTTTTTTTTTTTTTTTACAAATCGCCTATGCAGAGTTGTCGTTCTTTTCTCAGAAAATTTATCCATGTGATGAGCAAGTTAAAGCGTATTAAAATTGTCAAAGAGATAAAACGTTCCTCGCAACCTAAATCAAGACATCTATTGACTAACAATAGATAACTATTACAGCTTGAAATGGACGAAATCATACGAAACTTAGTCATAATACTAGTCCCATGAACATGTAAATCACCATCCACCAAACAAAAGGAATTCTTCTTCGTGTCGATAATATACTCTTAATCACTGAAAATGAACAAAATATTCTGGAAACTCTTAATGACATTCATTTAACCTCTGAATATAAAAACTGCTTTGAAATGCATTTTTAGCTATTTTAGAAATATCATCTTTAATTCAAGTTACGAAAAAAATTAACACGGTTAATTTTTGTATTTTCTGTACTTTTGATGATGATTTTGCGTTCGGTGGAAACTTAAGACTTCACATACATGTATATGAAAAAAAAAGTTGTTTCTTCAGTGTAAAATGCTAAACACCGCTTGATTTTTCGGGTTTCACTTGAAAATTTATCGTAGCATCAACTTTTGGTTCCACATAGTTCTGGATAAAATGCATGCATTTTCATGAAACATGTATAAACAATTTTGAGCCTGCTTTTTTTTTCATTCAATTTGTAAAACATTTACATGTACATGTAGTTAGTTTATTTAACATGTATTTTTGTTGATAAATACATGTAGCTATATTTACATTCATTTTTCAGCTCTTAATATTGGAATTTCTTATCAAACTTTTGCACAAAGATAATGAAAACTATCTATATTAAAAAGTCGCTTTTAAGTTTTTTGCGCACAGAGAGAGAGAGAGAGAGAGAGAGAGAGAGGGAGAGAGAGAGAGAGAGAGAGAGAGAGAGAGAGACTATTTCCATGAAAGATTCTTTGGTCTGTTACATATCCATAAGAATTATAATATGCCGGGTATATGTCATAATATGCCTTATTTGTTTAATAGACTATTATTAATCTTCATTAATTTCAACTTTCAAATAAATAATTGAACCAGTTGCATACAAATGTATATAATACATTATGATTTATTCAGTATTAAAATGGCATGTAATATAATACACGTGTTAATATTTTATTATAGAGAATTGATATGAAAAAGAGTTGTCCCTCTTTCATTCGTCTATCATATATATATATGTGTGTGTGTGTGTGTGTGTGTGTGTGTGTGTGTGTTCTAGACTAGCTATGCTTGTACACTTTGATGTCACCGTTTTCTTGGGTGACAACCAACTGGCCAAATGGACTCAAACAAACTGCAATGGGACTCTGCAAGCCATCCGCTTCATTGATCAAAACAGACTGGTAATTACCTTCATTGTTGAGACAATGAACAGCATTTCCAGTTTTGTCGGCAATGAATATGTTTCCAAATTGGTCTGTACAGATACCGCGCGGATCTCTGATGACATCTTGATTCAAGTTTGCCTCGTATCGTACTTTGCCATTCCGGTAGAGGCAGATGATGCCGTTC
Source organism: Magallana hongkongensis (assembly GCA_016163765.1). NCBI lineage: Eukaryota > Metazoa > Mollusca > Bivalvia > Ostreida > Ostreidae > Magallana > Magallana hongkongensis. The sequence continues at coordinate 42,014,445 of WFKH01011581.1, read as the reverse complement.
TTTGATTGGCAGTCAGATACAACGACCTCGCCTTGAGTATTGCACGTCACATAGTAAGGCCACGTGAAAAGAAGCTGTCCTTTATGTCTGTAATCATCTCGGAAAGTTTGTAGAAGACCGCCATCTAGAGTCAAAACATCTACACACTGCATCCCTGCAGCACAACACGTGACCACAAGGGATGGAGTTCCGGGGCACGTGATTGCGTCACAACTTACACCGCGGTACTGTTTGCTTGTGCGAATTCTCTTCCGTATGCGCATGCTTGTTTCTTGAACAACTATGAACATGATGGTGGATAGTTCTGGTAGGGTTACCGCCAATTCACAGCTGGACACATCCACGATGCCATGAGGCCAGCTCGGTACTGCACTCTGTGTAAGAAAAGTACAATTTACTTATTAATTTTAAGTTGTATTGACTTGTACTTAAGGATATTTTTAAAAATGCATTGGCTTTCAGAACTGCGGTTTAAGTCAATCTCAGATTAGGATTAAGTTTATGCCCACTGCAATCAATCATAACAACACATAACACTTCGCCATGTTATATATGTCTGTAACATTTTCAGAAGAGTTTTACATGTAAGACACATATTGAAAATTCAGAGATGGCTTCTATAAATTGATGTGATGAACACAATTTACGGAAGTCACATTTCTGACATTTAAACATAAACAAAATATGAGGACATGTATACATGTAGAAGGTTTTGCGTTAAAATTCCAACAAGTGAGTGTACAAATTTACCTCTCCCATAACAGTCCCAGTGGCATCAAATGCTTTGATTTTCTTATTATGAAAGTCTGTTATGACCGGAGTGCCATCTTCAAGAACAGCTACATCTAACGGCCAACATTTCTTAGCATCACCGTCTGTTCTTCCATTGAACGAAAACATCTGTGGAAGACCTAAAAAGATAATTAAGTGTGATTTAAAATAATCAGTTAGTTTGTATATATCAGAAATTGTCGGTCTTTTCTTTATAAATAGTTTTGTAAATATAGAAGTGGTGTGCACCTTTTGATTTAACTGGTGCCAGGGGAGTCACATTTTCATTGGATTTCCTTTTGTTTTCTTTAGCTAGTTCTTCCTTTGATGGGGTTTTGACGGTGATAACTTCACGTTTTCCTGCCGACTTCGGCCGTGGCGGAGGCTGAGGAGCATCTCTCCTAGAAGTGCGAGGGGAGAGCACATTTGACAGCCTGGAGGAAGGCGTGGTTGGTCGGTCGCGAACGTTGGAAGGCGTGGTGGCTCGAACGTTTGAAATGCTAGACTTATCCGTTGATCCGTTCAAACCTCCAGACGACTTTGTTCTGGTGACACTCTGAGGTCTTTGCACTCTAATAGTCCTTGGCATCGTTCCTGACCTAACAGGGGGCGTCTTTCGCCCACTTCCGGGAGAAGGAGTTTCGATGGATGGCCTCGGAGTTTTTATTCCCATACTTTCTCGTAAACTTGGCTTAAGTGGCTGATTTCTTCTCGGTCTAGTGGGAGCCATTTCTTGAGAGCTTATAGACTCGTTGGATGTTGAAGAAGCCGATGAGCTTGAATGCAGAGAAGGAGGGGGCTGTGGTGGCCTTTCTACGCGAAATGTTCCAGTCCGCTTTATAGAAGAACTTCTTTCAACAGGCTGATAATTCTTCAGTCCGTTGGCATTCAGGTCTACCATGTCAACAATTTTCCCCAAGGATTTCATTTCTAACACCCTTTGTATGGCAGGATCTAGTGCGAGCTTGAATCTAGTGTTGAGTTTGTTGGTTTTGGCTTTTTGGATGGTCGCTCTCATATCATCTGTCTGAACTTTGATGACATCAAACACAGACACGACCTCTGAATCACTTCCGAACTCCATCAAGTAGTTCATGAATCTAGTCGTGTTCATTAGCGTCTTCTTCATTTCCTCAACGTCTTGTAAGCGTTCATTAACTTCAACGAGTGTGTCTTTATGTTTCTGATCCAAAGAATCAACAAGTTTGTTCTCTAGGTTCAACAAGACTTCGTTTACTTTTTTCCGAAGACCGGACATTTCCTTGATCAAATTCTCCTTGTTGGTCTTCAGTTCAGACAGTTCTCGGACATGCTCCTTTTCCCATTCCTCGATCACTGTTGACTGGAGTTCCAGATCGTTTTTGATATACTCTTTCTCGGGATTCAATTTCTGGACTGTTTCTCTAATAGTTTCAACTATCTCACATCTTCTGTGCTGCATCGCCACACAAGATGAGCATATGGTGACATGGCAGTCCACACAGTAGTACTCTATCATCTTCTCCCTGTGGTAGGGGCATTGAATTTCCTTTTTATTTTCTTTGATACTCTGAATTGGATCTTGGAGCATGTTGTTGAGAGGCATGACTTGGTGTTCTCTGCATGCCTTTATAATGTTGTGAGCTTTGATACAAGCGTCGCAGAAGGCCACTTTACATGTCTGACACCACACCTCTGCCTTGGCTTGCTCCTCGTCTCCGTCGCGGGTGCAAGATTCACAATTCTTGGTTTCGGTGAACATTCCGATTTTTTCAATCATGTTTTGAATAAAACTATTATCTGGAAACAGATCAGCCCATTGGTCTGTATTATTGTTCCCTGACGGTATACTGATATGTATATCGGCTTTACACACTGGGCAGTTGTAAAGCTTAGAGTTCTTCGACGCCGTGTTTTCGTCCGAATTTCCATTCACTTCCGGTTGTAGATTTTTCCCTGTACTTTTTTCGAGATCCCGAGTTAGACACGAGCGACAAAAGCTATGAAGACATGGCAAAAGCTTTGGTCCTTTGTAGCGCTCGTGACACATGGGACAAACAAGAAACTCGTCCTGAATTTGCTTAATAGTCTCCATTTTTTCTTCAAAATTTGAGAACTCTGGAATTCAGGACATAGAGTTCTATCTCTTCGTTTTTCACTCAGCCCATTCTACAAAAGACAGTAGAACAGAGATTATTAAATGTCGTTTGCTGAGATTAGACTGAAAATTTAATGCGCTTACACGGAAAGGTGTAAGAATTGAGTCTAAGGAGAACCAAAGTTCAGCCTTTGGATTTCAAAGTTTAATGAGAATTCCATTATATTCTAATCCAATAACGGCTATGAATAAGAGATATCAGTTTATAATATTAAGTAATTTTTCGCAATACAAATTAAACTTTTACACCACATTGATAATTAAATCGATTAAGGAGACGAGTAGAGATAATGGAATCTTAATTTTCGCTAGAGTGAAATCTCCGTACAAAGCATCGCATTAAAGTCCAATTCAAATAAAGATAAATCTTTCCACAATTATTTTCAATCTGATTATATCTAAGACACGTCTTCGTTGTGAACGGAAACGACGATTTTTCGAGTTCTAATCACATATAGATATACTCCCATCTCCCTATAAAAGCAGTTTTGTTCCTTGAAAAATAACATTATCTACCCAAGGCTATATATATTTCCTTTGCAATTGACACCAAACAAATATTATTAAGAGGATCAGCATTAAAATACCAGAATCACTGCCAATCTGAATTTTAAATAAATGAGTAACAGATCTCTTATACAATTTACAGAGTTGAAATTGCCAAAAATACAATGCAGGCCAAATATTTACTCAGGATATTGGCAAGTTCGTTGTTAAAGTAAAGACACGTATATCGATTTCAACAAAGCTAGTAAATTGATACCATATGCATATATGGAGAAACTAAACAACTGAAAAGATTTGGTTTGTCTGACATTCATTATTCAGGAGACGAATATAGAATTCTTTTGTTTTTCAGCTTCATCCATTCTATGATACAAGTACTTTGTGCTATTGTACAAGCCAAAGGGATATTCAAAATTTGTCAGAGAATTGAAAACAGTCTTTCAAACTTTTGTTAAACAGATATTTACAATACAAAATGTAATAAATGTCAAAAAGCCTTTAATGACAGAACAAATCAACAATTTTTAAAGTGGTTCTTAAAAAATGAGCCGTCACGCCATATAACCAAGGAAGATGAATTGCATAAATCATAGAAATTTGTCATTTTTCATCATTTTAATATCAATACAAACAGCAGTCATTTTTTACATGTACATTACGAATATTAAAGAGTTATTGTTATCAATCATAAACACATTCATCAACTTTTATGTTAGGATATGGTGAAAACTAAGTTTTTAAAAAATATTCCATTCAAAATCGGAACATAAAACATGTGAGTCACATTTTCTCAGTAAGACCCTTAATATTCGGCCGACGATAATCCTATGTACTTGCGAGTGGGGTTCACGCCAAATTTCGGGTAAATGGGTACGGACTAACATACACGCAAATAGCAAATCGGACACTGATATAAGCTGTATGCAATGTGTACACCTTTGATTTAAAATAAATTAAAAAAATTAATCTACAAACAAGACTGAAACATTTCTTTGCAATTCTTCTAAATTGATATTTAAAACTAATGAAACTATTAATAATAATAATTTTGTGGAAACCAAAAGCAACAAGGACTCTAACAAAAGCAATAACAATTCGACCCAAATTTATTTTGTATGTAAACATTTTTGTTGTAGTATATAACAAAATAAGCCATCACAGAGTTACATGTAGGTTGTTAAATTCTTATATAATGTATTTGATGCTTTTTGGAATTCAAGACAGCACTCAATTTTGAAAATAGCAAATACTTTTATCGGAATGTAAAGGGGTTTCTCTATTATCTGAATTTGTCGTAATGGTTTTCTTTTATTTGATTTACTATGAGTTTTGCTTCTTATCCTTTGCACCTGCAAAATTGATTAAAAAACCTGCAAGGTTTTCCTCGACATTGCTTGATAGTTGAGCTGTTTCATACGATTCGTTTCTTTTATCTCCGTGTTGGGGTTGACATATAAATTTTTATGTGTGTATTGAATCCTACAAATACAAAACGTCATAGGCTACGAGTTTACTGTTGACAGAAATGTACCGGTAATTTGAAATTAAAAACCCTACTTTTATTGTCAATGCTTTCAAATACCCTATGAATGGTTTGCAATTAAGGCCTTTTCTTAGTTATTTTATTATTCCATTTCGTCGTTGATTAAAATTTAATGACAAATTCGAATGTTATAGAGGCAAATAATGGACTAAAATCCCACGAAATCAACAACACAATACAATATTATATTAAGCAGAAACTATTTATACTGTGGCGTCTAAAATGTCCTAAATAGAGGTAGGTCATATCTTGACATAAGTAGGCAATTATTATGTGAAACATGCTATCTAGTTTTACTTTAATCTACGCTGTAACAGTATTTTTTTGCATATTACTCAACAGGACAAATTTAATGAAAGATGAATTTTCCTAACACTTAAATTGGGTATCATCGCTTGATTCTATCTAGCTACCAGGTATTTACCTGTACGACGATACATCCCTCGGGCCCATTGATCCTTTCGTATTGCCAGGCCAGTAGCAAAAGAAGTGAAGTTTCACAATTCCTTGTTAAACGTCTTAGTAGCAGGTTTAGTGTTACCAAATAGTTGTATTTATGTTAAATCCTTGTGGACCTTGTTACTTAATGCTAGATCGATTTAAAGACAACGTGTTTAGGTAGCGATAGCTGATGATCTGTCAAATTCTCCGCTAAGTATACCAGATTTCCCCTATACTGGTCGGTGTTTTCATACAAGCAAAGAATTGATTCATTGCTGAAGCTTAGTGGAGCGAGATCTGATTCACCATTATATTTCTGAAACACCTATATAATACAAGCACACACAACAGCCAGGTATGATACCTGTATTGTCCCTGGGCACCCCCGGTCTGGAGACACGTAAGATGTGTATTGAAATTGTGATTACCCTAAATAAAGGAACAAAAAACTGATGTGGTGAGATGCTTGGACCGATAGACAACAAAAGACACATTTCTGTCTTTAGCTATCATATATAACCATATCTGATCCTGTCTTTTGCAGAGGATCGAGGTTCTTTGAAATGAAAGACAGTTAAGACACTTACAGGTTTTATAAACAGACTTATCTGACAGGTGTTTGGTTGCATACTAAAACTATTTGGCGGATATTCAGCTCCTGGGAAAACGAAATGAAATCGAGACCAGGTCCCTGTATGTTATGTTAATTCAATGAATGGCGAAAGGAAAACTTGTCTATATATATAAAGGTACATTGTAGCCTCTTAAGACTACATACACGTATTATCACCTATCCTGTAATCTTTTATGTTCACAAACAACTGTATAGGGTTTTCAGGAACGACTAGATGCATGGTGTGTATAGATACCGTACATGATGTATTGAAATGAAGTCACAGTTTCTGTCATGCAAGCTTTGTCTTTTGCGACTTTTGCTGGAACGAAACAGGCACGTAGCGTCGTTTTTCAAAGTAGAGGGACCAATAGGCCTGTACGTTTTTTTTTATATAGATAATTTTAAAAAAATTAAGAAAATGGTACTTTTTTAAGTGGAGGGGCCAGCCCCCGCCCCATGCAACACGTCTGGAAAGATCTTCCAGAGAGAAAATTGTTACAAAAATACACTATCAGAATTAATATCTATCTTTAATAAAAACATACATTAAACATGTTATTATAACATATAGATTCAGCAGAATTGTATGGCTCTCTTTTATATGATTAGAATTTAAAATATATATGTAAGTAGGTAGGTACATGTAACAGAATAAAAGCAACCTATCTACAGGCATTTACAATTTTTAAACATAAAAATATTTATATTATCCTTATCAACTATTCTTAGTAAATTTTAACACAACACTGTTAACATGTATAGTTTTCGTGTCAATTAGGTGCACAGGTGTGTCAAACAAAGATTTAAACAAAAAAACACAAGGAGAATTGTTGAGAGGGTGACTGTACAGAAGCTGTTATGCCCCGTGGGTTGGGCAAACGTATGCTTTTATGACCTTTTAATGTTGCGAATAATTTCGTACTGATTGGTGATGATAACAAATCATTTTTATACCTGTGTGACGGTATTTCCCGGCATAGAACTTGCTACCTAACCCGTTGTCTAATCTAGGTTTTTAAGTTTATAATACATGGAAAAAGTAGACTTGGACAAAAATCATGGAATTACTAATTATTAAATTTGGATGTTCATATACAATTATCTGAAAGTATGATGATCCCCTCCGAAGGAATGATCAACAAGAGTATTTAAATATTAATCATTGTATTTTCCAGAGAGTACACATAGTGAAAACACTTACAGACAATTGTGAAAACACATCAATTTTCCTTTGAAAGTTGGTCAAATGAATTCCTCCCACTTAAAGAGCTGTGTATAAAAAACCAAAATATACGAGAAGATGGTAAATATATACGTACGTAGACCATGAGGAGAAAATCCAAATTAAATAGACCAAAACGAACGCAAGTGCACTCAATCCGTCTAGCTAGTACACTCCAAAATTCACTACGCTTAAAATGCGACAGGTTGAATTGGGACGAACTTTATCTAATATACTGTCTTCACACATCCCTTTGTCTTTGAATGTTTCTTAACTGAGCGCTGTGGACAATTAGGAGAATATAAATCAGTTAAGAATGACTTTCACTAAATACAGAGTAAATATGACAGTGTGACATGAATAAGCTTTTCAAAGACATTCCACATTCGTCCCCTCTTTGACCCCATCCAACTGTAATCCCAAATCTGGTCAAAGATTCCAGTGGGATCAGACCATCATTCACTTGTCTATAGAATCAGATATTATACTTCGAACGGATGAAATTCAGCGATTTTGGCTGAATGTAAATCTATTATAATACTGTTACACATGTACGTGAATGAGGATGAAAAGGTCGTGTACTGTACTTATCCAATACATACACTTATTTTCACAAGTCAATAGATATGGGCAAACATGATGGTATATACACACTATACAGAGTATGCATAATTAGCTTCTTACCTTCGACAAACAAAACTAAAATCATCCTAAATCCATGCTACTCCTCGACACAATAAACACAAGAAGACAAAGTCTTTGCTTGGCGAAACATTGGTGCGTTCTTCTATTTAAAATTCATTAATTAATAACTAATGAAATGCGCATCTACTGACCTTTTTCACCTCTATGTTGACTTTCCTTAATATATTTTGTGCTGTGTCAGAAAAAATCCAAACCTAAATATGCTCTTCAGCGGTGCCAAAAGATAAAAACGCTACATGGTCTACCGGGGTATTTAAAGGCAGTTTTTTCTATATGTAAAAACCTCGCTGCATTCCATTAATCAATCGAACTTATCTGTGGTAAACTGGATATACCTTATGAAAACAGTATTTTCTAAGATAAGTACCTAGCGCTCGCAGGAAAATGGTTAAAGAAAAATTTTGGCGTGACATTTTTATTAGAGTTTGTTCAGTGTCAAATTACTTAATCAAAATAGCCATCAGAAATAAATATTGAATTCATTCGTCGTATACAAGTGTACATAGGAAAATATTTTGTATTTGATTAAAACATAGAATAGAATGTTTAAATTCAAGTGCACAAACTTGTGATTTTTTTTAAAAACATTTTTAAAATTCTGTCATGACTTATGAGTCGAGAAGTTTTCAATCCGAGTACTGTAGTATATTTCTAAGAGTGAAAAAAGGTGGGTAAAATAAAAACATTTTCCAAAATGCACTTTATTACACTTTTCTTTAGGAGCTTTAAAATCAAATTAATGAAAATAAACAAGAAAATTTATAATCTCTTCAGTTTCATGGGAAGAAGAGTGGGATTGTTTACTCTCTGGTATAAAGATAACATTCATTTTGTAAGCTGTCCCCAAGGCGTGGTCAGCGGGCATTTAACTAACAACAAATTAAATCCAAATCATCTTTACGACCAATTTCTGATCTCAGGCAAGGAATTCCAATAATTTGCTTATAAAGTGAAGAAGAATTGGGGCCACTGTAATAAATGAGGCATGCGCAGATCTAGAAGAAGAAAGACTGCATGATGAAAGAAAAATCTGTAGATCAATCACGACAGAGAAATATCTAGCACTGCTTAATAACTGTACACTGAGTCATGGAAAGACTTTAATGTGTATTTGGCAGATCACATCTGGTACTTTTTGTTGTCTCGCTCCTTCAATTTAACATTTATGTTATTGATATTGTATTGTATCATTCTAATAATTTATAGTTTTTAATGCAAGAGGATAGCTATGATGTAGAGTATTTTTTGTATCTCGTCCTTTTTTTCTATAAAAAAAACCTTTTTTATAGATGACAAATTTTAAAGCTTTGATCAAAATCCTCTTAGAGAAGAGGAGTGTTTCGTTGATTCAAAGGACAGCAAGAAAATACACAGCGGGGTACAGAACTAATTGACCAAATCAGACAATCACTTTTTATACCTAGCTCCCGGAATAATCAATTTTAAAACCTTGATTTTTAAACCCCCGCTGGAGTGAAATAGCCACCGCTGAAAGGATTTTCTGAAATTGACTTATGGCCTTTGCCTCGTTCAAACAATGTAACCACTTTGAACGCTTAATTATAAATCTAAACAACCTGTACCTGTGAATTAAAATACCTGTCATGTTGGAGTTTTTAATGGAAAGCCGATATAAGAGTGCTATAATCGAGACCCGATCGTATCAAGGCTGCGATCTTCTGAAATAGTAATCTTTACAATTTGACAGGTAATTTTTTTAAGCTCAATTTACTTTGTCCTTCTGTTTACAAAACGAACTGAAATATATATTCAGTATATATAACATAAGCACTTTGCTCTAATTGCAAATAATTGTTTCTTAAGCAGTACGTTAAAACCCAAACGTGTGCAATGTTAATCATGGTATCTAAATTTGCGAATGCAGGAGTCAGCCTGAGTTTTAATTTATATACAGCATATTTTCTTCTAGTGTGTAAGTAGTGTAAAGACTGGCTTACAGGGACGCTTCATTTACTTTACACCCCCCCTCCCCATTTCGTTTTCAAAGTTTCGAAAACCAGGTACATTATATAAGTTTGATATAGCTATATTTTGTTAAGGTAACCGACAACAGGTGTTGCACTCTGTAAGGGAGTCTTATTAAACGAGTGCAATATTTACCCACACCTGGGCATGAAAAAGGCTTGATACAATGCTGGCAATTCAAAGTAATAGAATCCATATCTCGTGTTGACTTTTTACAAGTGTACGCTAAGGCCCGTCACTTTTGCTTTGTGTATCTACCTTAACTTTATTTGTCTGATTCAAAATTGCTTGCAGCCATATACCACCCAAACTGATTGCACGAGTAATTTATTATAAGCCAGAGCGATGAACAAGTGCCTTTTGATATTAATAAAGTATAAAGCTAGAATTATTTTATAAGCGATACGATTATATGATGACTAAAAGCAGACTGAAAAGCTGAAATTTTCGACAGAAACATGCTTACAATTTGTATTTAAATTTACTTTGATAAATGCCCCTGGTGATATTTGATTCGCGTACAAATAAAAGTCTTATATCAAAGTAAACATGATGGAATTACATGAAATAAATGCTCGAGATCTGAGGGAAAACAGCAATAAAGAATAGTTATGGGTTAAAGCATTTTGGTGCATTAAAGAATGTCTTCATATTTACAATTCTTTAGACGGGTTTTTAAGGGTATATTTTTTACGCTGAAAACGATGAAAGGGTGAAAGGGATCATGGAAAGATTTGCTAATATGGTGTTCTATTGATTGGTGAATAAAGCCAGGTTTTAATGGATTTTGTTAAAATAAGTTTGTCAGGGTAAAAAGCCTATGTGGTGAAATTCTCATCTATCGAAATTCTTTCTGTGAAAGACCCAAGTCCAGACAAGGTCATTTGAGAAGGTTTTGAACAACGCTTCTAATTCACAGATGATGAATAAATGTGAGAAGCATTAGTGGCTGAAGTTTGTTTGTGATGTAGAATATAATGCATTAAATGCTCAAGTATCTTTTTCATGGATATGTACGTAAAATTGCTAAGGCATATGCACATGTAAGAAAAAAATATGTGATAGGACACTTAAATAAAGCCAGCATAAATAAAATCACCATCTGCGCAAACTTTTTCCAAAGTCCTATCCTGTAATACTTGGTCTACCACCAACCAACTATTTCTTCGGTTTTTTTTTTTTTTTATACAAGCTTTATTGTAGTTTGAGACACTTGAGTAACTCGTTTTACCCTATTTGTTAATCTGTGACAAGCAGGCTGCAAATTAATGGGAAAACAAATATGTACCCCGAACAAAGTGAAGGTTCTATATAGCAATGAGAACAAACAGAAGATATTAACTTTACGACATTGTGGACCTAACGTCTGCTCCGAGTTGGGTGGCAATACAAAATGGTTAAAAAGGCAGAGGCTATATATTTGATATCTGACAGCTTTGTAAATTTTTAAACCAATGTGGGTATAGTGTCATATGGTAATGGAGCTTTAAAGTTTGCTAAATGAAGCTGTTTATGAATGATAAAAAAGAAGGGTGGTCGTTTCAGAATTCGTCAGATCGCTGCATAGAATTTTTGCATGGTTCTGTCAGCAGCATGGACGATATTGTTTTACAGTATAATATTTAAAACCCATTTGCACATCACACAGCATTTTGCTATTTAAAAAGTTATCTGTATGTATATAATTTTTTACTGACCATTTTCTGCCTATTTCTTAGGTATTGAATCTTAAAGGAAAGCAAACAGCGACCTTCTGCTTTATTACATGTACGTGAAATATACCCCGTCCACATAACTCAATACGGATTTAGCAAGGTAATCAAAACTAGATACACAATTTAAACCCAGATGAAGATTGTTGCAAAATATTAGCAAAACTTATAGATGAAAACAATACGTACCTCAAATCTGAATGAAATCTGTGCCGGTAGATTATCGCTTAAACTGGTTTTCCAACAATATTCACTCGCGAATCTACCGAAGTACCTATCTGTACAGTCGATCTACCCGCTATTGACAAAGGCAGTGAAGCTTTTATGTGTGTACACAGAATATATAAACATGGTCCAAATGTTCAGGTTGGCCGGCTTTTTGCTGCATTCATCTGTGTCATTCACGCACACTTCTCTTTCTTTCTTTTTTTATTTCTGAGACGGGCAAAACACATAACAGGTCAACCATTGAATGAGATGACAGACAGAACTAGAAATGATATGGTGGATTCTATTGAAACTTGTTTAATACACGTAATTATAGTGTTATTGTTGTACATGTATACTGCAGGGGAATAATTAACGTAGATTTAGATTACGTTACATACACATATAATTGCGACAAATACTTAAATGCATGAAAGATATATTAAGGTTTTGTAATATATAATTACAGCCAAAATTCTCACATGCATTGCAGAAACAAGATAAGTCACATGCAATTTGTGTTATCTCTGACAAGACATGAAAAAATTGTTACTTTAGGATTCGATCAGATTTAAGCTGAAACATTAAATGTTCCAAACAAACAGGATAAATGGGTAGTAAGTATTTTATATTGACACTGTTTTTTATGTCGATACTCCTGTACATAGTCCGCAAATATTATAATCCCTCCTTATACAGAAAATAAAATATTGTTTAAATTATATAATCCTACCCTTTCCACGCTATAAAATTATTTACATCAATCACTGTGATATTAATTTTGAGGGTAAGGTAAAAATGAATTAATTATGTGCTCAACTTTATGCCTGATACATGTACGTGCCATGTCAACACTGTGAATACTACACTTATTAATTTTGCCGTTTATTATTTTTTTTAAACAGATAACACGCGTGTGACTGACAAAACTGAATTTTCTCGTTATAATATAATTAGAGATATCTTAAGCTTTTCAGTGGACTAAAATTTACGAAAATATTGAATTCATGTCTGTGCCTCAGTAAGGTAGACAACTCTTTTATGATTATTTTCTATATGAATGTTAAGAGTTGTCGTTCCCTTCTGTATCATTCAACTCGGTAAACACTTTTGCAACCACTATTGAAATACAACTACTATTTATATATATTACTTCAATAGTGGTTGAGAATGTATTTCATTATAAGATATCATTATCAGATCCACCTAAATTTTTTGATTTGATTTGTTTAGCTATAAACTATTATTTAGTAAAGAAGAAATCCATAATTATATATATTATACCTTCTTGATAATTTCCTATATTTTTATATAGATTCTTCCGAGTTCTTAAGGAGATCAATACAGTCTAAAAATGGCCACTACCATCGAGCCCTCTTAATACAGGACTACAGTATTGAATTTGCTATATATTCTTACCAGGTTATAAATTCAAAACGAACTTTTGGAAAAAATTCCTCTTAACATCTTTTAAAACAACACTTCATTTACAATTTAGTAGCAAAAAAAAAAAAAAAAACCACGGTGGCATCCAGCACGTATGGATGGATCTTGGTAATAAAGAATACAATACGAAGAAGTTAATAAATAATAAAATGCTGTCTTTGGTGATTCGTGCAAGATATGAAGGTAGCGACATTGCAGAAAAAAATATTTTCTGCAATGTCGCTGCCTTGATATCCCGCATGTTCATCACCAAAGATAGCATTTTATTGTTTCAGGATACATACAGTATGTATACATTTTTCTTGTAATAAATTATTGTTTTTAATCATAAATAGTTGGTAAAAGTAAGTAAATTATTGTTAATGTACATCGGTACGTTAAATAAAAGAAATAACAGTCTTCATAAATGGGAATTTTAGTCTGGCATCATCATGATTATTTCGTGCAGTCCGTGATTTTTCTTAGGTTGCTGAAGGTTTCGACCAATCAATAAACCGGTTAGAACTTGATCATGTAGATTTCAACTCTGTCATTTTCTATAGCACTGTGAATTAAAATCGGTTTGCTTAAGAAATATAGGAGAAAATACACAGTGAATGTAAATATATGTGCTTGAAAATAAAGCCCGGGCCTTTTCATCCCCCCCCCCCTCCGGAAACAACGCCGCGGCATCAGAAATTCAAATGACTTCGCATTAACTGAGATAGTCAGACATCTTACACATTGTTTTTCGGGTTTTTTTTTTTTGTTTTTTGTTTTTTCATCTAAAAAAAAATCAGTTCCTGTCGAGGGCGGAAACGCCCATAATTTAAAGGGGAATTCGGGAATTATTTTCCCTCAGCCATGTTTTGACGAGAACCTTCGGGGAAATACTGTTGTGACAGCTTAATATTGACAGTCAATCATCACTGCTGGATACTGTAATCACTGCAATATTTGTGAAGCAGGTGACATCATTTATGTGAGAACCTTACCGTTAGCCCCGTTCAGTCCCAACATAGATAAATCACCACATTTCCTCCAGCCTGATATCAGATTGCAGTAGGTAGGCTGTGACTGACTTTTACAATGTACATGTACATAATCTAAAATGATATATGTTGATACTACTTTTAAAGTATACAGGTTTAGCAAGTACATCAGATGACATGAACGGGAATTGCAGCTTACACAAACTGAAATTAGTTTTATTTTCGAATAATATAATGTATACTGTTCATACCAGTAAATGATTTTTGTTTGTTTTTGTTTTATATGTATTTTTGTTCACATATCTACATCGCATATTAATACATTTAACAAAAAAAAAATATTATTTGATATGCGTATTTTTTTCTAGAGGAGACAGACAGAGAGAAAAAGAAAGTAAGACAGAGGATAGTTTGACAGGGGAAAACAACATCATCAGTATGAAGAATAATATACTATTTGCTAAGATATTTATGGTAATGCAGAACATTTTCATAAATTATTCGATATTCATAAATACCTCAGAATTCAAGCGATGTTCACTCAATACTATGAAAAAATCCCAAGATTTCTTTCCTGAAACGCCTCCATTTAGCTTATCAGATTTTAATACACAACTAAAAATAAAAAGTATACGGAGATTTTGCATTGCAAGGGACATAAAAGTACCCGGATGAATACGTTGAAAAATTGTGCGAGGTGTTCCGAGTGACTTCCACATGATAAAAGATGTCAACATTCCCCATTATAAATCACCGTAAGAAATTTGTTATTGTTCGGGTGAAAATAGATGAGGTGTCAATGAAGAAATTTTGAATTCCATCTCTTTTATCGTTTTTAATTGTACATGTACTTCCTTGACAGGTATTTGTATTTTCATTAAAAATCGTGAAAATTTACGGAAACGATAACTTGGGACAGGCTATAGTAAATGAAAGGCATGATTGTATAGGTTCCATCTATTCCATTTGGTTAATCAAACTTATCATTTGCAACAATCTTATCAGAAATATATTTATTTTAAATGTATCTTTTACTGCGCATAAATGTGGAAATCACCTTTTGTACAGGTATTATAATTTTTCTTTTCTCTGATCTTTGTAAAAGGAATCACAGGGAGGTATCTTTTATCATAGAACATCATTTAATTATCAGCATGCATATGGTGTAAACAAACAAGGCCAAACGGTGGGGAGTTTTGATGGCTTCTAAGAGTAAAAAACCCCGGAACTGTCTACTTATAACAGGTCAAATATGAAAAGAAAGTGAATCCATGTTATGCGATGTAGATTAGAAGATAAAAGGATTGCGAGAATTGGTAAAAAAATAAATAAATTATATTTTACTAATTTTGAAACATAAAAAACTATCGCTAGGAGGATCTGTATGAATATAATTTCAGCAAAACTAAAAAATAACGAGCACGGTTATTATTGTAGCGGCTATAACGAATTTTGTATGTCACTGACTGAAGTTACTATGAATCTAAAAGAAGACGAAATTGTTTAATTTACAATGATTTTGTCTGTATCAATGTCATGTTCGCGTGTATACCAGATGTAAATATGCTCGTAATCATTTAGACAATTAAAAAAAGACATAAATTACTTGCTATTGAACCCAGTTTATTTACCAATATTTGTAAGAAGCTACATTAACATTTTTGATTATTCACATCCACTATTTATACTATATATACATGCATGTATCATTTATATCGTACTTAAATCTTCTAATATGTAAATCATATTTTTTCATACCACACCAAGAAACATAATTCTACTGACTAAATACATTTTGTCTAGTTAACCA
>WFKH01011581.1:41972747-41992053 GCA_016163765.1 Magallana hongkongensis | reverse complement strand
GAGAGAGAGAGAGAGAGAGAGAGAGAGAGAGAGAGAGAGAGAGAGAGCATGTGTGTTAGGCTTAACTTTAAGAACTTTTTAGTTGTAATTCACTGAAATAAAGTAGTTTATAGTATTCATTTATATTGAACCCATTTTCCACTAAATTGCACATTGTGATAGAATCCATGCAGAGTCCACGTGCTACCACTGTCAATTAAATCAGCCCGCGAGCTACACCACGTGCTCCTTCATGATAAGGAAAAAATGTCGTTCTATTGTTTTTCAACACCGAAGTATAGAAAAAATGTTTAACAATGAAATGTTAATTAGTGTTTGTAATGTTTAGATTCTTTGTTCCTATGCTGCATGTACGAGTGTTGGAATAAGTTGCGTTGTTTAAACTCTCTCTCTCTCTCTCTCTCTCTCTCTCTCTCTCTCTCTCTCTCTGAGTGTATGTAATTGTCTGCAATCAATTTTAAATTATTAGAGTTTTACTTGTAGGAATTTAATTCATTTATTTTAAACTCATGATTTTAATAACTATTTAAACACAATAACGAAAAGTTTGTACAGTATACTATGTAACCAGTTTTATCGGTTAAAATTTTAACGCTATTTCACATCACACCTATTAAATTGAAAATAAAGTAAATAAAGCTGTGTTCGTTCTAAATACTTGCAAAAAGTTATTATCTCATTCATATATTTAATTAATCACTTTTTATCGTAGATCAATGTACCCGGTAAATGATTTTTTATCCTTTGTGAAATTCCCGCATGTATAGAGTTGCTGAATCGTTCTACGGATCCAAACACCGATAGTCTTACGTGTAGTTGTTTGTGTACATATCTGACTACAGACACTTCTTTTGTTTGCTAGAAATTAAGAAACACCAGGAAACTAACAAAGTAGAAGTAAGATATATTCAGACTATACACCCGGCAGGTTGTGATGAGTTACCTAACAGGTGTCGTGGAAAGGTGTGAATAACGGCATCTCGTGTACACCTCTTTAATCGTCCAGAGTTAGTTGTACAAAACAATGACTGCTAAAAACAAAGAAAGACAATAACACCTGTTGTGTATAGAACCCAAGATGAAAGGCAATTCTGTGTCTCTGATCAGCTTCCGTACACGTGTATCGCACGAGTGATTTCATGTTAAATCAGGACGCCATTACCAGCTACACGGGAAATAATTGAAAGTTGTTTTATGGAATGCGTAGTTCAGTGCTTGAATTTAATTTACCAGGAGTTTGTACATGTATTTATCTATAAATTATCATATAAGAGTGATTTTTTGTTTATTCATTGCTACATAAATAGCTGGAGTATAAATCATCGAAGTCACCGGTAATACGGGGTTGTCATTTACTACAGCACATCCACATGTATTAATAATTATGATCTGAAATGTTTTCATTTCTCATTTTTTTATGGTTTAAAGTTAAGTTGTAAATTATTTAATTAACAAATCAAAACGTTTTCTATCAAAGGGTGTTTTCAGATAACAGAAAATAAGACGTTTAAGCTCCCGACATTTTAATCGGATCGTCAGATACAACATCACGTCTGTTTAGAAAAAAAAAACCCTTGAATTAAATTGTTTTGAATTTTGATAATATATCAATTGACTGATAAATATATTTGGTAAGTTTATTTGAATTTATTAAAGAACAAATGAATTAAAAGGTACCCATTTACGTCGAGTTTTCAGATCTCAAAAAATTAAAAATTAACAATGTTCATCTTCGCAAGCCAAGGGTTTTCGGTCCACTCCGTTCCCCATAAACCCTTGGCAGATCTCATTACGAAAACTCGGTGACAAGCTCCGTTTTATGATTGGCTGCAGCTGCGAGTAGCTGATCCAATCGCAGCGTTGTAAACAATCGCTTATAAATAAACTTTAAAAGAAACACACGTATGATCTTTGGTAAAACATTCGGTGTTTTCACAAGTTGAGGTGCAAGTGCTCGAGTAAAGCACCTCCACAAGGATGGTCTAAACAGATCACTTTAAAAAACACGATATATTTTACGGGATTAAACAGAGATTTACAAACTTGTCAAGCCTCATGTGATCGTAGCATGGCGAATGCAGAACTTGCCTATTCCGTTAGTATATACGTCCCTGCTTGCTTTCTCTAGGTTATATCAAAGCATCATTAACTATCATGGATTATGTTCCCATTCTCGCTAGTCAACGTGTTTTAAAGATGTATCTATGTCGTAGAGTGTATATTACCAGTTGTTTCATTCGATAATTTAATTTAAATATACAAGGGGCGCAACTCAAGTTGGTCGCTAGATAGCGCCACCGCATCACCGAGATTTCGTAATGACATCTGCCAAGGGTTCATGGGGAGCAAAGTGGACCGAAAACCCTTGGCTAGCGAAGATGATAAACCTTATGTCATGTTGTATTTTGAATTTACCGGGTGGCGGTATTTTGTGAATTTTGTATTTACTGCAACCCGGTAAATTCAAAATTCACAACATCACTTACATGTACCTAGCGGAGGCACAAAAAAAACCCCAACAGTTTTTAATCCCATCATTACATCCAGTCGCTAGATATCCAAAATGAGAAAATAAAGTTTTAAAAATAAAAATTAAAACAATTAGTTTTTACCTCAAATAGTTATCTTTGGGGGTATAAAAGAGGTAATAAATTTCGTAATTTTGACCCCCTTTTTCTTCAAAAGATAAACATTAAATTAAGGATTTGTCAAGTAGTTTGTTGAGAGAAGCTAAACATCTGTAACCTTTCATTATGAGTAATCAATGTTATTTCAGATATTGCGAAATATTGTCATAAATGGCCCGCCATAAACATGACCGAAATGGAAGAAAGGGGGAAACTCTGCTATATAGTAGGCTTTTCGTGGGGGTAATCTTGCTATAAAAAGGGGGGAAAACTACTATATAGCCAGTTTTCCGTGAGAGAAAATCTACTATATAGTCATTTTTCCGGGGGGAAAACAGCTATATAGCCATTTTTCCGAGGGAAAAGATGGCTAGGGAGGAAAGGGTACTATACAAACACCTGTATGCCATTGTTGCAAACCACGGCCACATATGTTTAAACCAATGAAAAAAATGTAGAAAATTCTAAGTATTCTATAGTAATATCGTTTTTTATATGGGTAATTTTTTTAAAACATGCACCTTAGACTGGTACAAAATGTGCTACCTTGTCAATGGCATGATTATTCGGCACGCTGTTTTTTATATGACAGTCCACAACATGAAATCTTGCTGTCTTCATAACAAACAGGCAGTTTTGCTTTTATTGCACAGACGCTCTAAACATTTTTTTTTAATTTCATGTATAAGAAATCGTATGAAAATCGTTTCTTTTTGCAAAGTTATTTATCAAATATGAACAGAAATAAAATATATAGTAAATTGTATGCGCAACAATAAATCTTTTTATTTCACATTTAGAACCGTTTTAACAAGAGCTTGGACTTTCGGTGGAATGTTACTATCTAGTTTCCTCGTCAAAACAAGCTTTCAAATATTGACCCCTTTCTTCTAATTCGCTAAGAGAAGCTCATTAATATTCATAAACTGTCAAAACCGGAAAGTTGTTTGCCAAGATCTTCTCTGTTGGGTGAAATTGACGCTGTTTCAACGAAATATACATCCCTCGATGAAGTCGGACAAGTGTCAGTGCGTTCAATGTATTCATACCTATTAGCCAATGACTGGACAGTTAACGATGAGTAGACTCCGCCTTCATCAAATCGGAGTTTGTCACGTACTGCCCAAAGTCCAAGCTCTTGTTAAAACGGTTCTACAATGATACACTAATCACAGAATGAAACCCTGCTATTCAGTTAACTGAAAGGTAGCCGAAAAGTCTCGAAAGATGACTAAACGGCATAGCTCTGCCATTAAGTCACCTTTAAGTTCTCTTTTAGTCATCTTTTAGTTGACTGAATGGCAGTGCTTCACCCTGTGAATACTAAGATTTATAAGCATTATACCCTCGTCAATTTGCTTTCAAAATAAATCAAATGTTGCTTTTTAAACAATGCAGAAAATAAAAGGAACGAATAGTAACAACGCTAAGCTATTACTATGATATTGATTTTGAGGGTAAGGTTGAAATGAATCAATTATGTGCACAAAAAATTATGTTTCAACATCATTTTGCATAACTACTTATACCGCAAACATTTTGAAATATCTGCTTTCGTACTATTTATATCACTTATCTGTTGCTAATTTTAAACTTAAGGACACACGAGACGATCCTCAATTTTATATAATTTTCCTTGATATATATTATTCCTTATTTATTAACATTTAAACCTGTCAATTCCCAAAAATTCAGGGTACATTACCTGTTAATTCCCAAAATTTCAGGGTACATTACCAGGCTCTTTGCGGAGCTAGTCTAGAATATTTAGAATTTTCCTTAAAATATCATTCAAAATGCATTTGAATGTTTATGAATAAAGTCATATTAATATTTATATTTTCAATTGAACACTTTATATCTAAATAAAAAAGTATCATATAACATGAAAATATAATTATGGAATTACTTAGTGGAAATCTTCACATTGTGGAGATAGGAAAAAATAGAAAAAAAATGGAAGATAGGTCGCGTCTGACCTTAAATATAATCGTAAATCCTTTGTAACCTTTGTTCCTTGTGGAGAGGACTTATATAGGCAATGCCTGTTGTCCAATCCCTTTACGTATTTATTTTGATGCATAAAAAAAAAAAACAAACTGCATAACTAGGCCTCACTACTCTAATGAATTTGACAATTTTTTTCAGTTCAAAAATAGATAACCGACGTGTGACTCACAAAACTGAATTTTCTCGTTATAATAATTAGAGATATCGTAAGCTTTTCAAAGGACTAAAAATTAAGTTGTTGTTTTCAAATGAATTGTGATTGACATACTTCTGTGCTTCAGTAAGGTAAACAACTCCTTTCAAATTATTTTCTATCTGAATGTCAACAGTTGCCTTTCGATTCTATGTCATTAAACATTGCGCTCTAGACAGTGAACGGTTAAATTTGAACATTTTTTTTCACACCAACTGCACTGAAGACAAATGAATTAAGAGTATATATACCCAGTCTTAGACTGATGAACGATTGTGTTTTACAAAGATTCATCTGTTGACGTCAAAGTAAATTTCCAGTATGGTGGACTCTTAAACCGTCTTGGAATGCCACCACTTCCGTTTTCATCGCTGATGTATCTAATCGATTGGGCCGCAACTTCAGAGTTTTCGATTGCTATATTATCTGCCTCAATTATGCTGAAAGAGTCCACTGCCTCGTGGACTACTAACCGAAGCTGAGATCCAGCTTGTACAGCATTTATCAACTTAGCTTTAGATCCGTGTGTAACAGAGCCAGTGCTGGAAGTAGAGAGTACATTAGACCATGGTCTTGTCTCAATAAACCACGTGATTGCATGTTTTTCTGCCGAGTTTCCTCTGCTCTGAGTGCTTCCAATATTATACGTAGCTGTCTCAACATCACCCGTTGTGGAAGCGATTTGCCAAAACCAATAAACATTGGTTTGAAAATCAAGAAGTGAACTTTTGGATAAATGGCCTAAAAGTTGAGCAGAAACATGCCCATTTCTTACATAAAGATTGTCTGGTTCTACAACGTACGAACCTATTTTGACTCTGACTCTTTTGCCTGCTAGAACAGCTCCAACAAGCAGGTCTAAAGAACCATCTGTTTCATGCCCTAACTTATTGTGACTGTACGCTAGTGTCCAGCAATCATCCACAAACCACTCCATTGGGGTATTCATGCGGCTTTTCCCTCGACTAGTGTGCTCTCCAACATTCCATCGAGACATCTCCAATCGGCCATTAGTTGACCATATTGTGGCCCACCAGTAAACGTTTGACTGGAACTCAGCATGATTATCAACAATACTTTGACTGACGTGCCAGGGGTACTGCCCAGCTACATACAAACCATCACCGGATACAGCAATATTTGTGAAGCTAGCGATGTATCCATCTTGTAGATTGAGAACCTTAACGCTAGCGCCGTTCAGTATCGACTTTGCCAATAGAGATACATTACCACACTTCCTCCAGCCAGATTCCAGATTACAGTAGACGGGCTTTGTCTGGCAGTTACGTGATCTAAAAATCATAGAATATAAAAATGTTTTTCATCAGAGATCGAAACATAGCAATTTATTCAAAAGCTTTGTTTATTCAGCAAACAACGTAACCTGAACATATTAAAATGTTCTTGAAAAAATATGATTATTACGGAAGCGTTTTAATTACATTGACACATTTTTTATTTTATTTTTTACCGGCCGCCAGAAGGTGGTCGATTATATGATACGTAAGTAAAAATTAGCTCTGCGTTTTTACGGATTAAGGTCAGACGACACGTTCCTCCAGCATCTTTTTTGTATCTCCTCGTAATAAAGAGTTCCAATAAAAATAATCCTGATTTTAACTGAAATTGGTTTCAAAAATCATATTTGATTATGCCCCTTTCTGTGCTCTTCTACGATTGGAGATAAGTTTGTAATTTCAATAAGATTATATAGGAAATTGCATACTCTAGTATCTCGCACAAATGCCTGGTAAGGTACCTTATGTTTTTGCAAGAAAGCTTGTCAAAGTAGAAGTAAATCAATAACAAAATTCCTGGAAAAAGTTATATAAAATTGAGGAACGTGTCGTCTGACTTAAGTTAAAGAAATTGCCAGGAAATATGCAAACTAAAATTATATATGAATGATACAGATTATTATGAGAATCTTACAATTAATGTGTAAATACAGATTAAAGTGTAATTCTGACCTATTTAAGTGTGAATTTTACAGATTAAAATGTACATCTAGCAATTACAGATTAAAGGGACTTTGACACGATTTGACTTAAAATTTTCAAATTTTATTTTTCTGTTTTCAATGTTTATAATGATAAATATAGAAGTTTATAATGTTATGTCAAAATTTGAGAGTCAAAAATAAAGTTATAGGCAAGATACATAGTTCATAATTCTTTGTTTTGTAAGCAAAGCTCGAATATTGTCATTTTTTACATATGTGTTGTATTGGTGTAAGTTTCATTCAAATGTAACTTTTTGTTGTTGATAATAGTATTTATGAAGATACTGAGTTAGTTTAAATTGTATTTTACATGTCATTTTGTCTAAGAAATGGTAATTCTCTACATTTCATTTTTTGTAAACAACTATAAGACTCGAGCTTTGTTTACATAACAATCAATTCTTACCTCTGTATCTCGCTTGTAACTTGACTTTCAAGTTCAATATTTTGGTCAATCATTTAAAATGCACCAGTAAACCATTTTATACATAAAAAATAAAAATGAAATTTTTGATCTCGAATCGTGTCCAAGTCCCTTTAAAATGTAAAATTTACATTTACAAGGGTAAAATTTGCACGTTAAAATGGGAAAATAAATCATGCATTGAAGAAGTGTCAATGGAACCAACACGCTTCCGTAGGGTTTTAGTTACCTTGCATACCAGGTTATATCATATGTGGGTTTTTTTTGCCCTCTATCAGTGTGTGCACCAACAGACCACCTGGACATATGCACGTGACCTGATGTACAGACGTTTAAGAAAAACCAGTAGGCGTCACTTTGGAAATTGTTGTATCCAGATTTACTGATGTGAAAAAGTGCTTGAGCACAGATATTTTCATCTCCAGTCAGAATGGCTGATTGTATTGAGGAGAAATATAAACCATTGTCTAGAGAAAATCTAATTTCATCTCCGGCCATCAAATGATTCACTAGATCACGTTTACTTCCGCTTTTCTCTTTTCCGTCTTTTCCGGTTTTAACGATTGTTTTCCATTTTTCATTGCAACCTTGAAATAAAAGTATATTACTGAAAAACCATACAAATGCATTTCTTTGATATTAAAAGGCTACTAGTAGTCATTTATTCACAGTTTAAATTTGACACTTTTTCCCCGTGTTTCTATTCAGAATCACAAAAATTCGAGTTTTTAAAATCTCATTTTAATTATTACTATTATTTTTTTTTTTAAATTCCGACATATAATTGTTTTCATATAAAAATGAACTCTAAAGACATTATGTCAGTCAAACTAAATTAAATACATGTTTAATGCATATGTGGCCAGCTGATCAACAAATTATCCACCAATATTCCTTAGAAGTTTAAATATAATATTTACTAAAAAAAATATAATTATAGTTATTTAGTTATACACAGCTCTCCTTCTCCAGGAGATTATCTTAGTCTGAAAATGATCACGACCCAGCTCTTTTAAATTAGATGTGATTTTTGTGCCTTTTTGAAGTCATTGTGTCACTTTAATTTTACGTTAAAAATGTAGCTTTGTATTGGCACTCGAGAAGTTCTTATTATTATAAATTATTGTAAAGTATACGACTTACCTGATAAAACGTTTTCAACCAGAAAAAGCACAGTTAAAAATATTTTTGCGAGTTGAGTCATTCTAAGAGAGTTTTCAACTGCTTACTCTAGATTTATCTGTTTTGCGTATAGCTTTTAAAATAGTTTATTTAGTAGTAAGAGAAAAATGCTAAAATACAATCTTGTGTACAATACTCATGCGGTAGCAAAATATCATCTACTGATTTTACACATAAATCAGTTTTATCTTTAAAAAAAATTAAAACAACTGTTACCAGCTTTGGTAACAGACTAAGGATCACTTGTTACACTAATGACACTTGTTATACATTTGAGACTATTCTGAGTTGATCATATTTCAGATGTTTGTGTTAAAATTTCAACTTGATATACACACATGCTGCTCGCTTGTCATCGCCGCAAACCATAGCCAATATGTACCATCCCCTCTCATCTTAGGAAAGGTATGTAAACTCCGCGCTGTAGCTTAATAAGATGTTGTTACAGTAGAATAAACAAAAACAGACAAGAAATATTTCAGAAAGAAACATATTGCATGAATATTTGGTTGGTTTTTTTTTAAATTCTAATAATTTTTATTTTTTATTTAAAGATAACAGACTGAGTACTTAATGTTATAAAGACATTTACATGTACAACTAGTCAAGGTTATTCCTAAAAGCATAAATACTACATATCCATTGTTTATACAATATCTACACTTACGCATTTGGTGCCCTTATACCGGATCCTTCTTGAATCTAGACGTGTCACTGACTGACTTAAAATGGTGAATTATGCTTATCTATTTGATAAAAATTGCCACTTAATGGCTATCAACCGCATTCGTTTGAAAGACCGTGTATGTGATTTATAATTTTATTCAAACCAAATCCATAAATATTACTTCTCGCATTTTCATTCCATATATAAACAATGTACTATATTTACATCCACTAAGTATGATTCCCTTTAGAACCATTTTAACAGGAGCTTAGACTTTGGGTAGTTGTGTCAAACAGCAATGTGACGTAGACCTGTCTATTTCATTGCTGGCCACTTAGCCATGGTTCTTTGAAATCAGCAAGATTTGTCTTGCTTTTGAGCTAAGACTACGCAATCTGTGTATATTTCTTAAGGAAATTAATTGTAATTCAAAGAAACTGACAGGACTGAAATCTACACGATCCAAATCTAACCAGTTTATCAATCGGTCGAAACCTAAGAAAAAACCACGGACTGCACGAAATAATCATGATGATGTCAGACTCAAATTCCCATAAAAGACGATTTGACTGTATTTCTTTTATCTAACATACTGATGTACATTAACAATAATTTAGTTACCTTTACTTTCTTTTTACGACCAATTCATTAATATGTTAAAAGAAAGATGTAAATATATGCAATAAAATGCTTTCTGTGATGATTTATGCGGGTTATGAAGGTAGTGATCATTGCAGAAAAAATACATAATCTGTTAACGCGGGTTATTTTTTTTTTCAGCAATGTCGCTACCTTCATATCCCGCATAAATCACCAAAAAAAGCATTTCATTGTTTAAATGAAACGCACTAGTAGTATATTTTATAGACACTAGTAAATAATTTATATGCTTTCCATGGAAAAACCTGTTGCTATACATTTTCTTGTTCATAACAGTCTCGAGCGTGATTGCTGTCTTGATTTAAATTAAGCGATTTTGTAAACTTGAAAGAAGGTGGGACTAACCTAGCCAGTTTTGCATTTTGTTTGTTTTGCAATATAATCAATCGTAATAAAATGGTTTCTTTCTGCTACGTTATATATCAAATGTTAAATTTTATGCCCCAAATTATATCTTTTTACTGCACATTTTACAATGCAACACGTATTTCCTTAAATGTCAAGGGTTCTATATATCTATCCATTAATACTAAAATCTAGAGATACTGTGGAATCATCATTGGCGGACCAATGTTCGTGGCTTTCGTGGGTAACCCTTGTCCACGAGTTTACATCGTCACGAACGTGTATACAGTCATTTGTTTAATATTTATTTAAATTGTCCCGAACTTGCTACCAACGAAATTACGTCCCCACGAACCAGGGAAATTTTGGCTACCCACGAACATTGACCCTTACGAATATAAATGATTCCACAGTACATTGTATGTTCACTTAGCTTGTCTTAGTATGAAGGCATTGAAGTAATAGAATTAATAAAACGTTGTGGTTCCACTCGGGGTCATCGTGACTCTCTCTATAACATGCTTTTTAAACTTGTAGTTTAGTTTCAAACTTAAGTATGTAGCCTGGTCATACGAATGGTATGGACTCGGGACGGCTCGGATTAATTAGCACATATATATAATATATACGAATTCATGAAGTGCATTTATGGTCAAATACCATATACATGTAGTTTGCAACTTTCAAAAGAGTCAAGATAGCGGTCTTCACTATATAATGTTACTTAATCCATAGTGATATTGTAAAATGTTCTAAACAACCTTAAAAAAACATCATAAAGGCTTATAACTAGTACTGTGACTCTATCATTTGTCCCTGAACGACTCTGTGGTTATTTGTACATTGATAAACATTTACCTTTATCCCCCGGCCCGTGACACATCTTTTACAAAACAAGTTTGCATAATTACAACATTGAAATTTTCTTTCTTTTTTTTAAACTGCGAGTTAAAAAAGAAAGAAAGAAACTTTGGATACACGACAAATTATGAGGAACAAAAATGGTTCCTTACCCAAAAATATTAGATTTCGATTGAATAAACCAAAGTGGATCATTTCATGATATGTGTGAGTTATTAATAAATATAATACAAATAATACAAATATGATGAATCATGTCAAATTGCATTTATACAGAAGTTTAAAAAATGTCAGACTTTATACAAGGCGCAATGATTTGTCCGGCTTATGTCATATTTTAAAGGACAAGTGGACATGTACATTGTACTTAAGCGACTAGTCGAGACGTAGAATACTGTTCCATATAAAATTCACCTTTATATTGACTTAACGTACATCGTTTTTATCGCTTAACGTACATCGGGTAACTCAGATAAAAAACTTAAAAAATGTAGTTCTCAGTTGTCCGTTGATAATATTAAAAAATTTGCCTTGTTGTGTCGACCAAGGAATTTCAAGGTATGTTTTCTAGTAGGTTGTTGCACTTAATTTTTGTTTTTGCGATTTATGGCCCCTCCTCATCGGCACTGAAACCTGTACCTTACTTGGAGGTGATACGGGACGCTGTGAAATTAGTAAATCACGCAAATCGAGACCAAACAAACAATGACATGTATCTTGATACTCTTTCCTATTGGAAAAAGATCCCGGGAAAGTTGTTGAATGAAAATGAAAACGCAGCAGTCCAATACAACGTGAGTGAGCGGTGTAGCTTCAGTCTGACCGTCCTACAGCTTGGTCTCACTCAGCGAGAAACATGGGCCTTACAAAGTAAGTTTATCATTATGATTTAAACAATATAATTACTTTGGTTCAGTTTATCAGTTCCCTACCCTGGGATCGGGCAGGGAAGAGCGACTGCGTCGGAATGGACTTTGGATTTTATGTATCGCGTCTGCGCTATTTGGTTTTCCTCTTTCTTTTTCCCTTTACACTATTTATTCACACGCTTCTTTTTTTGGAGGAGGAAGGGGGGGCGGTCTTCGTGATCGCTGATTATTCTCAGATCATTACCAATATCTGTGTTGGCAATACTTTAATAAAGTATGAACACAGACATCTTCTAGTAAATAAATTTATGTTGCGGTCAAAGCCGGAAACCATCGGTTTTAAAATGCCATCTTTGGCTTTCTATATTAGTATTTATAAGGTATTTTGGGCATACATTTATTAAACTTGCCATAAAACACAATAATTCAAAGTGCGTGAAAAACTTGAATTATACATAATACATGTACATGTATTTCTTTACATCATCATTTTTTAAATGTGCCCTTTTACAACAAGAAAAGGAAACTATTGTTAAGCTTGAGTAGTACCGTGCGGATAGTTCGATATACAAATAGCTTCTTTTTCTTAAGATTTTGAATTGAATATAAAGATTGAAGTCAAAGTATTTGACACAAGTTCTAAACTTAGTTAAATTAACTTTTAAAGCTTAATGAACCGTAGCAATTAATAGACATTCACACTTACACGTGCTATATTATTTCGTTTCAGTAATTGACGCCATAGCTAAGCCTGAAGCCGGATTCCTAGATGGTAGTTTTAAATGGCTTGGCTCTTACGATGAGTGTAAAAGAACAAGCTATCAAAACGAATCGAGAGATATTAACATCAAAGGGAAATATTCTCTACTTACTATACCATTTGGGACCAGCACAAATGCAGTATGATTCAAGCGTTTTATAGTTTCAATTCCTTTGTTTTACATTATCAGTGACATATCATTTCAAGTATTTAATTAACATATTGCATTACAATTTTTTTTTTCAATCAAATCGATGCATCTATTGTTTCCCGCTCCTGTAACAGGCAAAGCGTAATATACCGAATATCGTCAATTACATTATTTTAAAGGCATACAATGTACATTTTTTGGACTGATAAAAAATTTCACTGAGGTAGTGTAATTCAGTGCGCACATGAATCTATGTGAACTCAATTTAAAGTTCAGTTACAAAAAATGTAAATAACATGTAAATAAAACAATCTGTCTTGGCATTTAGGTATTTGGAAATTTGTATCTAAGTTGATTTAATGTTTGTTGTTGTTGGGGGTTTTTTTTTGTTGGGGGGGGGGGGGTGGGGGGGGGGGGTGTTTTTTTGTTTTATAAAGGTGGAATGCTACACCCAAATTTTATTTTATGGATCGTTAAAGTATCATTTCTGAAACATGATATCGTTGTTCAAAGAAGGATATATGCTCTCAATTATTTTATACGATTTTTATTTTACTTAATTGAAAGTGGAAAACTTGTTTTGGTTGCAAGTAACACACTGTAGGGTTTATAACTTGGTGTTAATAAATGCATGATATTAATATTTAATAAATCATGTCCAGTAATGTCAATAAGGCGTTTTATTTTTTTATTCAAATAAAAAAATATTTATGAAAATAAAAAACAGTTTTTGTTCATATTTTCCAAACCTATGGATAATGTCTTTAAAAGAGACGTGTCTTAAAGAGATGAAATATAAGACAATCATTTTTTTTTAAATGAATGTAATTGGCGAATTTTTAGAAATATTGCAAATTTTTAAAATTTTGGTGTAACTTTCCACCTTAAAGGGGATGTCCGGTCATCTTGTAAATTTGAGGACCAAAATGTAAACACTTCTTGAACTGGCTTGTTTCTGCTTGAAACTGACCAAATCTGTTGTAAAAAGATTGAAAGCAATAAATATGAGGTTTTACATGTTGTTTGTCTGCAAATTACGCATACAGTAATAGAACAATGCCTTTTATAATCATTTAGAACTGACCAGCTACAGGCTTAAATTGAAGATTTAAAAATCTGAAGAAATATCAAATGGGGTCATTGGTGTCCACTCTACAACCATTTGTTGAGAAAAACGTTGACGCTTGCCCATTTAAGTCATACAGATATTTATATGTTTATCATTATACTACTCTGTTCAGGTCTCTGGACCATCGGTAGTCGCTCTGGTCATCGGAGTATGTCTCCCTGATAGCTGTAGTCCGGGCGACATAACAGCTCTTGTCCACAACAGTAAGTTAATTCAGACTACAAGTGTACTTACATGTAGTACATATACACTGCTCATATCTGTACACTATTAGGGAAAACTGTTAACATATCTCTCTTTATCTCTCTTTCTCTCTCTCCCTCTCTCTCTCACACACACAGAGAGAGAGAGAGAGAGAGAGAGAGAGAGAGAGAGAGAGAGAAGGCTTTATGATTTCATTTCAGATATTGGTAGGTTACCTTTTGGAAACTTTTCCAGCTTAAACTTTTACGTAACATCTGAGGAAGAAGACAAACCCCTCACTTCAAATGCAGTCGTAGCAATGTAAATATATACTAATTATTACTGAATTATTTTTTAATCTAATATCCAAATACACAGCCCTTCCTTACAGTCAAATAAATGAATATTTAGAAAAAAAATAAATAAAACGTCCACTTTGGTTACTGCAACGTACAAGGTACATATTAGATTTAACATCCCTCTGTATATTAAGAATAAACCTTAATAGTTTCTTAGTAAGTTATAGGTAAATAACTTGATAAGCATTTTTTTCTTTCAGTGTTATCCTAAGCATATTGGCACTCGTCGTTATCGTGGGTACGTTTTTTGACGTCATAGTTGTTCAGTGGTTACGCAACATCGGATCCGAATTGGAGAAACATGCAGGAGATGAGAAGATTCCCTTACTGAATCCTAACTCAAAAGATGTTTATATGGAATCAGAGAGTAAAAGAAATTGATATTTTAAACAAAGGCATCAGAGAGATCTTTTTTCTTTTTAAAAGAAAAAGTAAATCAAACTCATTACTCAACCTTACATTGCCCAAGGGTTAATGTCTGTCCATTGTATTAAAGAGAAAAATAGGCACACGACAGAGTATGCAACGATGGTGTCCTATACTCGTATCATTGTTAATAATATTTCATCTATGTAATATGTTTCATATAAAAATGATAAAAAATTGTTATTCTTTAGGTACTTTTGAGAAACTTCTTCTGTCCTTCTCCGTCTACTCCAATGCGAAGAAGATTCTAAGCACCCGAAAAACTTCGGAAACCTTGACTGCATTGAATGGGATTCGGTTCCTGAGCATTTCCTGGGTTGTTCTTGGTCACACGTATACCTTCGTTTTATCAAATATGAGTACGTAATGTATTATTTAATGTATAGTAAACCTATTCTGCATAGTACATTATTATAATGACGGTTGGACTTTTGCCTAATTGAAAAAGACAATAGTATATAAGTATTCTTTGTTTATTCTCAGGCAATCCTGGACCCTTTTTAGAAGAAATTTTGGGAAGAAGGAGTTTCCAAGCTATAGCTAATGCTTTGGTGGCCGTTGATTCTTTCTTTGCTCTTAGGTAATTAATACTTTAAGGTTAAGTGTATTATGTCCGAAAAACTAGCCGGTATTCTTTAAAAATCAATTAAGGTACACATCTATGCAAGAATGTATACTGAATCAGTAAATGTTTAAATATGACATGAATTTATGAAAGTATTTGGTCGCCATATTATTTTCGATTGCTCCTCAACTGTTACTGGGGTATATATATATCGGTCAAGAAAGTTAGGATCGGTTGCTTTCAGATCGAGACATTAAGGTTGCAAGGACTTCTAAATGCATTATTAAATTTTGTAGTAATATGTTTGAAAAATAAAATAAAAGAAACTACAATCAATAAAAAAGAGAGTATGTTCTTTGTAAGAATTGCCAAGGTATCCGCATTATCTTGCACAGATAGTGCTCTCTTACTTTGCGTGCACATCGAAAACGTGTGTCGTTCATACAGATCCGCACTACATCTTACATAAAAAGTAACAACGCGTTGTCGTTTTTATCAGTTTCTACAAAAATACTCCGTCTTCTGAAGTCCATGCTGGCACTGCATGATCTGCTACATTATATGGTTTGCGCATGTGCGATGATATAACAGCACGACACAAGGAATCTATGATGATCAAGGATTTTTGAAATATGTAATTTCTACAACTCTTTCCGTTCAATGTAACTTGTTCGGGTGAATGAAATATCTGAATGCGGTGAGGCATGAATAGTACTCTTGGCCTTATCCTAGGTTCCCACGTTTGCCAAAGCGTAGCTGATCGTGGAACTTCTCTGAAATTTTAGACTTGGATACAAGGTGGTGCGAGTCGATGCGTTTTTGTACGATTCGTTGAGCTTTGATACGGTATGGCCACGATGGACTTATTAAAGGTGACGCGATCTGTCACGATTTCATTGCTCGTTTAGATACGATAACATACGTTCTGATAAGATTGTCCACATATAATTCCCAATTGAATCTCGATCAGATTCGAACATCAGGACACGAATCCCGATTTCGAACGCTTGTGTGCGTGGAGATACGTTAGTATACGTTCGATGCGTTAGTCACGAACCGATGTGCTCTGTTGCGATAGGGCATGATAATGGTGCCGATTCTTTTAACGATCAAGATGGAAGGTGATCTTAAGCTACGATTGGACCCCGACGGATAAATCTATATAGCCCCACTGACCATAATGACACATCGCAACTGAACGCAAGATTGGCCCATATCTTCATGATTAGGGGGCACCATAAAATGCGACATTCTGCGCTTGGTAACGATGTAATGCGATCTGATACGATGAAAACGAATGATTACGATAAAAAAAAATTAATCGTATTGATCGTAATAAAATTTTTGACAGTCAAAAAAATCTCTACAATTAACACGATTGCAACGACAGACCTCAAGATTTGATGAGATGTATTGCGATTACTACGATTACTCTAGATCTACGATTAAGACCGCGATTTCAATCGCGCTGCAAATCGTAATAGTGGGAACGTAGCATTATATAGGGGGGTGTAAAGCGATGAGCGAAACAATAGAAATAGAAAACTATTATGGCAGTAGTCGGAGATAAAAGGGAAATAATGCGTATTTATGAATTCATATCAGCTTTAAATAGATATACAGGTAAATTCTATTGCAGTGGATTTCTTCTTGCTTACCTGACCTTAAAAGAAATGGACAAAAGAAATGGGAAATTAAAATGGGCTATGTTTTATTTCCATCGATTTTGGAGGTAAGAATTCTATAAAAAAAAAAATAAATTAATAATCTTTTCACCAAATCATCAGACAGAAATGAGCATTTGTTTTGCACAACTCTTTCATTTCAAAATAAAAACGGCTTTTGTATTGTTGTTGCTTTTTTTCTTTCTCTGGGCCAGGTTAACCCCCGCCTATATGCTGATTCTGATGACAGAGGCCACACTGTCGCCGTATTTTGCCGATGGACCCGTATACCCGCCACAGGGGTTTGAAGTAGATTATTGCGAGAAAAGCTGGTGGAAGAATCTACTTTACATCAACAATTTTTTTGATTTATCTGAAATGGTAACTTAACACTGTGTTTACTAAGCATTTGATATTTATCTTGTCCTCAAGATCGAAGATTGGAGGATAAATTGGGTTTTTTAACCATTCGTGTGCATTTGATTTTTATCTTGTCCTCAAGATCAAAGATTGGAGGACAGATTGGGTTATTTCGGACCCCATTTTTTCTGCTTATCTCTTTTAGACTTACTAGTGAAACCAGAAAATTTCTTTCTACATATTTATTTACAATAGTTAATGGACACATTAACTACTAGATTTATTATACACTCTGAGTACTTTATTTTCTTCAATAAGGTAAATTTTGGATGGTTATGACTTCAAGAATAAAACATTTATAAATTAATTGTTTTTAGTGCATGGGGTGGTCGTGGTATCTATCGAACGACATGCAGTTTTTCATCGTTAGTCCTCTCATGTTAATTCCTTTGTATCAGTAAGTACCGGTTTCTAACGTAACAATAATTATTTTTAAACGTCCTGTAGTTTGTATTTTATTTTTTTTTTGCATCTTATCTACCTTTCATTTCTAATCAAATTGACCCAATTAAAGCAAAAACAGAGACTGATCTCTCTTACCACACTCACTTGAAGCCTGTTCAGTAGAGCGAGCGCTCACGGACCCAAATTCCATATATATTTATGTATATTTTTTAAATGACAATATATTTCACTAACTATTTTTTGCTGTCTTTATTATTTTAACGTTATGGAAACAAACAAGCTTCAATGTTGTCTTGATCGGTTAAAAAAAGGTTTTAATTAACATAAATATAAATTTGCGAGCGCCGAGGATTGTTGTAATGTCATATACTAGTTCACAACTGTCAGAAAAAGCGGAATCTTCAAAAAAGCAAATGCTTCTTCTCACAATTTTAGCGGATATTAATTCCTCGGGTTTAATAAGGATTTACAGTACCCGTACAACAAATTTATTTTGTCAAGCGCTCGCAAGCGCCCGCTCTGATGGACAGGCCTCTGAGCTTACAAGTACTATGCCCGCTGCATGCTTGTTGAGCTTTAAGCTCTAAGCAGCGTTTCTAAACACATGTTATCTGTCTGTCTATATATGTCTGAGAATATACTAGTAAAAACATAAGGCGATTTAAAAAATAACTTTCAAATCTAATCGGAGTGAGATTTGTGTTTATCAAACAGATACAAAAATTCACACATGAAAACTATTATTAAGAGTATATTTTGTCTTCAATGATAGTGGAAAAAATAAGAATGAATGAAATTTTGAATATTATTATCAAACCATCTAGTTTTTTTCTACAGTCATAAAGTTGCTGGCATCATCGTGTGCTTGGTGTTTTTATTGGGGACAACTATAGCCCCTGGGGTGCTTTCCTCTTATTACGATATGCCACCAACTCTATTTGCTGACAGTTCGCAGTAAGTAGGATCATCACTTTCTCTTTAAGCATCTGAATTACTAGAAAGTTTTACTACTCAATGACTTAAAAAATTATAACACATGATAAAAATACATGCCTGTGAAATGTATATCAGCATGTAGCAGTTCACAATAAGATCCATGTGTTTTTAGCTCACCTGAGCCGAAGGCTCAAGTGAGCTTTTCTGATCAAAATTTGTCCGTTGTCTGTCGTCGTTGGCGTTGGCGTTGGTGTTGGCGTTGTTGTCGTTGTAAACTTTTCACATTTTCGTCTTCTTCTCCAGAACCACTGGGCCAATTTCAACCAAACTTGGCACAAAGTATCATTGGGTGAAGGGAAGTTTGTTCAAATGAAGGGACGATTTTTGGGTATTTTTCAAAAATCTTCTTCTCAAAAACTGATTTCCCAGAAAAGCTAAAACTTGTATGAAAGCATCCTCAGGTAAGGT
>WFKH01011581.1:41939049-41971863 GCA_016163765.1 Magallana hongkongensis | reverse complement strand
GGGGGGGGGGACACATTTTTACATAGGAATATATAGAGAAAAAATCTTTAAAAATCTTCCTCTATAAAACCATTTGCCTAGAAAAGCTGTTACTTTAGTGAAAGCAACCTCAGATAGTGTAGATTCAAATTCGTTAAAATCAAAATCTTGAGTAGGGTGGGGCCACATTAAGGATCCAATTTTACAAAGGAAAACATTTTAATCATTCACAAAAACTGAAATGTTATAATATATGGTTTAACTTATATGCAAGCATTTTGACATATTGCTGATTTTTGAAGATTGTTTAGACTTTGGCCCTTGGACGATTTATCAACCTCTCAAGGGGTTCAGAGTTTGATGTAGGTTTATATCCCATATATAAACAATTGTTTAGAATCTTTTTGAGAACTGCAATGCTCAACATGTGATATGACTTTAAAATCATCCTGTTAGAAAAGGGACTTAATTATAAACATAAGAATATCCAGGGGAAAGAATGGATTTTTATTTATACAGGATCGACATGGATTATACCACATTGTCCAGATATTTTGTATAATGACTCCATTAAACTGATTTTATCATGTCTATTGTTGCTCATGTGAGCAATGTGGCCCATGGGCCTCTTGTTTTAAATTACGTTTACTGTGCGTGTACACTTTCAGGGAAGTATTTGATGCCTATACTACACAGTATTATATCAGGCCATGGTGCAGAATGGGACCCTATATAATTGGAATACTATTTGGATATCTTCTATATAAAACAAAAAGCAAACAAAGGATTAACAAAGTACGTAAAATAACACAAGATTGTGATTTATACAATGCCCTTTTAATTTTGTTATTACTACACACGCAATTCGTAAGTGAAAAAAAAATCGGGCAGTATATAGACAACATGCTATTCAAGTCAAAGCTGGAATAAATATGTACGGTAATTTTACATTTTTCAGTGTCTTTGTCTGTGATAACACTATGAATTAAAATTGCAACGTATGATTCAATACAGTTCATCAATAACTCAATTGACGTACATGTAAGCAGGTTTGCATATATTAATTATTTGGCTACTGGTACTTTCCGGAACGGAACGAAACGGAACCAGTAAAGGGGTCAATTTCAATGTTTAAATTCGCTGTGTATAAAGTAAAATGTATTACCAACACTAGCAAACTATATGAAATGAAAATAATGTAAAAATGTCAATATTTAGTAATATTTAATCGCACAGTTGCTGAAAATTATATAAATGTAAGTAATAAGGAATCATTCATTGAATATTAAGAGGTGAAAATTATGGTCAGAGCGTGATCAAATCCATCATAAAGCCCTTGGGCTTTATTGGATTTGTTCACGCATTAACTAAACTAATTGCCTCATAATACTCAAAAATGGTTCATTATTCTTAAATAAAATTTTAATATAGTACAAGTTTAATATCAATCTTCTCTGTTTTTACTTTGAAATGTTAGATACATTACCTTATGAAATATAAGAAATTTTCTAACTTTGCTTCTAAAGGTACTGAACTTGCTAGTTTGGGCAGTTTCTGCTACGTTGGCTTGCCTGGTGCTGTATGGTCTCTATGACGCATTGAATGGCAATCCCTTGTCAACAAATGTGTCATCTCTCTACAACGCAACGCATAGAACCGTTTGGGGCGCGTGCGTATGCTGGGTGATATATGCGTGCGCAACCGGAAACGGAGGTTTTGTGAATACATTATTGTCCTGGTCTGCCTTCGGACCATTAGCTAGACTATCTTACTGCCTTTACCTAGTCCATCCTGTTATCATGTGTGCGTACTATTATTCCACCAGGACTCCGATATATCTCACTGATTTTACAGCGGTATGTATAATTAAGACCAAAAATATTTAAATTGGCGTCAAAAGCTTTTACTTTGAATAATTTTCTTTTATAGTAACTATTATTGTTATAGGAATAATTAAGTTATATTAATTTGATCTTTTTCCTGATTTATTGTTTGCATCAGTATAAATTATATAAAATAAAACAGTTAAAGTACACCAATGATGGTGTCAGCAAGATTCCAGTTCACCAAAAGCAAATATATTTCCCGAGGCGAAGCTGAATATTGCTGACTCTCTTATTGGTATACTTTATTTGTATACTTACGTATAATTTTTTACACTTTTATTTCAGATTTACCTATTCCTTGGTAATATAGTGTTTTCCTTCATGGTTGCGTTCGTTGCATCCTTGGTTTTTGAGGCACCTATGATGGGATTAGAAAAAGTACTACTCCGAAGAAATAGAAAATGATGATCAGAAATTATAATAGCTTTGATTTTTAGGTAGAATTTCTCTATTATTTTTGGTCAGTTTGTCAATCAACAAAAAGTTCACATTGCAATTTAAATCACTAGTTTGTCCAACGCTTTTGGATGTAGTTCTATAGATTTTAATAAATTTATATAGAAGTATAAATATAAAAATGTACATGTATAGAAATTATATTTATTGATATCGATATCATGTCCTTGGTATGTCAGTATATGTGTGATATAAGAAGCACTCAAATTCCTGATTATTAAACTTTTTTTTATATTTTATACATAATAATGTTATGAAGTGATACCTCATTAAAGCTTACATAATTATATATCTTTAAACAATCCATGAACATTACTATCCAGCGGTGTAATTATTTATTTTTGTCTACGGATTTGGTGTACAACTTATTTATGTATATAACTTAAACCCAGGAACTGTATGCCTTGGTTTTTGGAACAATGCAAATAAATGTGCAACGTAATACAAAATGAACTATTGTGCTAACACAAGTTGTTACTTAATAGATCTAACCTCTTTTTTGGCTTTTTTTAGCGTCACGTTCAATTAGATGTAAGCTACGTCATGCATAAACAATACCCGTCCCTAATAATCTATTTAAAATATTCTTCATTCAGTTTACTACTGTTAATAGTTATCGCTTTACTTGCCCCAAACTTCCTCCAAATAAACAACCTTCAGGTTAACCGACCTCGGAAAGCGGATCAAGACTCGTCATTTTTATACGTAAACTACGCCACTGTATGGAGCTGATGATCGATGGTTCAGAGACAAGGGAAGTAATGACATCTGCGGTAAAATGTATGAGGATATTTTGGT
Source organism: Magallana hongkongensis (assembly GCA_016163765.1). Taxonomy (NCBI): domain Eukaryota; kingdom Metazoa; phylum Mollusca; class Bivalvia; order Ostreida; family Ostreidae; genus Magallana; species Magallana hongkongensis. The sequence goes on along the minus strand of WFKH01011581.1, from coordinate 41,968,744 downwards.
ATATATTATTTACAGAGAATGTAGTAGGGTAACAGTAGAAGAAACGAATCGAACACTTGCCTATCGAAGATGGCTCAGTTCATACGTACATGTACATACCCCCTTGTACTTTCCACTTCCGTCTCAAGTTCTTTCATATCATCGTTCAATTCGTTTATTGACTGTCGATTGCCGATCGAAAGGTGTAGAAATCGAGGAATCCATCTCTATCACTTCGACTGGTAAGCAAGTAGGTAATACATGTACATTATACATTTATATACATGAAATGAACGCGGAGCACATGTAACTTTGTAATTATATTTTGTTTAACGCCATCGTCGCAAGCCACGGCCAACATGTATGATCAACATGTTTTGCATAGAATTTAAACACATGGGGAGAGTCGATGTTGGGGAAAAAATTAACTGTTCCAAGTCATCACCGATATTAAAAAGCTATGCTCATGTTTTTTTTATAGAGCCATTGACTTAACTGATTACTTGTTAAAACAAAAAATTTCTATATTATATATGAAATGAGTAATGACATATTCGATGAATAAAAAAAGTAAAAAATTAAGCATCGCAAACAATTTTTTGTTAAGGACATTGTTATGGATGTTAAAAAAAAGAAAGAAATCCAGGCGTGTGGCGACTATATTTCATTACCATTTCATTTTTAAATATGAAATGTGTTTAATTCTGAAGCAAAATTTTGAAGTAATTTTTTATATTCTAGATATGCATATATTTACAAAACACAACAAACCGTCCAAATAAAATAGTAAAAAATTCAAAACTTTTTACATAAGCTTTCATAAATAGTAAATATGACCCACCTGATATTGTTTGAAACCATGAACATGGATCCAAGCAGTTCTTTTCCAACAGTGGCTGTGTAATCGCATAAGGTGTCTTAAAAGTTGATATTAAAGCTTGCTGTGTGGATGTCATGTTTGAACTGCTTGAATTCTACACTCAATCTGCTGTGCCTGCATCAGCAATGTAAATTTCTTATGCAAAGTGAGATTAGATAATCATAGTCAATTTCTGACTTTGCTGAACTCGCATTTATTTTGTCATAAATGAACTATTAGGAATTTTATTCTAATGCATCATGATCAATGGTCAAATGGGAGGGGAGAGGATGGTATACATGTATATCCCTCTGTTTTGCGATGAGAAGAGTATAATGAAGTTTTAATCAAACAATTTTGTATTTCAAAAATGAAGCTAGATGGTTACTTAAATCAAAGTTAAGCAGGAGTTTGAAAGTGTTGCTCGGGTAATCGACATGATCCTTGGACTGTCCTTAGTTATCAGTGTTAATTGTTCGTAAAGTAACCATTTTGCCCTTTATTTATAGAAACATAGCTAATAAAAAAAACAAGAAATGTAATTTGGTTCAATCAAGCGAAAAAATACCATTTTTGTGGTTTGCTGTTTTTGTAAGAGTTTAGATACTTCTTAACAAATAATTAATATGCTTACCGTGAGACACAGGATGAAGCTCTAAATCTGCCTTTCAATTATTTAATAAATGAAAGGCGAGTGAGAGATAAAGAAAAAAGTGACTAAATGGCACAGTTCTGTCCTTCAATCACCTTTCAATACCTTTCAGTTACTTTTCAGTTGACTGAATGGCAGAGTTTAATTCTGTGGAAGAACCCGTTTGCTACTTCTTATGACAGCCGAGAGTATGATTGCTGTCTTGATTTCTTGATAAGTGATAGACGGTAGGGCTTACTGAGCCAGTTTTGCATGTAGTTTGTTTTGAGAAATAATAGATCGTAAGAAAATCGTTTCTTTCTTCAACATAATATATCAAATGTTAAAGTAAATTTTACGCACACCAATATATCTTGTTCACTCACAAAATACTGCACTGGTTACATAAAAAAAAAGCTTGCATGTGTTAGAATAAAAAATGTTGAGATTGCCTACAAGATGACTCTCTCTATAAAATGCTTCTTTTCTTGATACCTAACAGTGATAAAGTTTTTTAACTTTAAAACTTCGCCTGGTATAGAAATCTGAAGGCTAGTATGTTTTTGGGACCGACTGGGGTTAATACGAAGTTATTCAAAAATACTAGGGTTTTTGAAAAATTTAAAACACTCAATATTTTTAAAGATGGTCTTCTTTCATCTTTATTGATGTGTTAAAACACCACCTTAAAAATTTTATTTAATTTTTTGATTTAAACATATTTTATTGAAAATTCAAATGGATTGGGTAACAGGCAAAGCCTATGTAAACCCTCACCACCTTAAAAACCGCCCCTCTTCTAATCATAAAGGGTAATAACTAGAACTGTGACTCTATCATCCGTCCCTTTCACCTTTCGGTTATTTGTTTCTTGATAAACGTTGACCTTCATTCCCATGACACATCCTTTACGAAACAAGTTTGGAAATTACAACATTATTTTTGTTATTCCTTATTTCATCTATGATGTAATAAAATCGTTAAAAAGAAATACATATGACATAAATTATTGAACTGAAAACTTTATTTATTTAATTTTACAACGATTGACATACAAGTTCTACAAATTATATTAATATCTTTTGCTGGCACAAGACAAATTATGCACGAACACTAAAAAATACTGCTTACAATACAAAATTTAGGATGAAGATTGAATTAAACTTAGTTGATCATTTTATGATATGCGTAACACTACAAATATTTATCATGTAGTCATGGACTTTTATAGAAAAAAATACAAATGACAAAAATATGAAAAATATATCAAAATGCACTTTCACAGAAGTTTAAAAAATGTCAATTCGACTTTAAATATGACGCAATGATTTTTTCGGCTTATGTAATATTTAAAAGGGCATGCAAGCGGTACATGTACGACTAGTGACATTGGAGGGTGTCCAAGATATATATTTCACCTTTATATTGACCAAACATATATACTTCGTGTGTATCGTTTAACATACATCGGGTAACAGATAAAAATACAACGTGTAGTTCTCAGTTGTCATATTTCAAAGGACAAGTGGTATATGGTACTTGTCCGACTAGTCTAGACGTAGAATAGTGTTCCAAATAATTTTCAACTTTATATTGACTTAACGTACATCGTTTTATCGCTTACCTTACATAAGGTAACTCGGATAAAATTATTTCTCAGTTGTCCAGTGAGAGTATTACAAAACTTGCCTTGTTGTTTCGACCAAGGAATTTAAAGGCATGTTTTCTATTAGGTGGTTGTACTTTAGTTTTGTTTTTGCGATTTATGTCCCCTCGTCATCGGCACTGAAAGCTGTACCTTACTTGAATGTGATAGGGGACGCTGTGAAATTAGTAAATCACGCAAATCAGGACCAAACAAACAATGACAAGTATCTTGATACTCTTTCCTACTGGAAAGAGATCCCGGGAAAGTTGTTGAATGAAAATGTAAACGCAGCAGTCCAATACAACGTGAGTGAGCGGTGTAGCTTCAGTCTGACCGCTCTACAGCTTGGTCTCACTCAGCGAGAAACATGGGCCTTACAAAGTAAGTTTATTATTATGATTTAAACAATTCAATTTCTAATTGAGCTTTCCTTTAATCAGGAATGGGATAGAGATGGGTAGTATTTAAGTATGTTTCATTTAATTATTTTCTCTCTCTCTCTCTCTCTCTCTCTCTCATTCTCAACACTTTTGAAAACTTCTCTTGACGATTTGACTTTTGTCACGTTAGTTTCAATAAATACTCTTTTGGCGGCGTGTTCACGATGCACCGATTATTATCAGATCATTACCAATATCTGTATTGCCAAAACTGTACTTTAAAAATATGAAATATGAAAACTAACATTTTCTGAAATAAATTGATGTTGAGTCAAAGCCGGAAACCATTGGTTTTGAAGTGCCATCTTTGGCTTTCTATATTAAAATTTATAAGTTAAGGCATTCTGGGCATTTTGTCAACTTGCTGTATAAAGCAATTAGTAAAGGTGTTTGGAAAACCTGAATTAAGTCGATATATTTAAGCACTGAATGCTTATATTTATATTTATTATGATGTTTATTTGTATGAAATATTTTTGTTTTGTCCCTTTAAAAGCATTATATAGGCTCTTTGCCAGGAATATGAATAATAGATGGAACAGCCATAAAACATATTATTTACTGCGCTTCTGCGGCTAAAAATATAGTGCCAGAAACTCTTGTTATGAGATAGCATAGATATGATTTAACGATTATTTTTCAAAAGTACATACCGAATTGGTTAGAAAAGTTTGAACGTCTCATGACGGTAACTTGTGCTCATGCGCCGTGATCAGGTTTGACGTGTGTTATTGAACAAAGAACGTCAACGATTTGCTAAGCAAACGTAAGGGGGAATATACACTGACTGTAGATAATTATATTCACATGAATTACTTTACATCAACACTTCACGTGTGATCTTTTACAGCAAAAGAAAAAAAATTTGGTAAGCTTGAATGGTATCGTGTGGATAGTTTGATATACTAGTAGCTTCTTTTTCGAAAACTTTTGAATTGAATATGACTTACATGTAAGTCAAATGCTTAGACACAGATTTTTTAACTTTGACAAACTTTTAAAGCTTGATGAACGTTAGCAATTAATAGACATTCACACTTACACGTGCTATTATTTCGTTTCAGTAATTGACGCCATAGCTAAGCCTGAAGCCGGAGTCCTAGATGGTAGTTTTAAATGGCTTGGCTCTTACGATGAGTGTAAAAGAACAAGCTATCACAACGAATCGAGATCTCTCAATATTAAGGGGAAATATTCACTACTTTCTATACAAGTTGGGACCAGCACAAATGCAGTACGTTTCAAGTGTGTTTGTTCTATATTTCATTTGTTTTATTTTCTCAGTATCATTACATTTGTAATAATAGTATAATTACACATTGTATCAATAACATTTTTTTAATCGCATCGAATTTTTTTCCCAATCCTGCAACATTTTAACAGAGCATAGACCTTTATATCATAATTGACATTCGACATACAGAATAGTAAGTTCAGTTATAATAACATGTAACTAAAATAATAAGTCTTTGTATTAAGGTACTTGTGAATTGGTTTCTTATTTATTCGATGCATATTTTTGATTTGATTAAATCTGTTTGAGACGAATTTTGCAAAAAACATGTATTATTTTAAGAATAAATTTAATGTCAGCCTATGTTATACGATATACAATTATACGTACATTGTAGTATAATTGGAGCAGTTTACGCTTTATAAACCGCGAACATAAAGTTATGTTATCCTCGAATAACATAGGTTGAAATTAAATTTATTCCTTTTAATTTAATTTTCTACAACTAATTCTAAAAAAATAATGCGCATATTTAAAAAAAACTAATGTTACTTGTATAAAAATTAAATGTAATGTCAAGCAAATTAGTACGTTTTGCACGCGCGTCATATTGCGACATAGGCAAGTTATTTTATACGATATAGATGAATTTGTTTAGCCAATCAAATAACTTAAAGACATTACAACCACAATTAAATTATTTAAGAAACAATGAATCGTTCTTTAAGTATTATGAGGTGATAATTTTGGTCTAGGCGTGATCATATTCAATAAAACACGAAATGCTTTTATTATGATAGATTTGATCACGCCCCGACCATAATTGTCACCTTATAAAATTCAACAATGATTCCTTATTACTTATACATGTATCCATAATTTTCAGCAATTGTACAATTCAATATAAAATCATTGACAATTTTACGTTATTTCATTTCGTATAATTATGCAAACCCCGCTTGGGCCTAACAGTACGTCATTTGCGTCATTGTTGAAATTATTGAACTATGCGTTACAAATTTGATTCGTAGTGTTATCACATACAAAGACTAGAAAATGTAATTATAGTTATATAATTTCTGAGTCATAAACTCAAAAACTGAACTAACGTGAAAAGGACATACAGGAATTTGTACATTAATTTGTAACCATGTTGGTTATATAGTTCAATATTTATATAGTTTGATTGATGTATACATATAAGTGTTGTTTTTTGATTAATCATATATATATATATTTATGCATTTATCATTGTACTACTCTGTTCAGTTCTCTGGATCATCGGTAGTCGCTCTGGTTATCGGAGTATGTCTTCCTGATAGCTGTAGTCCGGGTGACATAACAGCCCTCGTCCACAACAGTAAGTTACTGCACGCAACATAGTGCACTGCCCATATATCTGTATAGGGGAAAATTTACCTCTCTATTTCTTTTGCACGAGAGATGGTGAACAGAGGACCTCATGATTTCATTTCAGATATTGGTAGGATACCTTTTGGAAACTTTTCCAGCTTACAATTTTTCGTTACCTCTGAGGAAGAAGACAAACCCCTCACTTCAAACGCAGTCGTAGCCATGTAAATATACTAATTTATTTTTTTAAAATAAAATATCCAAACACACCGTCATTCCCTACAGTAAAATAAATGATTATTAGAGAAAAAAAAATCCACTTTGGTAGCATGTACTGCAACGTATAATAACTATTATGATACATATAATATTTAGATGTTAGATGTTAGAAATAATTAAACCCTGATAATTCATTAGTAAGTTAAAAGAATATATATTTTTTACTTTAAGTGTTATCCTGAGTATATTGGCACTCATAGTTATCCTGGGTACGGCTTATGACGTCATAGTTGTCCAGTGGTTACGCAACATTGGATCCGATTTGGGGAAACTTGCAGAAGATGAGAAAATTCCCTTGCTGAATCCCAACTCAAAAGATATTTTTATTGAATCAGAGAGTAATATTTTTTCAAATTCTTAAAAAAAAATTAATTTAGATTTTTAACAAATTTCATAAGAGAGAACATATTATTTTCTAGGAGAAATTACAGATACTCACATTTGACAACGATTGTCACATAAATAATAGTTAATACATGTAGTATATATATTATTTATTAAATGTAACATTTTTAATGAAGTTTTTAAAAGAATTTTTTGTAATGTTGTAGGCACTTTAGAGAAACTTCTTCTGTCCTTCTCCGTCTACTCCAATGCTAAGAAGATCCTGAGCACCCAAAAAACTTCGGAAACCTTGACTGCACTGAATGGGATTCGGTTCCTGAGCATTTCCTGGGTTGTTCTTGGTCACACGTATGCCTTCGTACTATCAAATATCAGTACGTATATATGTATCATTTGAGATATAATTAATATGCTCTACATACAGGTATATTAGCTCATTATGATTGTGGCTAGACGTTTGCCTATGTGAAAATACAATATATATACTTTAAGGTAGTAGTTTGTGCTTATTCTTAGGCAATAGTGGACCCTTTTTAAAAGAAATGTTGGGAAGGAGGAGTTTCCAAGCTATATCCAATGCATTGGTGGCTGTGGATTCTTTCTTTGCTTTAAGGTAGTTTACTTATATATCAAGTTAATGTCCGGAAACTTGAGGGTCGGGAAAAACCTTTCCCGACCCTCTTTAGAAATTACAATACAGGTCAATTATATTGTAGTGGCTTTCTTCTTGCTTACCTGACTTTAAAAGAAATGGATAAAAGAAATGGGAAATTGAACTGGGCGATGTTTTATTTCCATCGGTTTTGGAGGTAAGAATTAAGAAATAAATCACATTTGTCCAATATCTTTTAACAAAATCATCAGACAGAAATTTCAAAATGAATATGGATCGATAATGTATAATTGCTAGTTTATTTTTCTCACGGCCAGGTTGACCCCCGCCTACATGCTGGTTCTGATGACTGAGGCGACACTGTCGCCGTATTTTGCCGATGGACCAGTATACCCGCCACAGGGATTTGAAGTGGATTATTGCGAGAAAAGCTGGTGGAAGAATTTACTTTACATCAACAATTTCTTCGATGTTTCTGAAATGGTAACTAAACAATGTGTGTTAGTATCTGATTGTTATCTTGTCCTCGATATCGGAGATTGAAGGTCATACAAGTATTGCTTTTAGACCGTCCGTTTGCTTGTCGTTCTTTCCGTCTCTTTGTCGATTATTACTTTTGTCATATCTTTTGCATAAGGCGACCTTGTAATGCACAAGTTAGAACGAGTTGTCAAAATGTATACAATTTGCATTGTTGTTTCCCCCCCCCCCCCCCCCCAAGATATTATTTTTCGGGAGATTACGTACAACTGGAAATTCCATTAAACCATACAATAATAGAACAAATTTACTATATTTAGTAATTTTACAGTCACCTACCGGTATTATAGATAAATTATAAAAGGTATATGTAATTTTATATACACATGTATAAAGAAATGTATTCAATAGTGTAAGTTTTGGTTGTATACATGTACTCATATGAATACTGTATTAGTTAATATTTTACCTATTTTTGTAGTGCATGGCTTGGTCGTGGTATCTATCGAACGACATGCAGTTTTTCATCATTAGTCCTCTCATGTTAATTCCATTGTATTAGTAAGTACAGGCTTCTAATTCTTACAATAATGTCTTGTAGAAATTTGTAGCTTTTTTTTTGCTTTATCACATTCAAACATCTACTTTAAGTTAATTTAACCATAAGTAGAGTTAAGCCTCTCTTACCATACCGGTAATCACATGAGCTGTTAGGGGCAATGTCAGTAGTTTGAGTCATAAGCTCTAAAGAGAGTTTTTCTAAACATCTATTGTCTGTCTGTCTGTCTGTCTGGCTGTCTGTCTGTCTGTCTGTCTACTTGTCTAATGTGTTATCATCGTCCGTTTTTTAAACTTTTAAACTTCTTCTAAGAACCACTGAGCCAATTTTAACGAAATGACACAAAATATTCATACATTCAAAGATTGGGAAAAAATTGGAAAAAATCAAATGAAAAATCCTGTAATTTCTTACAATTTGGAAAAAAAAAACAGGTGTCGTATGGAAACGTATGGAAATTTCCTGTAGAACCACTTTACTAGACTAGTAATGCCAATATTAAGCACATAACTTTTTAATTAGAGTGTTTAGTAGGTTTACAATAGTCAAAACTATGACCCCTTGTCTAGTAAAGGGGTCACGGGAGGGGTGCAAAATTCTGCTATAATTTGAAGTTTATCAACACTATAGAAAAGGAAACGGAAATCTATATGAAAAATTTAATCAAGCACGAATGTGACGTTGCGCATCTGCCTCTTTTTATCATTAACTTTATTGTTTGAGTGAAAGATAAACTTAAGTATGATTGAAAGTAATTCATATTATTCAAACCATCCAATTTTTTCATCAGTCATGAACTCGCTGGCATCATCGTGTGCTTGGTGTTTTTATTGGGGACAACTATAGCCCCTGGGGTGCTTTCCACTTATTACGATATGCCACCTACTCTATTTTCTGGAGGCTCACAGTAAGTATATAATGTAGGCCTCTTTTATGTTTATTACGAACTAGCCCGTTAACTTCGTTAAAGTTGACAATGATAGAAGTACAAGCTTTTTGAATTTGTATATAAAGGATCACTTTATAAGTGACGTTCTATATTATTATTTAATTGTACTGTTATTTAGAACTACTCAATTGCAGTTATTTTATCAAAACACAACGTTATTTTAAATTTCTAATAAAATTATGCTACTCAATAAATTAAAAACAATTATTACAAATGATTAAAAATAGATACAATCGTGTGAAATTTGTATAATAGCAGTTACTACATGTAATTCAATCCCTGTGTTACCGTACATTTACAAGTCTTGTGCGTGTACACTTTCAGGGGAGGATTTTTTGAATATTTTTCAAAGTACTATATTAAGCCATGGTGCAGAATGGGGCCGTATATTATTGGAATAATGTTTGGATATCTTCTTTATAAAACGAAAGGCAAACTGAGGATCCACAAAGTACGTAAAAATGTCTTTTTCTTCAAATTTTAAAAGTGAATACAAGTGAAAAAAAAAATGCCACAGCATATTAAAGTCATGAAGTGAGCAGAGATAACATGGTTTTAAGGCCAAAGTTGGGCTATAAAAAAAGCATAGACTAAGTGTCACTGACATATTAAACATATTTTTAACATAGTACATGCAAATATATGTCAATCCTCTTGGTTCATTACTTATAATTCACCATGTAAAATACATAATAAATTTTCTGCTTATATAGGTATTGAACTTGCTAGTTTGGGCAGTTTCTGCTACGTTGGCGTGCCTGGTGCTGTACGGTCTCTATGACGCAATGAATGGTAATCCATTGTCAACAAATGTGTCATCTCTCTACAATGCAACAAATAGAACCGTTTGGGGCGCATGCGTTTGCTGGGTGATATATGCGTGCGCAACCGGAAACGGAGGTTTTGTGAATACATTATTGTCCTGGTCTGCCTTCGGACCCTTAGCTAGACTGTCTTACTGCCTTTACCTAGTCCATCCTGTTATCATGTATGCGTACTATTTTTCGTCCAGGACTCCGATATATCTCACTGACTTTTCAGCGGTATGTATGTTAGCTCTTTTTTTTTAATCTTTCACTCAGTCTGATGAACATATTTCTCGACTGCTTGTATTTTATATGAAAATGAAATTGATTTTTTAAATATAATTTCATTTCAGATTTACCTATTCCTAGGAAATATAGTCCTTTCCTTCATGGTTGCGTTTATTGCGTCCTTGGTTTTTGAGGCACCTATGATGGGATTAGAAAAAGTATTACTCCGAAAGGATAAAAAATGATGAAATTATTTATAGTTTGTTTTTAGGATACTTGGTCATTTTTGTGTCAACAGAATTTTATATGTCTGACTTTTTTTTTATAAATAACTTGTTAATAATATTTAGGATGTAAAGTTTTACAAATTTTACGAAACTTGTATAATAAATAGCATATAGTCACGTGCAGTGATATTATGCAAATATAATCACTTAAAGATCGTGTGAAAAATAAAACAAATTGCCTTATTATTTAACTAATAAATACTTTTATACATGACAAAGTTTTAAATGTCTCATTACGACTTATGCGTGTAATATATTTTAACGGTCTATATGCAATGTATTTTAACAAAATGAACTATTTTGCTAACACAAGTTGTTTATAATTATATATATTGTCAGGAACTATAAATAAATTTAAACGCTTATGTAATGATGGAAAATTGGAAATAAATAATTACTCATATATGGATCAAATCTTCTTGTTATTTTTTCAGTTCACAGTAGGTTGTTGTATAGGTGTTTTTTTTTTTAGAAAGAGCAGACTTTTAAAAAATTTTAATACATTTTGACAATGTTTTTAGTTTTCCTACATCATAAGTATTCATCAGTTCGTTGAATTTTTATGATATTTGGGTTTTCATAATTTTAAATCTCTTGGACAAAAACATTTTTCTATGGTTTGCAAAATGTGTATACATTATAAAATATTATTCATTTCATCCCCAATTCAATTACAATCTGACATTGTACATTTTCTTAATTTTTGTTAATATTATTCCATCTACCTGTTTGCATTGATGGTTACAGGTTCGTAATTTTGTAAACGTGATCCGTAGATCTCTAGATAAAATCAACAAATAAACTTTTCTAATTTGAAGTTTGTTTTAAAAATTCTTTAATTAATACATTTTGATGAGATTTCTACTATACTTCACTATTGCACAAATTGATTTCGTAATATTTCCTAAACTATTGACTTTAGGCAGTTATAAACACAGATTGTTTGGTTTTCCCATACATAAGACAACCCACATGGATATATCGTGTACATATTTTATCCACAAATGTAGAGATTTATTTTTGTAACATCTATAAAAATAGTAATATAATAGATTATATCAGTGAGTTTGCAATCGTGGGCTGTCAATTTGAAAACTTTCGCCCAGTACATGTATCCTTTTAATTTTAACAAAAAGTGACAATGGATACCTTCCAGTTTCTCCAAACACCATACAATTTGGAGTACTTGATTTAAGATTAAGAATAAATTTCAAAAACTTTAAATTGATCGACTCTTTCGATAATATCTAAGTTCTCGTAGAATACAGTAATCTTGGATTAATGACTTTGTGAAACAGATCTTACTGACAATAAATTGGTATTGTCCTTTCTGATGTAATTTATTTGAGTTGAATTTTATTTTCAAATGTATTTCATTTTCTGGGTCAGTATTTTCTTGTACGTATTCATATAGTATTGCTTTTATATAATTGTTAAAAGACTGCGATCTTTAAGTAATGGTCATGATTCAGAACACAAAATGAAATCTTGGCAATTTTCTAATCAAAACTCTAGCTGTTAGGAATGTTTGACGATACCCATAAAAACTTGAAATTATGTAATAACTTACGCCGACGTTAGAGTCAATTTACATATATGTGTTCCGTTGTTTACAATTGTTATTAAGGTTTTCTGTTATCTTTTTATAACTAGTGTCAAACATAAGATGTGCTCAGGTGCCAGCAGATTTTTCTTTGTTGGGGGGTTATCTTTTAGATTCGGTGATTTCTTATCACTCCTTTTCATTAGTTTTAACAATACAGGGAATATTTTCGCACTATGACTCCATAAGAATCCAACAAATTTTCTTTACAAATCATCGTCTGATAATTTACGTCAAAATTCTGATTTTTCCTTTCTCCTTGCAAGTCTAAAATATCATTCAAATGGTATCCGTGTCTTTCCCGGAACTGTGGACCTCTACATATGTACTTTGGGTTAAAAATTTCATCATCTGAATCTATGTCTGCTCAGAAATGGTTTTCTATAACATGAGCACCTGTTCACTGGTCCATGAATAAAAGGTGTGTTTGGTTAGGCTATTGTTTATGGTACTGTTGGATATATACATGTAAATGAGCTAGATGCTTTTGAATTACAGCACAGTTGGATATATGAATGGGTCAATGCTTCTTTGAGGTCCAATGGGGGGAATTTTTTTTAAGTAAGATAAGTAAGATAAATAACTCGATAGTGTTAAATAGTTTAGAGGAAACATCCCCTCCTCGGGCCTTTCTCTAAACTATTCAACACTATCGAGTTATTTATCTATTACTTAATGCCTCATAATATTTTAATAAGCTATTTAAATACGGAAGCGTATTAGTGCCAAATTGTAATTTTTTTTTCTTTAAAATTCCAACTTTAAAGTTGGAATTTCCAACTTAAATCTTGGAATTTCCAACATTAAAGTTGGAATTTCCAACATTAAAGTTGGAAATTCCAACTTTAAAGTTGATTTTTCCAACTTTAAAGTTTCAATTTCCAACTTAAATCTTGAAATTTCCAACTCTAAAGTTGAAATTTCCAACTTTAAAGTTGAAAATTTCTTAATTTTTCCAATTATAAAGTTGGAATTTTCAACTTTAATCTCGGAATTTCCAACTTTAAAGTTGATTTTTCCAACTTTAAAGTTGGAATTTCCAACTTTAATCTTGGAATTTCCAACTTTTTTGTTTGAATTTATTTCTTATAAATATAACAGTATACATTATATGACAGGCCAGAGAGGCAAACTGGGCATAAACTTATTGTTGTATATGTCTGAACTAGAAGTTTTTTTCATGAATATATAAGATTAAAACGTTTAAGTGCATTCAGTATCAGATATCAAATATCGAAATAATTTTGAATCAAATACATGAATATAAATATAACAGTATATATTATATTACAGGCAAACTGTGCATAAACTTATAGTTGTATATGTCTAAACTAGAAGTTTAAAAGTTTAAAAGTTTAAAAGATTAAAACGTTTAAATGTATGCAGTATCAAATATCAAATATCGAAATAATTTTGAATCAAATAAATGTTATCTTAATATGTAAAACAAGAGAATGTAGGATTAGAAAGAAGAACACTAAGATACAATTAAGATCAAAACAAAGCCTTGGAATTTGTATCTACATGGCGTTAATAAAGATCACTTATTAAAAGAAATTCGTCTGAAATTGAAAAACTTATAGTGATAACAACAGAATATTAAAGTTGGAAATTCCAAGATTAAAGTTGGAAAATCCAACTTTAAAGTTGGAAAAATCAACTTTAAAGTTGGAAATTCCAAGATTAAAGTTGGAAATTCCAACTTTAATGTTGGAAAAATCAACTTTAAAGTTGGAAATTGGAAAGCTTCCGTAAGTTAATGTTAAATTTTCATGAAAAACTTAAATATCTATAAAAGAAACTATTGAATGTTTCCTGACCTAACAATGTTCCCAAATTGATGAAACATCACGTACCTACCTGTTTTAGGAGTATGACATTGTACGAGAATTGCTGTACCAGATTGTTTGGATTTCTGGGAACCCTGTCAACTAAACTGTTCCACAAAGCCGTGAGTTACATCACGCTGTATGGTAAAAAAAATAATCTCTGGAATTTTAATAAAAAAAACATATTTTATTTTACTCTGAAATACTTTATTATTGTAACTTTTTTTTAAATTAATGACTTTAGCAATGTTAAACTTGTACAAAATCCCAACAAACATTTACATGTACTACAGGAAGAAGTTCTCTGGAGAATGTTCTGTCACATGACCTCTGGTGTCGTCTACTAGCTGAGGACGTCTGGTGCTTCCTTGTCAGGTCTGTTTATGAGGACTTCATTTATAGAAACTGGTGTAGCAGTTAATTTAAAGATGTGTTGCAATTGGTGAATACTCAGAATTTTGATCTTATGAATCCTAACCTTGTGCAAAATTACATGTAAATTATCCCAAACAACCTCATGTATTAGTCTGTATGATTGTAACATTACTCTACATGTATCTATTTGCAAAATTAATATAGATCTATTATCTGCTGTTATTAAATTAAGATCAATTTATAGCTACTCTTATTACATTGATATCAGTTATGTTGTTGGATAACAGATACGGATCAGCAGACTTGTGCAGGGATCAGGTGAACTTTCTAGTGGAACTGATGAAACAGTCACCTCCAGCATTCCAACCCCCATCCCCGCTCCTCTCACTGACTGTCCGCTTGACCAAGTGTCTTGCTCCAGAGCATCAGGTATTGAACTAAAGCTAATTTAATACCTGTAAGACTTTAAAGAATATGTGACTAATATTAAAAAGTTTTATAAAAATGTGATCCATTTTACGGTAGCATCATATGCATATGATTAAATGTTGAAATAAGATTTTACGAAAAATCAAGTAAGATTTGTGCATATGTTGTCTTGGTTTGTGGTAAACCAAAGCCAAAATGTTCAACCCACACCATTTAAGTATGGTTAAATAAGGAATTATGATGAAGCTCATCAGATAATGCGAGGAAACTATAGTTGAAGATTAATCCTTTATATGGCCTTTAAGATTCCATTGTAGTTTCTACATGATGTTATTAATGGTAAAGTACCATATGTTAACATGATTGCACATCAGAACATGTATTCTAGTTTAGATATCTTATTTGACTTGGCATCATTGAGTGGGAGAAAGCTAAACAATGTCTCCAGATTGTAGCACGAGTCAATTTTAATATCTAGACATCCACTCCACTTAATCTGTTTCAACATGCCTTTTTTGTTAATTTAAGTTAAGAGAGCATATATAGTCAAGTACGGCTACATTAGCTATCCATTGTACTGGACTCTAAGCCAGTAGATATTGATCTGGAGCTGTGTTGACTGGTTTCAGACTGAGCTGACACAGAGACTGGGAGCATCTGATGACCCTGTCTCCCTCAGGGTCCTAGCCAGCTGTGTGCAGGGATTATCTGCCCCCGGCCTCTGCCAGGGCGTCATCCACTCCGTGTCGGAAAGCTATTCCCGGATTCTACGGGATATAACGACCATAGAGGTATACACACAGGGAGATCTACACAGACTGGTAAGGGTAAAGTGGGTATCCACAGTGATTGGGAACAGGGGGATGTTCAGAAAAATCTAATTCTAAGCAAGCAATTATAAAAAAGACATGTTTTAAATATTTTTATGCTTCTACCGAATTGCACATTGCCAAAAAGAAATATTGGCCTGACACTCATTTATTTCTGCATTACTTGTACTTTTCTCTGATCCTTTTTCAAGATAATTGATAGTTTACATGTACATTTACAAAAGGTGACTGGGCTTTCCTTAACTTTCGTTGATTTTTACATGACCTTTAGTTTCTGTGCTTGCCCTGCCTCTGTGAGCTGCTGGGTCAGAAAGACACGATCCCATTGACTGTCCAGCCCCATGTGACCTCCTCTATCACTGACACCATTGGTCGGCTGTGGAAGGGGATAGTGGCATCTGTTTGGCTGAACGCTTCACTTTCTTTGCTGTGTCTGGGGAAGTCAATTCTATTGAGCTCATATCTGCTGCTTTCTCTTGATAATGATGTCCTGTACAAGGTTATTCAGTTGTATTTAAAGTACATGTTCATGTAATTCACAATTGTTACCACATACTAAAAATATTCCTCAGGTGTCTAAATATTATTGCAGTGTATTGATTGTCTTATTTTAAATGTATAACCAGTACTTTATTACTTTAAATAAATTTACAATGTAGTCATTTTTTTATCAACATTCTGTAGATTCTTTATTAAATGCCAGTAATTAAAATCCCTTTAAAATCGGAATAAGCAGATTTTAAAGTCTCGCTTTTTTTCAGACAGCTTTGAACTATATGAAACTATAACAAAAACATGGTGCTTGCGATATTATGGTCTTGCGATTTTATACAAAACAGCAGAATAGCGGAATAAAAATTCCCGCATGTAATAAGGAATTTACAGTATTTATAAGACGATCTAGCATGCAGTATTTCTCTCATACACTTTCAGATTTTGAAAGTAATGAGTTCCTGCCTCCAACAAGAGAGCTCTGTTCATCTACAGTTGACTGTTGTCTTCTTTCTGAGGTCATTTGGAAAAGTCAGACCGCCGGCATCACCTGAGGTTTGCTTTAAGATCACAGAAATAATGTTGCTAGATGAGTTTATGAATATTAATCATATCTGAAACAAAATAAAAATTTAAGATCTCTTGTGTCGCATCAACAGCAACATGAGATATTGAGGGATTTTCTGACTTCTTTGATTTTTAGACCACAGAAATAATGTTAGATGGCAGAGTTTATAAATACTGTTGAATCATTTAATTTCGTGGGGGCAAATTTTCGTGGATTGTGGGTTTTTTGCTTATTCGTGGGGATGTAATTTCGTGGATGCGTCAGTTTTCAGTTTCAGTAGGTAAACTAAATCTTTTATAATTAGTTTTCGTTGAGGATGTAAATTCGTGGGTGAGGGTTACCCACGAATACCACAAAAATTAAGCCACCACGAATTGTAATGATTCCACAGTATGAATCATATCTGAAACAAAGTAAAAATTCCATATCTTTTGTGATGTTAATATACTTACTGTTTTTATCAAATCAACAGCAACCTCAGATGTTGAAAAGATTATCTGACGTATTTGTGGCAACCCTGACCTCATCTGACCTATTTATTCACCACCACGGGTGGTCTGCCTTCGCCAGGTTTGCAGAAGAGACCCTGCATGAAGCCGTGGTCCCCATGCAGTTGTATAGAGGATCAGCCCGGGCTTCAGGACAATGTGGTGCAGTTTATTAACAAGGTAGCCATTTTATTGAAATGGAAAATACAGTATCAATACAGTTATTTGACTTTTAAACTTAAATGAAGATGAGAATTGTTAAACCTTCAGAGTCCTTGCACTTGGTCAAATGAGTTGAGTAGATTGGATTTCCTGAGGAAGGAGCCGCAATGTAGGATAGGTGTGGAAACAAACTCTTACTCCGTCAATGACCATCAGAGTGAGGTGAGGACTGACTCTCTCTCTTTCTCTCTCATTGATCATCTAATTATTGCATGATTATGCTGGTTCCCAACTGTTTTTCTTTAGTCCAATTCGCTTTTTAAAGAACTTTTCCTTACATGTACATATGATTGACTTGTAAAGCTGTACCCTTTGATAATCAATAAGTCATGTGTTTAAAGCCCAGTAGTATAATTTATACATGTACATATGTTTGACTTGTTATGATATACCCTTTGATAATCAATAGTCTTGTGTTTACAGCCCAGTAGTATATACATGTACATATGTTTGACTTGTTATGCTGTACCCTTTGATAATCAATAAGTCATGTGTTTACAGCCCAGTAGTAAGAGACCACGACTGGTGGAAGATGTCGTAACAGGTAACAACTCAATGTAGAGAACAAACTTAATGTAATGATTATGTAAAGAACTAGCTGAATGTTCAAGTATAAAATGCATCGTATTAGATTGTACAGTTGAACTTCAGTACCTCAACCATTTATTACCATGGATATGTTGTAGAAGGTTTGAAGCCCCAACCACCATTATCAATACGTGTATTTTAACCTCTGTACCTTGAATCTTTCGTTATTTTAATTTTTTAACGGTCATTGAGTTCAAGAAAACCAAGTTTGACTGAACTTATTTTCCTGGGCAATGTGATTTTTTTTTTCATATCTATTATTAACTGTCAAATTTGATACCACATTATTCAAATAACAATAACTTAAAGAAACTCAGCTGGTTTGTGTTTCATTCAGCTGAAGACTTCAGTAGAGAAGTTGTTGGGAGTGTTACAAGAGACTTTGACTGAGCTAGAAGTCTTCACTAAATCTGAGGACACCAACATGACTCCACAAACCTGGAACAACCTGGAACATATCCAGACAAAGATCATGGATATCATGAAAGAGAAAGGGTGATCTATAGTCATTAATGAGGAACACCCTTCATCAAGACTAAACTTACATATAGCAATAAGGAGAAAGGAATAAACAAGCCTTAAAAAGGACTATATTTTTAAAATATGGAACAATCTGGAACATATCCAAACTATAGCTTATGTATGTAAGATAGAGAAAGAAACTGGTGTAGTATATTTATTTACATGGAATAAGATTCAGATTTAAACTACAGTCAATGCTTCATGATCAGGAATGGACAAACATTTCATGTTTTATATTTACATATTACTCACTGGAATGTATCCATGTTAGGATTATATTGAATCAGTAAGATGACAGAATATTTTTGTCAATATGTTTGAGTCAGATATAATTAGTGATTTAACATTATCCTGTATAATTTGTTTTTAGATTTTTGTTGATTGAAATTTATTTTATTTGTTTTTGAAATGAAGAATAAAATGTTATTTACACAATCTTTCATAATTTAATCATGTTTGTATGTTTTTGACCACATGTATATATAAAGTGTTTGTTTTGCCTCGGACTAGAATGTCTCGATGTCATTGGATGAAACGCGTCACGTGATTGCCTTACAAATTTCTTTACACGACAAGCGTCAAAATTTATACGGCAACATGGCGGACGTAACGTTAAAAAGCTGATTTTTTACACAAACGTTCGACCATACCTTTAATTTTTAAGCCCCAAAATATTTAGAGTGATCCCTCTTTGCCCGTGACGTAATATTACGATCCAACAATGACATCCAGCTTTGCGCAGACGACTGACGAGGAACGAAAAAAATAAGAGAATTAAGCTATGAATTTAATTGTTATGTTTTCTTTTGTTTGTGTACATATCAAACTTTAGGTCCTCGACAAAACAAAACACTTATTAGGTTTGTTACTGACTGTTTAAAGAAATTTGTGGGGTCGGTACACGCCGCCACGCCTTCTATGGACTTTACCGACCCCACAAATTTCTTTAAACAGTCAGTAACAAACCTAATAAGTACATGTACATGTAATATTATGAGCACTTCACAGATCAAGAGAAATTCTTTTTCTAGGTTTATAGCATAAGAAAAAATAGTGATATATATTGCATATTTTATTCAATTCAATTTATTGACATCAACTTGTTGGCATACAGTCAAAATGAAATCAAATGACAAGCAAAAAAATATTATAACATAAAGGATATAGCTTGCAAGACAATTTTATACATTTCTTTAGTCCCTGGAACTGTTTTTATTAAAAAATTTATTAAATTTACTGGAAACGACTTAAATTATAGTAGTTTTATAAACAGTGATGACTACTTGGATGAGGACACAACTAGAAATATTTGTATACATATATTTAATGAAATTCATACATTTGTCTGTATATTTTCTCCTTTTTTAACTCCCTAGAAAAAAAACCGACAAATGACCAATTTTAATTAATATATAAAGCTAGAAATTATATTAGGTGAGATGTATTACAAGAATGCATGTATTATAACTTCATGGTAATTACACAAATCACAATGTAAAAAGGGTTTACATTAAAAATATATATTGATAAAGTACGTAAGTACGTACATCCATCCATTCGCCCATCCATCCATCCATACATACATAGGCTACAGGCAGGGACGAGATGAAACTGAAAAAAAACCAAACACTAAAACTAAAGCCATTTTAACAAGACTTTAGACTTTGGCTACAGGTGTGTCCTACAGCAATGTGACAGGCCTGTCTATTTCATTGTCTGTTATTCTTAATGGCTAATTGAAATAAACAAGATTTTGTTTCAATAGAATGGCGGCATATTTCGTTAGATCAGTGTAATTTTCTATAATTGTTCTGATATGCAATTTATAGATATTTATATCATATCGAAGGTCTTCGTAAAATGACTCTATTTACACTCAACATCAAATCGTTACTAAAGAAAACAGATATTTATTTAAGGAATAAGGAATCATTCTTTGAGTATTATGAGGTGATAATTTTGGTTGGGGCGTGATCAAATCCAGTTAAGCCCGAAGGGCTTTATGATAGATTTGATCACCCCCCGACCGAAATTATCACCTCATAATATTCAAAGAATAATTCCTTATTACTTATATTTATGTAATTTTAAGCCATCGTACGATTAAATGTTTAAATATAAATACGCCAACCCCGCTGGCGCCTCAATTTGGCGTCATTTGAAGTTATGGGTTACATAGTACAAAATCGATACGTAGTGTTATCACAGGCAAAGACACTGGAAAATGTAAATATAAATCGATAAAAGATTTCTGGGAAGTTTACAAAAATGAACATACAATTCATTTATATACTCCCTCTATTGTTTCACTTTTCTCAAAATAAAATCGTTCAATGACTAACTTTGATAAACAACATGATACAGTATTAGGTTATGTATGTTTAATTCAATATTTCAAATAAACATGGGTGTGAAGTAAAAAAAAATTGCCCAACAACCAATGTTTATTAAAGAAAAAAAGTTTTTTTTCTCTGAATTCTGTATGTTATAGTATCTATCCTAAGCTTTGATAAATTTTGTGGTTAACAGAAATCTGTACATTTATATATTATAAATTCTGTAAATGGTTCAATCTGAGACTGATGTTCTAGATTACTTATTTATGTGCTGCTGTTATGTTGATCCTAGTATATCATGTATTCTCTCCTGTGTAGCAGTTTGTATATTGTTAAATGGATGTTGTGTGAGTGACTGTTGGTATGAGTATAGAGCAGCCTGGAGGTTCCCTGTGATCTGTTGACAGATCCCCAGGATCTTCCAGGAAATGTCTCTGTATAGAAAGCGTACATACAGTCCCTGATCATGGTTGACTAGGACTTGTAGCTCATCTAGAGCTGCTTGTGATAATGTTGTATCAATGTGTCTGTAACACAAGAACTCTAGGAAGTGTAACATTACAAACACTGGGATATATAATGCAGGCCGCTTATTCTGTAGAGCAGACTGTTGTTCTGGTATTAGTTCACTGATATAACCGATTTCATTATCAAGTCTGATATCCACTGCTATAGCCTGTCTGATCTTTGTAGACCAGGACTGTCCCCCTACAGCCTCAGTATACCTCTCTCTGTCTACATGTCCCTTATACATCAAATATGGCTGTGCTAACTTGACCTTTGTTATCTCTATAACGGATAAAGCTTCCTTGCATCTGAGTGTCTTGTAATAATACATGGCAATGTACAACATGTCAGAAATACACCCAAACTGGGCTGCTAATTTCAGCATATGACAGGAAATATTGTCTGCAATATACATCTGTTTGTTGAAACCTGTGTTAGTGTATATGTGTAATTGAAATGCAGTATACTGAAATAAGGAGGCTGTAAGTTTCTGTAAAGTGACAACTTGATAGTGTGTCAGGGGTGACTCTACAAACTGTTCTATTGTGTGTATGGCTTTGTTAAGGCCATATAGGTCTTTTTTAGTTGCAACATTTTTAGAGGACTCTTTGACAAGTTCAACATCATAATCAACTTCACAAATCATTATTCTCTCATCTGTACAAATAGAAAGTCTAGGATTGTACAAGACACTAAATATGTAGGACCTGATAGAGGAACTCTGTAACAGACAGACCAGACCTTTCTTGTACAATTCATGTAACTGTAGGAACAATCTGTTTTGTGCTGAGCCATGGACTTTTGTCAGAAACAAATTGTTTTGTGGAATGAAAAAGTTTGGACAAACTCCCTCATACACCCATTTAATGAGGAGTTTAAAGCAGATCCAGAAGCCAACCAGGAGATTTTGTGGACTCCAGTGAGGTAGTTTGTTTTGTTGAATTGCCCAGAAAACTGTTGTCTTCATGTGATAGGAACACAACAGTTTATTGGTTTCTTCTGATTGTTGATCTATAACTTCTTTTAAGAAAAGTTTTAACAACCCATATGTCAGAAACTGACAGTGATTCATAGAGTACACAAGTTTATACTCTGCCTTAGAAAAAGAAATTCTCCATTCTTCATGTTCTTGGGGTCCCAATGGGTGTCCTATTGCTACAAAGTGACATCCATTTCTGACAATATCACCAACAACTTCAGGATCAGGCCATGAGTGACATCTGTCTATCCATGAGGAGGCAGACAGAGGCCAAAAGTCACAAACAAAACACCATGCAGTGTCATATTCTACAACTCCACTAACACCACTACCACAGGGTCCATGTACAGTAGAATTAGGAAAGACCGATGTACATGTTAACTGTCTGTACATAGAACTAGAGATATAGACTCTGTCATTTATTCTGACACATGATGATCGGATATTCCTCCTTGTTGTTGGTGTCAGTAACTGAAGTAAAGTGAATCCTGGTGGACTTTCAGGACTGTCAGAGAGAATCAAGGTTGTATTGGCAGTGTTGTAAAACTCAGACTGAGACATGTCCATGATCACTCGGTGGTTGCTTGGCCAATACATAAAGTCAATATCTGATCCCTTCAGTCTGAATCCTTCTCTCGTACTTCCACTCACCATCTCAATGACCTCATCATAAGGTTTCACTCTTCTCTCCACCATCTCCCCGATGTCCACTATCTCCCTCCTGAGGGTCACCTGTTGTGAGGTTCCCGCTATCTGACACAGTCCCATAAACACTGACTCTGACATTTGCTGCATTCCTTCACATCTGTCATAATCAATAGGTATATATCTTAAAAAAGTTGTAAAGTTCAGCCTCATTCATGATAATTATCTTTTAAAATCGGATGGCTAACACTGTTATTTGTTTTAATTAACGTTACATTTTACACCATGCTATAATAAATAATTGTGCATAATTCATTTTTAAACCGTTGGCCATAAATTATTTTCAGCAGAAATCATCAGCTTTTGTGTTACTGATTTATCTACAGCTTGTAATGAAGTAACCTTTTATCGTTTTAAGGGGGTGGGATGTTTAATGGATTGAAAACAGGGTGTGGGGTTGCTTAATTTTGGGTCACTGGTATAGCCTAGTCATTTAGGTCATGTATCATTATGAAGACATTGATATAGAGATAGTATTGACATTTAATACAACACTAAATCTGCAAACAAATATTCGAAGAATTAATTTTTCTTACGTTACTAGGTGAAACGACTCCATTTTGAAGGCAAACTACATACCTGTGAGAATTTTCATTCTATTTTTAGAAAATTAACTGTACTTTCATTTTGTGTTAATAACTAATATTTGTTTTATTGCCTCTGATCTGTTAGATTTGTCTTATTTCAATTAAGACAATTTGGTAGATTATTGTAATATTAATGTAAATTGATTTTTTGTGTTATGGGGGGGGGGGGGGGGCAAATTGTTTTAATTGTCCTGTCTTGCTTGTTATATATATTTGTTAAATTAAAGGAGACTTACCTGTAAGGCGAACTTTGATTGAAAATCTCCGAGGCATTAAGGAACTTGGGTGGAGGTGAGATATGCTTGCTAGTTCCCAGATTAGTATTTAAAGAATCATGTGATCAATCGAAACTCTGAATAATAATTTGAATAAATTACAAATCTTATCAGTCAGACTTATTGTCATTTCAACAGAATTAATTTCGAATCCTAAAAGTGCAAATGACTGCTTATGTTTTAAAATAGACTTCTCTTCATGTATAAAAAATCCCAATGTTTTCAAAAGATCACAAGTGTTGAACACATTGTCTGCACATTCTTTAAACGTTGCACCCTGTAAATACACATCGTCAATGTACACAACAGAGATAAACCCCTTTGATCTTAACGAAGCAAGTACTGGCTTTAACAATTTTGTAAAAACTCTTGGTGCCGAACTTAGTCCCATTGCCAGACATGTGTATTCCATAACATTACCCTTCCAAATAAATCTCATAAATTTTCTAAATTCGTGGTGAACATTAACCGTATATTATGCGTCATTCAAATCGATCTTAGCCATTTTACAACTCTGAGTCAATATATTTAGTACAGATTGTAAATTTCCATTTTAAAATAATAGTACACAACAAATTCATTGAGATCTTTAAGATTTAAAATAAGTCTAAAGGATCCGTCGGATTTTTGGTACCGTGAAAACCGTAGATATAAATTCACCATCACAATGGCTAGTTTTGCGAATTTATGCCCTTCTTATCGAAGGAAAGAATGAGATCGTCAATTATTTCTGAATCACGCTTATTAGCAACTGTGGGTCTAGCCCTTGTTTGAGATGGAATTCCACTAAATTCAATTTTATATCCTCAGACAATATCACGAATATAAGGATCTGATGTCAGGTCTTGCCAGTTTTTTATATACTTTGATATACGACCAGCAATGTGTGCACTGACCTGCAAGTCTAGAACTTTTTTGCTTTGCTGCCCTTGTTTTATACGGATGATTGGGTGTTGTCTCGGGTTTGTTTCCCCCACCCCGTTTTTTTCCCTTCTTGGATCCATTTGTCCAAGAAGGCCTTGATCCTTAAAAAAGCTTTGTTGACGATTGATATTTGTCAACTTTCTTTCCAACTTTGTTGGCTTCCTGAATCAATTTTAGTTGATCGGCAATGTTATCTCTAAAGAGCATTCCGTCACAGGAACCTGGTTAGAACACAAGAATCTATAATTTTTTTTAATGGAAAAGACCGGTACTTATAGTATTTCTGCATCAAAATTTAGATTCAGTCCATTTTAATGACTCAGTGGGCATAACATCATTAAAGGTCAAGGATATCATATTTTTCTGTAAACATGCAGACGCTGAGGCGGCTGAGACTGATCATTAATGTCTAGCAATAAAGAATTGTTTTTTAATCACTAAGACTAAAGCTTAGTTGCAAACGAAGTCTCCTATAGTATACATTTTTACATATTGATTCTGTACCACTGATTTAGCAGATTTGTCAAGCGATGTTACGAACTTTCACCTGTAACATTAATCCAAGATTCCTCTGAAGATATACCATCTTTTATATTATTAAAAAGCAAATACTTGTATATGAGATGAAATCACTGAAATCATACGTTATCTATATAGATAAACAATACGCCTATAAGTATAAATTATCAAACTGAAACATTTTCTGTCAGATACATGCATGGAACAAATGTCCCTCCAACATTTGTTTTTTCTTTGATTTGTGTTGACATCTTTGTGAGCGGCAAACAAGATCGCTCGATTCTTCTGAACTTCTTTCACCAAAATTCCAATCTCCTTGGCAGAAAAATTCTTTTTTCTTTCCTTTTTGTTTTTATTAACAAGTTCGTCTGCCATATTGAAATCAACTTCCGGCAATTTAAGACGGACGTAAATACGAGAAAGTTACGTCGCAACTAAGAACCTTTCGTAAAACGGTCTTAGCTAAGTGCGTACATAGTACTTAAATATGTCGTTAAGTAGTACCTAATTTACGACGCTTTTGTGAGACGGTGTCCAGGCTTGATGTTGTTCCTTTGATATTCATTTATTGCATCATTAGCCAAAGAAAGGAGAACCACGGTATCCATTAGACTTTCTATTAGCGGTAATTCCTCATTTTCACCTTTTGGATCCTTTCCAACCAGTTTTTCCAGAAGATACGCAACCGGTCCAAAAGCCCGGAAAAGAGAGGATTGTGTTTTTTAAAATTCGATATTCCTTTGATCTCGTAGTCGTTGATATCTTTCACCAAACGGGATTAACCCTCGGAGTAGAACGGTAATCACAGTTTTCGGGCCGAGGATTCTTCTCTTCTTTTTTCATCACCCTGTTTTTGTTTGCCGATCGCGAACTGGCAATAGATTTCAGAATCTTAAAAACTTCTGCAGTAATAGACGGGCCCGTCTTCTCGGAAGATGTGAATAGTTCTGAAAGTTTAGACAAAATCGAAATATTAGCGTCTGGCTTTGCCCCCTCTTTTCTTTGAGAGGAGTTTTCTCCAACAGAGAGATTATCTATCTCTATATCATCGTTTGATGTTTTCTTTTTCTTGGTAGCGGGCTCCTCAATAAAGGCGTTAATTCGCGCATTTGTGGATTTAATTTCTTTATTTAGTCACCATAGCCTGAAGTTCCTGAAGCTGTCTTTCTTGTGATTCGTTAAAAAACTAAACAAAGTCAAATTGCTAAATAAAAGCGTGGGAGTTAATGTAAACAACAATGGAGAGAATTCGAACTGATGCAAATAAATAACTTTATAAAACATTAAAAAAAACTTAAACAATTACTTAAAAACAATTTTGCCTGAAATTAGACACAGGGTCGCGCTGAATCAATGTCGGCTTTATTCAGGTCTCCGATGAAAGTGACCAAGGTAGGGCACGCTATCTAAATCGGAGACCCGGGCTTCCTGGTCAATTTCATCCAATCAAAACTGATTTTTTTTGTTCTTATAAAATTATGCAAATAACAAACTAGATATTCATAGATCACGTGACCCTTATCTTCGGACACTGACCATAAATATTCAGTGAGACATGCCCGTACGGAGATTAATTTTATTTTTATGCTTTAAGATTTGCTATTACTAATTATACATGTTTACATATCCGAGATTGAATTTTCTTATTAATTCTTTCTGTGAAATACACTGTATGTTGATATCGTCTATAAAGTTTGCGTGTACGAACAGCTAAGGCATCTTGACATCGTCTATACAGTCTGCGTGTACGAACAGCTAGGGCATCATGAAAGAGTTGAAAATACAGCACAGGACGTACATATACAGTGGAGAAATCTAGATGGGGTAACGGGAGATTCACCCCTCTTCCATCCCTTAAAAAAATGCAAAAAAAAAAAAAAAAAAAAAAAAAAAAGAAAGAAATGGAAAAAAGGGAAAGGAAGGAGGAAGAGAAAAAAGTGTGAATAACAATTGCCAAAATTCAGTGGCGTAACTAGGATTTTTTTTTTCGTGTATTCAAAATCGGCAGGGAGTGCAGGGCCTGGGGCGAAGCCCCCGGAAGCTCCTGAATTTTAGGTTTTAGCTTTTGGATTTTCAGGTTTTTTCAATGATGAGATATTGTCTCAAAATGAATATTACATACAGTATGTAAAGGAAATGTTGAATTTTAAAAAAATGTGTATATGATACAGGGATGCCCAAGCGGAAACCAACTGCATGTGACTTTTGATATAAGGCGTTTTGAAACAGCTCTATTTTTCAAAAACAAAACATACGAACCTTAGATGACAAACTTTTGATCAAGTTTATAATTGTGACTTTGATCAAATTTGAATCATCCGCCGATTGTAAGTATAGACAGAATACAATAATGGGCAAACAGGCAGGCATACGCTCAACATGTATTGTGTTTCCAGATTTTAGTGTGAATATTATAAATTGAAAGGAGTTAAAAGTTGTTCATCTCATTTTAATAATATTATTGTAGATCATTCTTTTAGCAAATAACATGAAAGTCAATGAGGTATATAGTTCGTTCATATTATTGTTTCAAACGAATTTACGATGAAAATTGGGAACTTAAATTTGCAGATTATTCCCTGGGTAATTCGATGTGTTTACGTACAAAGAATAGGAAAGTCTTAAGACATAGGCTTTGCAAAATTCTGTGTATTCATTAATTTTGCGTTTTTGCGAAAAGGGCGCTACGCCACTGAAATTAATATGTCTCATACAGTAGAGAATGCATGCGCAGACACAGAATTTTTTCCATAAGGGTCCGAGTGATATTTTTTTAGTTTGCCGGCGGGGGGGGGGGCGTTATTTCAATGTTGACTGATGAGAGAACACCATATCACTGTTTTAAAGTGTTATCATTGTGCAATTTTTAAATAAAACTTTTAGAATAAAAATTGTAAAATTCCTATTCGGTTTATACATTGTATAGACTAATAGATAAAATTATACAAATACATTTAACATATCTTAAGGATATCACCAATACCAATTACTTAGGTTATTTTCACGCGGATTTGTTTAACTCTTTAAAATCTCAAAAAGGGGTGGGGGGGGGGCATAGCGCATATCTCTCCGAATTTGAGTTGATAATGTTATGTTTCATTTTTCTCTCACAGAGAGATGCCTATAATTAAGAATACCTTACAAGGAACATGTGCTTTCTTATTTTTACTGTATTTTGTTTCCATACCATGCAAATGCATGTTGAATGAGGGATTTGCATGGCTTCTTAATCTTCTTCGTGAATTTACAACACCTATCAAAAGTAAACTACCACTTTTTTCATGAAAAATATTTTGAAATCTGACTAATTCTTCAGGACCCCATCGTCCGGAACAATGCGTTCCGTTTTTATTCCAAAGTTTTCTAATCGTATCTACTTCCTGTGTGTACTTTTTGAAAAAAGAAATGAGACCTACCATGCTCAATAACACCGAGCTGGGAAATAATAAGTAAATTTATCAATGCAGTTTCACTGAAAATTACCCAGATTTATTTAATACTTTTCATCAGATCGTAATGAACTTTGTGATATTGGAACGAATGAATGAGATGACTGACACTGAGTGGTGAAAATAACATCAACTTACCTACTCAGTAGTCACGCTTTTCTTAATTAAATAACAGGTAACTCTCACTGTTTTTATTATTTAAAGTTTAGCATAGCACTCATGCATATTCTGAACTTTGTAAGTGTATATTTATAAGTATGTCCCTGGTTTGACTAACGGTTTGATCATGAACTTACATATATATATAGCAAGTGTTTATTTTCACTTTGAAGTATTGGTATTTGGAGTGGCTGATAGTAAGAACAAAATTGTTACAGCTCTGAACGATAAAAAAATTAGTACCACTACATATAGATATGTATAAAAATACACATTGCAAGCTAAAAAATTTAGTCCACGTGCATTGTTAAACCTTACTTTTTAAGACCCATTTGCCAAGAGCTACATGTATCTCCTAAAGTGTCTAACGGTAGCTGCGTTAGGCATGTTGGATCACGTGAAATACATTTAACCTTAACATGATATGATACATTTAGGTTAATTATAGTTTGAATCCTTAACTCTCACATTCCAATAGCATTAACAATAAAGGGAAAATATGTAACGTGTATAAAACTGATATGTAATAGCTGTTGGATGTGTTGAGCTGTACGTTAGATAATCTCCTCTCATTTAGCAATGAAGAAATAGAAGAAGATCATTTTATGCAGCCATAATT
>WFKH01011581.1:41905326-41920092 GCA_016163765.1 Magallana hongkongensis | reverse complement strand
TTTAGCAATGAAGAAATAGAAGAAGATCATTTTATGCAGCCATAATTTGTGATGATATGTTAAACCTTGGATTACGTATACAACATTAAAGCAACACACTAAATAATTTTTTTTCACATGACATTGTTTTGATGTATTCAGTTGATTCTTTTTGCAGACACTCAGGATGAAAGTAGCTGTGGAAGGCTGCTGCCATGGAGAATTGGATAAAATTTATGAAACTTTAGAGTACATTGAAAAGAAAAACAGCATTAAGATTGATTTGCTACTAATATGCGGGGATTTCCAGGCCGTGCGAAATGTTGCAGATTTACAGTGTATGGCCGTGCCACAACACTATCAAAAACTTAATACATTTTACAAGTAAGTCAGATGAATTAGATTTCCTTTAATGTTTAACTGTATATTTAAAATCCTCAGTACTCATAAAGAATCAATTTGCTGGTACATGTGCGATATTTGTTTACATACTCCAATTCAAAGATTTTTAAAGACATCACTTGAAACAGCAATGACTTCATGCTCTAATATAACATTTGTTTCAAATCTAAAATAAAGAAAAGAGATATTTTGTGTGGTATATATTGTTTCCCTAATTTGTTACATTTAATGACAGATACTATTCAGGAGAGAAGAAGGCTCCATACCTGACAGTATTTATAGGTGGGAATCATGAGGCTTCCAATTACCTGCAGGAGTTACCATATGGTGGTTGGGTTGCCCCTAACATTTATTACATGGGTATGTTTCCATCTGTAAGAAGTGCTCATTGACTTTAAGCCAAAACCAACCAAACAAAATAAATGTGGAAACATTTTTCTGATATATTTTGAATGCATCTTTAATAATTCAATGGAGAGCTCTTTCATGTGTGCATACATACACATATTTAAAATGATATTTGTCCTGAATATACACATACATGTACAGTGCACTGGTACTTACCCATATGTGAATGTTATTCTGTATGTTTTCAGCAAGGTGTGTAAAGCTGCTTATTTGATTGTTTTCAGGTTATGCAGGTGTGATACAGGTTGGAGGGGTGAGAATTGGAGGCCTGTCTGGAATATTTAAAGGAAGAGATTATAACAAAGGTAATTTCTTGAAAAAAATTTTATGATTTAAAAAAAAGCTTTGTTTTTGTGCCTGTGTGTGTGGGTGGCTTTTGTTTCATATCAATTTTCACTTGGTAAATAGCATAGTTTATTGTTAAAGTTAACTCTCTATATTTTCATCAAAATTCAGTACATTCATGTAATACTTTACATTCTTGTCATTACATGTATATGGAATTCAAATTTTGAGAACAGGCAATATCAAGAACATATTGAAGATTTTCTCAAATTACATTTGATGTGGTGTAGAGAAATTAGATACATATTGTAAAAAAGCAATATCAAAATGTCTTTACCTTATCATGTTTCCTCGTAGTTCTTATATATACTTAACAAAAAAATAAATGATGAACAAAGTGTGATTACATGAAGAGAAATCTAAATTATCGTGTACGTTAAAGTGCTAAATCAAGCCTTCATTTCTCTCAATTACGTGTAATTGTACTATTTAATCTGTATAAATATTGGTTGTAGTGTAACCCTTTTCCCATTTTCTTTATAGGTCACTTTGAGCATAGTCCGTTCAATAATGAAACCAAAAGAACTGTGTATCATGTCCGCAGTTTTGATGTTTTTAGACTGAAACAGGTATTGTTTAGAAAATCATCACTCTATTATTAATATCATTGTTAAAATCATAAATGTATTAAACATTTGATACATGTTTGTTGCAATCTTTATATGATTGTTTTAGTGCATTATTGATACATTTGTCCTTCACATTTCAATGTCTGTATTTAATGCATGTTAAAGGAGTTATCAAAGTCAAGCATTTGGAATAATCAATAGAGTATTAGCAATGTCAGTTGATGAAGCTAGCTGTCAGCATTGTTTTTTGCCAGCTTCATTTATGTTTATCATAATTTCACCCAGAAATCTTTCATTCTAGTATACATGTAACATGCTAAATAATATAACAGAATGGGTTTTTTCTTGATGATTTTTCTTTGGCTTAAATCAATGGTATTGCAGGAAATGTTTATATATATTTCAGAGCATTTGATGAATGTATACATTTGTAGATGTTGTGATTTTTTTCCTCTTCAGATTTCTAGACCTGTAGATATATTTCTGTCCCATGACTGGCCTAGAGGAATATACAACTTTGGCAACGTAAACATGCTCCTAAAGAAAAAGCAGTATTTCCGAGAGGAAGTGGAACAAGATCGCCTAGGAAGTCCTGCAGCCAAAGATCTCCTGTTTCACATCAAGCCAGACTATTGGTTCGCTGCTCATCTCCACGTTAAATTTCCTGCCATTGTTCAACATCAGGTAATGTTCATAAAAGAAAGGATGATAAGAAAGAACTGCATTCCACTGTAAAATTAAATATTCAACCATACCAACAGTACTGAAAACATTCCGACTAGATAAGTTAAAAAAAAATGGTCTCTTTTATTCTGATATAAATAAATGAAACCACTTTTAGGGTGGTTTCATCTTCACAAGCCATGAGTTTTCACTTTGTGGGAAGCAGAGTGGACCAAAAACCATTGGCTTACAAAGATAGGGTGGTTTTGAATACCGTATACCGGGTATTTTCTGCGGCTCGAAATTTTTGCGGTTTAGACCCAAAAAAGTATCAAATTATATTCTGCGTTTCCGATTTCTGCCATTACATTAGACCGCAAAAATAAACATACAATGTATTATACATGTACATTGTATCAAACTTTGACTGCCTTTTTATGTGAGTTTCGGGACTCCGCTTGGGGTATTACCCCCGATACCGTGTGTAATGAGGGTGTTGTTCTCGGTGATAATTTCCCGATCTTCGGATCTTTGGTTTCATAATCAGCCACCTGTTGACACTTTAGATGCGGTAATTGTCGTGTGGTCAATGTTCATCTAACAAATTTTGGTAAAGCAAATGAATTTTATGCAAGCACTTGGAATACATTATCTACATTATCCACATGTGCAGATCGATACGTGTATTTATTTACCTGAATTTTTTTTAAATGTATCATGTTTTTGAGTGTGTATTTTTTAAGATACATGTATATATACTAGAAAAGACGTCCCTGGTAACATGTATAGTTTGTGGGGATTTTAGGAACTGTTCCACCCAGAAATGATATTACGATAAATTAAGGATAATTACCGCGTACAGACTTCTTTGTAGCATACTGACCACGTTTGAGAATACAAACCAGCTGAAACCGATAGATACGGTAATTATCGCAATTTGTGAATAATTTAGTACATGTTGTAAATAATTTAAGAATAGTTTGCGATTTTAATTTATAACCGCAAAATACCGCAGAAAATAAACAACCGCAGAACTTAACCGTTATATGGTATTTTAGAAATGCAACATCCCAGTACAATTGTATAAAATATGTGATTAAAATTTCAAAAAAGAAACTAAATTGTAATTGCATAGCACACAAACTAAACTACATTTGAGAGTCTTTTGTCTTTTCATTCCATAGAGAGTTATCTTTCTTATTAGAGGGAAGCAGTATGTATTTGAATCTTTCTTACAATTTGGGAAAGTGCTTTCATATGTATTAAATAATTTATGATATTTTTTCACTTTTGAATTTAGAGTTCAGATGGAAATCAGAAGACTACAAAGTTTTTATCACTTGATAAATGTTTACCAAGGAGGAAGTTTTTACAGGTAAAATGTCTGTATTTGAAATGAAATAGAATAGTACCAAGGAATAGACTGAATTTTTTTTTTTGGATAACCCTTGTACTGGGTTTTATTTGAGCAATTTTCCAAAAATGTTTTCATCCACTGTATCTAAAAAATTAGTTAATCATGATGAGGACTGTTATTATATCATAAATGTGTTTTTATGATCTATATAGCTTTAGAAAATAAATAATTTTGATGAATTTACTATAACCTTAGACATTCAAAAGTTTCTGCACTTTGCTTTTATTGCCATTTTTTGTATATCTTAATCTTCAA
The DNA here is from genome assembly GCA_016163765.1 of Magallana hongkongensis. Classification (NCBI taxonomy): domain Eukaryota; kingdom Metazoa; phylum Mollusca; class Bivalvia; order Ostreida; family Ostreidae; genus Magallana; species Magallana hongkongensis. The sequence continues at coordinate 41,916,054 of WFKH01011581.1, read as the reverse complement.
TTGCTATTCATGGAGCAATGCTTATTCGTGTGTACTGATAGATTTTAGATGTACCACATGATGCAGAAAAGCCAATCAAAATTGAGTTGGATCCCGAATGGCTAGTGATCCTGAGGTCCACCAATCACCTGATGAATCTCACTAAAATGGCCAGGTACATGCCTGGCCCCAGATCTAGTGAAAGGTTCGTGATGCTTTTACTGTAAAAGTGGTTATTTACGCGTGGAGGAATTTACACTACTTTCGCTGTAAGCTTATAACTGCGTAAAATACCCCCGTGCGTATGGTGCAAAAAGCAAAACTTGCATGTGGTAAATAACGCATTCGGGTATTTAATACTATCGCATATTGTTTGACTCCAGAAAACGCATACTTTACCACCAGCGTAAGTAACCTTTTTTACAGTAATCTAATGTCCTGTCATCCAAATTTTTTTCTTTATTTTAGAATAAATCATGTGTAAATTTTTAATTGAGAGTTAAAGATTTTTTTTTAGGTAACTGTGACAATATTATAATTGGGGTAAATGTGTGAGAACGCGTTTGATTGTATTTATGGTTTTTTTCTGTTGTGTCCTTTGCAGATGGGATTTCACTGTAAAGAAGGAAGAAATGAACAAGATTCTGGAGGAATTTGGAGGAGATCTGTCCCTGCCTGAGAATTTTGAGAGGACCGCTCCAATTCATGATCCAAACCAATCCAAGAAGAAGTCTGGTCCTCCATCCCTAGTGATCAACCCCCAGACAAGTCTTCTCTGTACCATGCTGGACCTTACAGGTCAAATTATAATCCATAAAATTGTTCTCAAGAGATTTAAAAATATTGTGCAGTCATGTTGAGTTGTTCCCCTCTTCAATATGGCTATGAAATTAAGCAAAGCATTTAAACTGATGCAACAGTAATTGAGAACATCAAATTACTTTCTTTGACCTTATGGATTTTTTGTCTTTAATATCAGAGGGCAGATGATAAATAAAATGATTAATTTTTCCCACAAATCTTAAGACAGCCAAATTACACATTCTTTATGGTCATTTAGATCCCAATGCAGTTTTCCTGGGGAAAGACTCCCACATAAAGCCTGAGGATTTGTCTGCTATGGAGTCTGCTGGTGGAGATAGTCAGGCCGCAGAGGGGGAAGATGAGGATGATGATGTGGAAGATGAAGAGGAAACAGAATATGAATCAGAACCCAGCTTTATGTCCATGTCAGGTAGAAGCTCTCCAAGCTATGAAGTATTGCAAATTCCTAATTAAATGTGAATAATTAATATCTGTGTAAAATTGCAAGAAGCATCCCTCATTGATTTTTTAACAGCCTGTTTAATGAACTGAGTGAAATTACATAAAAAGTTTTACATTCATGATATATTCATACAATTGGTACAAAATGGCAGAAATAATACTAGCTTGTGATAAGGAACCCATATGAAGTTTATTCATAATTGTAATGAGTTTATAAATCTTTTATCTTTTGATTAACATTATAAATCGGATTATGCAGAAGGTTCTTTCCAAGTTTTTCTTTTCTATCTATTGGATAGTGCCTGGATTTTTTAATTACTGCTTTGACACTTTAAAATACAAAATTTAAAGTTCTACATATTTTTCTGCTGCACAGAGATTCTTACGTGTACACCAATGGATTTGCTTTTCACATAATTATTAATTAACTGTACTCTTTCGTTCCTACATTTTTCTTGTATCAATTTTATTTGTATTTCTTAGAATTATTTTTATTTTTATTTCAGGAAGTGAAAGAAGTTTTCTGTCATCTAGTAACGCTGACGAAAGTTTCTTCTCTGAAAACTTGAATTTCTCAAGAGATGAGCAGAATGCCAGTTTCAACCCAGACGAGATTTCCATCTCTGACGAAGAAGACGAATTTAAAGAAATCATGGCAGCACAAAGAGAGGCCCAGAAATCGGATTCCTCAGATGAGAAACTAGCTTCACCACTTAAAAATGTGAATATAGACTCTGAGAGTTCATCTTTGAACACCTCTCTAAGAAGTTCAGAAGATGAAATAGCATCTCCGATCAAGAGCAAAGTTTCTGAGGACAGCAAATTAGCTTCACCAAATAAAAGCTTGCAAGATAGCTATGAACTTGATGAATTGGACCCTGAATTTTTGGAAATGATAGCTGCTCAGAAGAAGCATCAAGATTCAAAATCTGGAGGCCATATTGAAATAGCTGCTTCAAACAGTGACGACGAAGTTGAAGAAATTTTGAAGGAGCAGAAGTTGAAGAAATCAAGGGGCATAACAGAGTCATCTAGTCCAACAGAAGAGCTATTGGATAATACAGCTAGCACTGACAAGTCATCCCAGAAAAGAAACGAGGGAACAGAATGTGAAGAGAGTCCCCAGACAAAAAGATTAAAGAGACGCAATCAGCAACTGTATACAGAAAGTGACAGTTCACATTAAGTAATGTTGGAAATCAATTGGAAAAAAAATATTTAAATGTGTGCGAAAAAATTTGAAATAACAGCAGTGAAGAAAAATTAATTATTATACCTTTGATTGCACTGGTGACAGCTTTTCCACCTTAGATGATGCATGATCTAGATACATGTTTATATTATTCAGTAGAGTGGTCAAATGCCATAGTTGAATGCGGTCTGCTTCTGTTCAAAACGTAATATTGCTCTACAAATAATCAATTCACTGAGTATTTTTGATTTTTGCCCTGTACATGTATAACAAATTCAGAACTTTTATTTGCTGCACAACTTGCAGGAAAAGTTGCGTGGATATACATGTATTAATCAGCAGACGACATACATGTATATGTATTGTGAATGCATGTCTTCATATAATCCATATAATACATCACAAAATAAATCAGATTCAGCAAATTGATGTACCTTGTATTCATTTAATCACGTCTTAATCAAGTGACTGACTTGCACATTCATCTCTATAAAAGTCAAAGAATCGTTTTTATTCCTCATAATTGTACGGGTTATTTTTTTAAAAGTTTTATTTCTCTCAAAACATACCTGTAAGTATTTATTTACTTATTTAAGTGTCACATGCCAAGTATTACAATTTTAATAAAACTTACAGTACATTTATCTTCACTAGCCAAAAGTTTAGTTCCGCTCCGCTCATAGTAGAGTTTGGATCGGATGCCCTTGGAACATTGGAATCCTGTCTTAAAAACACACGACACTAAAAATAGGACAAGTTATGTCCCTTTTAACGTTTTTAAAACCAATGAATAATAATTAAAACAATTTTTAACATCTTTAGATGCTTATACCAGTGGCGTAGCAACATTGAAGCATTGTAAGCACGTGCTTACATTTTTTTTTCTGAAACTCAAAATTTTTAAAAACATTTTTATTTTTCATTGCAAATCCAGACAACCTTTTGCGTTTCTGTCGAACTTTTCCTGAAGCACCCTGAACTAGTAATACACGTTTCAAAATTTGACTGAGTCGTAAGTACAAAATTTAGATCCATCATTACAATGAACTGATCAGCGCATCAATCCGTATCAAAATGGAGCAGCACTGCTTTTTTATTGAGCACAGTTTGGGTAAGGATCTATTCTCCAACTTTGTTGGAAAAATTCTAAACTTCAAAAATGAAGGTTGCTTTGACCTGAAAAAGGGGAAGGTAAATTGCCATAGTACTATGAAATTTCAAAACGGGCAATAAATAAGCGTTTGCACATTATGGTAACAGTAAATTACAACTTTTATTCCCTTACAAGACAAATATACCAGGTATACAATTGCTTGAGAAATAGTTATACTGCAACTTGTAATCCAAAAAATTACTAAGTAAGTAAAAAAATCTCACATTCACTGTATTGTCAGTCGTGGTTGCCTCATAAAAACTTTTGTAAGATGTATTCTTTGGTATCAGTTGGTGTTAGTTTTGTTTTGTTTTTCAATTTTTTGCTTCCAATATATTTGATTTTATGTAGACAAAAGAAAAAAGAACAAAATGTATATCTAATAGAGCTTTTTCTGTAAGTACAATTACAATATCTTTGCTGAGGTATTAAATCTAATACATTGTACAAGATTAAAATTAGATATGAAATGAGATATTTTTCATCATTAAAAATAAGCTGATAATTTTGAAAGTATGTACGTATTTATTTGACAAAGATCTGATTGTACATTTGGTTTGTAAAGAATTTAATCAAAACGAGAACTATGTTAATTTTTTTTTTAATTTCAGAAAACTTTCTCTTATCATGTGATAAACATAATACATGGTTGTATGTTAAAACTACAAAGCATATGTATCATTTTTTGGTTAACAAATACAAAATATTTTGGATTAGAATTAAAAAATGAAAAATTAATTAAATTATATATGTTGTAAATTAAATAGATATCTCTCCTTCTTCTCTAACACACAAAAGCTGGATTTTTTAGATCTTCATTTTTAACAATGGCTGATGTTGGGAAAGATCAGCAGCATATCCTTTAACAGGATGATACACTCGCCTACAAAACAAAAAATATTCATAATTCATCTGAACTGCAAATCACATTTTTTTTAATCCATCTAAATTGCCACAAAAACACGAACATTTTTGCTGTTTCTTGTAGCTATCGTCGCAGAGGTAAACCATATACATTTAATTAATGCTAGTTTGTATGCATGTTTGTACAGCTTTCAAAGATAGAATGATATTGATCATCTTTCTACCCATCGTTGGTAATATTCAAACCCAAAACTATAATTTTAAAAGTTTTTTCTATGATAAATAAATGGGTGTTTTTTTTAATTCTTTGCTTTTAACATTAAAAATTTCAGTTCAGTTCATTTATTTCTCTCAATACCACTTTAAACATTTAGTACATGAGGACAAACTATATAATGTTACAATGTAAATATAAATTTGGTCAGAGGTACAAAATATAGATATGAATATATAGTATTGATAAGGATATAAGCTGAAACTCGTGAAGGACAGACTACCTCGTATATTTTTTCAATAAATAATTTCAAACATGGTGAAGTAAATGATATGGTCAATGTCAAGATAGAGGTCAAGTTTGGATCAAATATAGGTCGGCATTTGGATTCGGCAGTTTTCCATATGAAATCATCTGAAAGATACACAACATTAAGATCCAGGAAGCGGTTAAATATTTACAAAAGATTTCGTCTGAGTGTTCTGACGCAATGATTACTAATGGCAATGATAAGCAAGCATGCAAAGCTACAACCATTTTTAGAGTGGAACTTAATACAAACTAGATTCAAAATTTAAAACACAATACTTGTACCTCTTCTTGTGTGAAGTTTATAGGCACTTTGACTTGTTTTGAAATGCAGTGATATATTCGTTAATTAACTAGCTGGTTTGGTTAGTTACACATTGCGGTAAAGGTAGGTGACGAGGTCCCTTGGCCTCCTATATAGTGCACATGCGCTCTCTCTCTCTCTATCACTCTCTCTCTCTCTCTCTCCAAAATAAAAACTGCTTTAATTAATATGACTTAGCTATATCAAACGAGCATTGTAAGCAGTAGGTCTTACCTCGATTTTCTGTTAAGAACTTTAAAATTCAAAAGCAAAGCATAATAATATGAATTATTAATTAATGATTTGACATAAAATGAATTGATAAGATATTTCCTGGATGTTTTTATTTCCAAGAGCGTATTAATTTGATTAAATAAATAATTTAAGGTGTGCAATATTTGATGTCCTACTGTAAAAATGCTATAGTCATAAAACAACAATTAATTTCAATTGGAATAAATTACAAGTAAAAGGATCCAAAACATTAGTTGAGTGGCATTCACATGTGTATTTCAAATGGAAAAAAAAGACGTTAGTGTACTCATTTAGCCAAACATTGATAACAAGTAACATTTTCATTATATTTTTTCTTAGAGATGTGTACTTTTTAACTTCTTCATCAAAAGATCATTGTGTAATTTATCTTAATATGAATCAAGATTTCTAAACCCAGATTCATATTTTAAAATTTTGATTTACAAATAACATTCATTATGTATAATTTAATTAGCTGATCGTGTATTACAAAAATATCACACGTACACGTATCTTATACACGTACAATATGTGCTGTATTTTTCTAATACTTAGAACACAGGGGCCAGTAACAGTACGATACTCGAAATATCCATTATTGTAAATATTGGGATGACGTAAAACCATATTCCTATATTTTAAGCATATTTTACTCAAAGTAAGTTGAACACGTACCTCCAATCACGAACATGGTCAAGATGTAACTCAACGCACCAGACACCGCAAGAACTAGTGACGTCAGAAGGATGGCCGCCGCAATGTAGCACTTCTCTACAATTGATGGGATAATTTATCTATACTATATTACATACAAAAGCCGAATGGAACATATTTTATTGACCCAATACAATAGGAGTGGACACAAATGGTACTTTCCTTGTTATATTGTACATGCATTTTCTATTAGATTGACTACCAAACAAATATTAAGTATTTGTATTCATATTGTAGTAACATTTATACATTAACAATAAACAAATTTAAAAGTTGATAACATAACACTCTTGGGAGTTGGATCAAAGAAATTGAGAAACGTGATTTTATTTGCCTGGTTGACAATGCTCTGCTCCGTGAATGGTCCACGTGTTGTTGTCCAAGCATAACATCGTCACCCTTTCTGTGTCACGGTGGCGGTCCAATTTAGATGATAAGTTGCACTTGAAATGAAGAACAGTACCCGGATTAAACTCGCCAACCACTGATATATTCATGTCTAGATTGGGTACTGCAGGAGGAACACCACAAGCTGAAAACACATGCGTTTTTAACGTAGGATAACATTTTTAGAATTCAGTTAAATGATATATTTGTTACAATTAATCTGCATGTATATTAATTAAACTTACCTAATGCTTCCCTCAAAAACATTAAAAGGAAAAGAGACGACAGTTGAAAAACAAAACACATATTATTTTGGTAGTACATCTTCATACTTTTTGGACTTTTCTTATCCTTGTAGAGTATTGTAAATTTTTTTTACAAATAAACTGGAGGGAAAAATCGGACATCCTGAACATTTCCTGCGCATATACTGCGGGGTATGCAACATATACAATTAGATATCTCTTCTGATAAAATAAAACCCCACAGTGACTTTATTATCTCTACATATTGTCTGCTTATTTTAATCTTCAATTAGTTTTTTCCTTTGTTACGTTTATTGATATTCAATTTGACAGATCCAACGAAGTACTTATCTTTACACGCTTTCAGATGCATGGAACCCCATTCGGATCTATAAAAAATGTTTCTGAATGTGATACCACATCTTCGCTAGACAAGGGTTTTCGGTCCTTATATGTAAGAGAATGTAATCGTTATGATATATACATGTATGTGTTTTCATTTTCAATAAAGAATTCAATTGATTAAATAAACTGCTTCTGTTTGTAACTACTAGTATCTAGACTCTAATTAGCTTTGACAGAAAAGCCGATTTAGATTAAAAGACAATTAAAATTAGTATTCTTTATGGTATTTGTGAATGTAATGCCGATATCTGTGTATAGGAACTCAATAAAAGATTGTAAAAGTCCCTTGATGACCTACATAATTAATTTTAGTAACGATTTCAAGTTCCTTTCGATATACAGGATCAGAGGGTTATAAAAAACGAGGGTTTTGTGTAATGGAAAATGTAACGCCAGAAAAGAACACAGTTTTAAAAACTTGAAAACAAATGAACCTTATGGCTTACGTCTTGAGTAAACTTTTAAAACGCATAAAGCATGTGCACATGTTTTGTACGTTAAAAAAAACCAGGCATGACAAAATAAATCATAAAAGTACTAAAACTAGAATTTCCTTTACCTTTGACCTTTATATAATGCTCAAGATCCATGGCTAATGCCTTCATTCCATCTGATCTGATGTCTTGAGTTTATCATTATGGTTTGCTGCTTGTTAACTTTTTTCCAGTTCCAATGACATTTACTGCTATTAGGGATCATTGGACCCTACCTTTTTGTTTTAGGTGAAATAGAGATAATATTGAAAGTTCGAATTCTCTATAATTATCATAAACACAGGCACTTGTTTCTGCAATAAAAGATTTATAGCATACATATCTACATTGTAACTCCAAATGCCTTGGAGTACCTCCTTTCATAAACTGCGATCATTTTCGCTTTCATTGGAAAGGTAGCGGACATTTTCTTCTACAATAATTTTACCTACAAAATCATATATAATGAGTTAGATATACCTTGAGATATTATACTATGTGGTAAAAATAGCAGAAACAAGTGCCTGTGAGCACAAACGTTGCATGGTATCACAAATCAATTACTGTAACTCTGTAACTACATCAGATTTTCAGACACAGTGTTAAACGGTTGTACAATCAAAGTTCTTTAAGATATGCTTTTTTTCACAAGTCGAAGAAACACATAAAAAAACGTAATGAAAGATATAACGCACGTACATATTGTTAGATACGTAAAGCAACACGAATACATCTCTCCACAGTAAGATAGACAGATCTATATTTAGGTTACCAGTACTTTTGATTCTACTGTATATATTGGTCATGCTTCACTGCAGTGAATGGCGCATGGCGTCCGTGGTAGAGAGCTGTCAACTTCAGCCAGAATTTGGTGTGATAAACTGCTCGCAATGAAAAGTATATCAACCAAATGAACGAAATTACCGAGACTTTTGTGTTGAATTTGTGTAAATCTTTGTTGCATAAAAAAGTGTTGAAGCCATACCACCAACAAAGATGAAAGATTGATATAATATAAATGTATTCGTTCCTATTAAGTCGGTCAATGCACGGACATGTACAGGTAAAGTCTGACAGGGGACAAAGCTTGGCATACTTTTGTCTCTATCATGACCTGTTGATATAATGTAGTTCACGTGCATGTTCCAAGAACCCCTTTATGATATTTTACTCGCACCAAGTAAGTGAAACAACCTCAGGACCCTTTGTAGAGGTTTTCCTTTGTAAAGGGTTACTTCAAACTGGCTTACATCTAGAATGTACATTGTACCAGAGGCCTTAACATGTTAATGTTATTCTAATTGGTAAGAAAAAAATGAATATAGCATTTTTCTTCACCTTTTAAGGGACTGATGTTTTTTTTTTATCATAAATAAACAATCATTTTAAAAAAGTCATTAAGATGTAAATGTTGCATGCTTTGTATTCAAAATGCGCGTAATTGGCTTTTTTATATTATCTTTTTTTCTTTCATTGAATTTGATTAAGAAGGACTGGTACCTTTCTATGATAACAAACTGCTTAAATAATCATTGCCAGAATCTTAAGTTTATTGTCATGAATTTAAACGACCATTATAAAAGACGTAAGAAATAACTTTTAATGAGAAATAATCCCATTCCCAACCCCCCCCCCCCCCCAAAAAAAAAACCCAACAAAAAACCACCCCAACAACATACCAAAAGAAAACTAACATATACTGAAAAACAACAACACAAATCTGAAATTTCTTGATTGCAAAGATTGATGAATGATACAGTGGAGATACTATTTCATCTTCAAACGTCCTCAAAATGTACATATACATTAAGAATATTTTTGTCTTAATATATTAGTACATAAAAAATTTTTTAGCAACAAAAGTTTTTTTCCCCCCATATCTTATCTGCCTCATGCAGACACTTCAATTCGGTAAATAAGATACATGTTTTATGATGCATAGATCATCAAATAATCGATTTTAATGAAGTTAAGTTTATAGTGTTTAAAAAGACAAATACTTTCAAAATTCCCCGAAACGTAACTATGTTAATAAAATATTCTACCATGACAAGGTTTCAGAAAATTCATGCTCCAATAAATGTTTTTCTATGTTACAAGCGTTTTGTAATTTTCTGATTTTCATGTCAAAAACATGAGTCATATGTCGAGAACATTTGATTAATCTTTGCTCAATTTTTAAAAAAACATGTTCACTTGTAGCCTAGATTCTTTATTAATCTTTATTAAGGAGGAGGGGGGGGGGGGGGGTATGTTGTGCAAATACAAGTAGTAATGTCTTGATACTATGGAATCCGGATAGGGCCACGTAGTTCACTATCGCACCATCGAGGTTTGGGTCGATAATACGATGACGCGATAATGCGATGACGATGATGCGATGGCGCGACAATGCGATGACGATGGTGCGATGGCACGACGAAGCGATAGCGCGATGACGCGATTGTACGATAGCGATAATGCGATGGTGCGATAGCGATAACGCGATGGTGCGATAGCGAAGACGCGATGCTCTATCGTCAGGTCTTTATCGCGCTATCGTCATCATTTCATCGCATCATCGCGCTATCGACTGTATTGCGCAAGCGCAATTGGAAAGAGAAATGGCGACAGGCAGTGAATGAATGAACGGATTATATATCAGAAATCCACTTTACTCGGTTGATAAACTTGACTCTCTAATAATAATTAGGTATAACAAATTAACCATGCTCTTCTTGCCAGACATATAAATATTTAGAAGAGCTAAATTATAGTTTAATATATAAAGATAACAAAACAAGAAAAGAAAATCGCATGATCAAGGCATGGTTTTTAAACGGGGAGGGCGATAATTCACATCTTCATATATTTGATCAAAGTAAGAGCTTATTCCCGTAAAATTTTGGGCTATATTAGATTTAACAAATAATGTGTCTACAGTGGTTGCAATTCCCCCACCCTTTTTGAAAGTGCAGAGAGAGAGAGA
>WFKH01011581.1:41882851-41897577 GCA_016163765.1 Magallana hongkongensis | reverse complement strand
TTTAGCAATGAAGAAATAGAAGAAGATCATTTTATGCAGCCATAATTCGTGATGATATGTTAAACCTTGGATTACGTATACAACATTAAAGCAACACACTAAATAATTTTTTTTCACATGACATTGTTTTGATGTATTCAGTTGATTCTTTTTGCAGACACTCAGGATGAAAGTAGCTGTGGAAGGCTGCTGCCATGGAGAATTGGATAAAATCTATGAAACTTTAGAGTACATTGAAAAGAAAAACAGCATTAAGATTGATTTGCTACTAATATGCGGGGATTTCCAGGCCGTGCGAAATGTTGCAGATTTACAGTGTATGGCCGTGCCACAACACTATCAAAAACTTAATACATTTTACAAGTAAGTCAGATGAATTAGATTTCCTTTAATGTTTAACTGTTTATTTAAAATCCTCAGTACTCATAAAGAATCAATTTGCTGGTACATGTGCGATATTTGTTTACATACTCCAATTCAAAGATTTTTAAAGACATCAATTGAAACAGCAATGACTTCATGCTCTAATATAACATTTGTTTCAAATCTAAAATAAAGAAAAGAGATATTTTGTGTGGTATATATTGTTTCCCTAATTTGTTACATTTAATGACAGATACTATTCAGGAGAGAAGAAGGCTCCATACCTGACAGTATTTATAGGTGGGAATCACGAGGCTTCCAATTACCTGCAGGAGTTACCATATGGTGGTTGGGTTGCCCCTAACATTTATTACATGGGTATGTTTCCATTTGTAAGAAGTACTCATTGACTTTAAACCAAAACCAAACAAACAAAATAAATGTGGAAACATTTTTCTGATATATTTTGAATGCATCTTTTATAATTCAATGGAGAGCTTACATACACATATTTAAAATGATATTTGTCCTGAATATACACATACATGTACAGTGCACTGGTACTTACCCAATTATGTGAATGTTATTCTGTATGTTTTCAGCAAGGTGTGTAAAGCTGCTTATTTGATTGTTTTCAGGTTATGCAGGTGTGATACAGGTTGGAGGGGTGAGAATTGGAGGCCTGTCTGGAATATTTAAAGGAAGAGATTATAACAAAGGTAATTTCTTGAAAAAAATTTTATGATTTAAAAAAAAGCTTTGTTTTTGTGCCTGTGTGTGTGGGTGGCTTTTGTTTCATATCAATTTTCACTTGGTAAATAGCATAGTTTATTGTTAAAGTTAACTCTCTATATTTTCATCAAAATTCAGTACATTCATGTAATACTTTACATTCTTGTCATTACATGTATATGGAATTCAAATTTTGAGAACAGGCAATATCAAAAACATATTGAAGATTTTCTCAAATTACATTTGATGTGGTGTAGAGAAATTAGATACATATTGTAAAAAAGCAATATCAAAATGTCTTTACCTTATCATGTTTCCTCGTAGTTCTTATATATACTTAACAAAAAAATAAATGATGAACAAAGTGTGATTACATGAAGAGAAATCTAAATTACTATCGTACGTTAAAGTGCTAAATCAAGCCTTCATTTCTCTCAATTACGTGTAATTGTATTATTTAATCTGTATAAATATTGGTTGTAGTGTAACCCTTTTCCCTCTTTCTTTATAGGTCACTTTGAGCATAGTCCGTTCAATAATGAAACCAAAAGAACTGTGTATCATGTCCGCAGTTTTGATGTTTTTAGACTGAAACAGGTATTGTTTAGAAAATCATCACTCTATTATTTATCATTGTTAAAATCATAAATGTATTAAACATTTGATACATGTTTGTTGCAATCTTTATATGATTGTTTCAGTGCATTATTGATACATTTGTCCTTCACATTTCAATGTCTGTATTTAATGCATGTTAAAGGAGTTATCAAAGTCAAGCATAGAGTATTAGCAAGGTCAGTTGATGAAGCTAGCTGTCAGCATTGTTTTTTGCCAGCTTCATTTATGTTTATCATAATTTCACCCAGAAATCTTTCATTCTAGTATACATGTAACATGCTAAATAATATAACAGAATGGGTTTTTTCTTGATGATTTTTCTTTGGCTTAAATCAATGGTATTGCAGGAATTGTTTATATATATTTCAGAGCATTTGATGAATGTATATATTTGTAGATGTTGTGATTTTTACCTCTTCAGATTTCTAGACCTGTAGATATATTTCTGTCCCATGACTGGCCTAGAGGAATATACAACTTTGGCAATGTAAACATGCTCCTAAAGAAAAAGCAGTATTTCCGAGAGGAAGTGGAACAAGATCGCCTAGGAAGTCCTGCAGCCAAAGATCTCCTGTTTCACATCAAGCCCGACTATTGGTTCGCTGCTCATCTCCACGTTAAATTTCCTGCCATTGTTCAACATCAGGTAATGTTCATAAAAGAAAGGATGATAAGAAAGAACTGCATTCCACTGTAAAATTAAATATTCAACCATACCAACAGTACTGAAAACATTCCGACTAGATAAGTTTAAAAAAAATGGTCTTTTTTATTCTGATATAAATAAATGAAACCACTTTTAGGGTGGTTTCATCTTCACAAGCCATGAGTTTTCACTTTGTGGGGAGCAGAGTGGACCAAAAACCATTGGCTTACAAAGATAGGGTGGTTTTGAATACCATATACCGGGTATTTTCTGCGGCTCGAAATTTTTGCGGTTTAGACCCGAAAAAGTATCAAATTATATTCTGCGTTTCCAATTTCTGCGATTACATTAGACCGCAAAAATAAACATACAATGTATTATACATGTTCATTTTATCAAACTTTGACTGCCTTTTTATGTGAGTTTCGGGACTCCGCTTGGGGTATTACCGCCGATGCCGTGTGTAATGAGGGTGTTGTTCTCGGTGATAATTTCCCGATCTTCGGATCTTTGGTTTCATAATCAGCCACCTGTTGACACTTTAGATGCGGTAATTGTCGTGTGGTCAATGTTCATCAAACAAATTTTGGTAAAGCAAATGAATTTTATGCAAGCACTTGGAATACATTATCTACATTATCCACATGTGCATATCGATACGTGTATTTATTAACCTGATTTTTTTTTAAATGTATCATGTTTTTGAGTGTGTATTTTTTAAGATACATGTATATATACTAGAAAAGACGTCCCTGGTAACATATATAGTTTGTGGGGATTTTAGGAACTGTTCCACCCAGAAATGATATTACAATAAATTAAGGATAATTACCCCGTACAGACTACTTTGTAGAATACTGACCATGTTTGAGAATACAAACCAGCTGAAACCGATAGATATGGTAATTATCGCAATTTGTGAATAATTAAGTACTTGTTGTAAATAATTTAAGAATAGTTTGGGATTTTAATTTCTGCGGATTTTTCATACCCGCAAAATACCGGAGAAAATAAACAACCGCAGAACTAACCCGTTATATGGTATTTTAGAAATGCAACATCCCAGTACAATTGTATAAAATATGTGATTAAAATTTCAAAAGTGAAACTAACTTGTAATTGCATTGCACACAAACTAAACTACATTTGAGAGTCTTTTGTCTTTTCATTCCATAGAGAGTTATCTTTCTTATTAGAGGGAAGCAGTATGTATTTGAATCTTTCTTACAATTTGGGAAAGTGCTTTCATATGTATTAAATAATTTATGACATTTTTTCACTTTTGAATTTAGAGTTCAAATGGAAATCAGAAGACTACAAAGTTTTTATCACTTGATAAATGTTTACCAAGGAGGAAGTTTTTACAGGTAAAATGTCTATATTTAAAATGAAATAAAATAGTACAAGGAATAGACTGAATTTTTTTTTTTTTGGATATCCCTTGTACTGGGTTTTATTTGAGCAATTTTCCAAAAATGTTTTCATCCACTGTATCTAAAAAATTAGTTAATCATGATGAGGACTGTTATTATATCATAAATGTGTTTTAATGATCTATATAGCTTTAGAAATAAATAATTTTGATGAATTTACTATAACCTTAGACATTCAAAAGTTTCTGCACTTTGCTTTTATTGCCATTTTTGTATATCTTAATCTTCAATTGCTATTCATGGAGCAATGCTTATTCGTGTGTACTGATAGATTTTAGATGTACCACATGATGCAGAAAAGCCAATCAAAATTGAGTTGGATCCCGAATGGCTAGTGATCCTGAGGTCCACCAATCACCTGATAAATCTCACTAAAATGGCCAGGTACATGCCTGGCCCCGGTTCTAGTGAAAGGTTCGTGATGCTTTTACTGTAAAAGTGGTTATTTACGCGTGGAGGAATTTACACTACTTTCGCTGTAAGCTCATAACTGCGTAAAATACCCCCGTGCGTATGGTGCAAAAAGCAAAACTTGCATGTGGTTAACAACGCATTCGGGTATTTAATACTATCGCATATTGTTTGACTCCAGAAAACGCATACTTTACCACCAGCGTATGTAACCTTTTTTACAGTAATATAATGTCCTGTCATCCAAATTTTTTTCTTTATTTTAGAATAAATCATGTGTAAATTTTTAATTGAGAGTTAAAGATTTTTTTTGAGGTAACTCTGACAATATTATAATTGGGGTAAATGTGTGAGAACGCGTTTGATTGTATTTATGGGTTTTTTCTGTTGTGTCCTTTGCAGATGGGATTTCACTGTAAAAAAGGAAGAAATGAACAAGATTCTGGAGGAATTTGGAGGAGATCTGTCCCTGCCTGAGAATTTTGAGAGGACCGCTCCAGTTCATGATCCAAACCAATCCAAGAAGAAGTCTGGTCCTCCATCCCTAGTGATCAACCCCCAGACAAGTCTTCTCTGTACCATGCTGGACCTTACAGGTCAAATTATAATCCATAAAATTGTTCTCAAGAGATTTAAAAATATTGTGCAGTCATGTTAAGTTATTCCCCTCTTCAATATGGTTATAAAATTAAGCAAAGCATTTAAACTGATGAGATAGTAATTGAGAACATCAAATTACTTTCTTTGACCTTATAGATTTTTTGTCTTTAATATCAGAGGGCAGATGATAATTAAAATGATTAATTTTTCCCACAAATCTTAAGACAGCCAAATTACACATTCTTTATGGTCATTTAGATCCCAATGCAGTTTTCCTGGGGAAAGACTCCCACATAAAGCCTGAGGATTTGTCTGCTATGGAGTCTGCTGGTGGAGATAGTCAGGCCGCAGAGGGGGAAGATGAGGATGATGATGTGGAAGATGAAGAGGAAACAGAATATGAATCAGAACCCAGCTTTATGTCCATGTCAGGTAGAAGCTCTCAAAGCTATGAAGTATTGCAAATTCCTAATTAAATGTGAATAATTAATATCTGTGTAAAATTGCAAGAAGCATCCCTCATTGATTTTTTAACAGCCTGTTTAATGAACTGAGTGAAATGACATAAAAAGTTTTACATTCATGATATATTCACACAATTGGTACAAAATGGCAGAAATAATTCTAGCTTGTGATAAGGAATCCATATGAAGTTGATTCATAATTGTAATGAGTTTATAAATCTTTTATCTTTTTATTAACATTATAAATCGGATTATGCAGAAAGTTCTTTCCAAGTTTTTCTTTTCTATCTATTGGATAGTACCTGGATTTTTTAATTACTGCTTTGACACTTTAAAATACAAAATTTAAAGTTCTGCATATTTTTCTGCTGCACAGAGATTCTTACGTGTACACCAATGGATTTGCTTTTCACATAATTATTAATTAACTGTACTCTTTCGTTCCTACATTTTTCTTGTACCAATTTTATTTGTATTTCTTAGAATTATTTTTATTTTTATTTCAGGAAGTGAAAGAAGTTTTCTGTCATCTAGTAACGCTGACGAAAGTTTCTTCTCTGAAAACTTGAATTTCTCAAGAGATGAGCAGAATGCCAGTTTCAACCCAGACGAGATTTCCATCTCTGACGAAGAAGACGAATTCAAAGAAATCATGGCAGCACAAAGAGAGGCCCAGAAATCGGATTCCTCAGATGAGAAACTAGCTTCACCACTTAAAAATGTGAATATAGACTCTGAGAGTTCATCTTTGAACACCTCTCTAAGAAGTTCAGAAGATGAAATAGCATCTCCGATCAAGAGCAAAGTTTCTGAGGACAGCAAATTAGCTTCACCAAATAAAAGCTTGCAAGATAGCTATGAACTTGATGAATTGGACCCTGAATTTTTGGAAATGATAGCTGCTCAGAAGAAGCATCAAGATTCAAAATCTGGAGGCCATATTGAAATAGCTGCTTCAAACAGTGACGACGAAGTTGAAGAAATTTTGAAGGAGCAGAAGTTGAAGAAATCAAGGGGCATAACAGAGTCATCTAGTCCAACAGAAGAGCTATTGGATAATAAAGCTAACACTGACAAGTCATCCCAGAAAAGAAACGAGGGAACAGAATGTGAAGAGAGTCCCCAGACAAAAAGATTAAAGAGACGCAATCAGCAACTGTATACAGAAAGTGACAGTTGACCTTAAGTAATGTTCGAAATCAATTGGAAAAAAAATATTTAAATGTGTGCGAAAAATTTGAAATAACAGCAGTGAAGAAAAATTAATTATTATACCTTTGATTGCACTGGTGACAGCTTTTCCACCATAGATGATGCATGATCTAGATGCATGTTAATATTATTCAGTAGAGTGGACAAATACCGTAGTTGAATGCAGGCTGCTTCTGTTCAAAACATAATATTCCTCTACAAATCAATTCACTGAGTATTTTTGATTTGTGCCCTGTACATGTATAACAAATTCAGAACTTTTATTTGCTGCACAACTTGCAGGAAAAGTTGCGTGGATATCTATGTATTAATCAGCTGACGATATACATGTATCTGTATTGTGAATGCATGTCTTCATATAATCCATATAATACATCACAAAATAAATCAGATTCAGCAAATTGATGTACCTTGTATTCATTTAATCACGTCTTAATCAAGTGACTGACTTGCACATTCATCTCTATAAAAGTCAAAGAATCGTTTTTATTCCTCATAATTGTACGGGTTATTTTTTAAAAGTTTTATTTCTCTCAAAACATACCTGTAAGTATTTATTTACTTATTTAAGTGTCACATGCCAAGTATTACAATTTTAATAAAACTTACAGTACATTTATCTTCACTAGCCAAAAGTTTAGTTCCGCTCCGCTCATAGTAGAGTTTGGATCGGATGCCCTTGGAACATTGGAATCCTGTCTTAAAAACACACGACACTAAAAATAGGACAAGTTATGTCCCTTTTAACGTTTTTAAAACCAATGAATAATAATTAAAACAATTTTTAACATCTTTAGATGCTTATACCAGTGGCGTAGCAACATTGAAGCACTGTAAGCACGTGCTTACATTTTTTTTTCTGAAACTCAAAATTTTTAAAAACATTTTTATTTTTCATTGCAAATCCAGACAACCTTTTGCGTTTCTGTCGAACTTTTCCTGAAGCACCCTGAACTAGTAATACACGTTTCAAAATTTGACTGAGTCGTAAGTACAAAATTTAGATCCATCATTACAATGAACTGATCAGCGCATCAATCCGTATCAAAATGGAGCAGCACTGCTTTTTTATTGAGCACAGTTTGGGTAAGGGTCTATCCTCCAACTTTGTTGGAAAAATTCTAAACTTCAAAAATGAAGGTTGCTTTGACCTGAAAAAGGGGAAGGTAAATTGCCATAGTACTATGAAATTTCAAAACGGGCAATAAATAAGCGTTTGCACATTATGGTAACAGTAAATTACAACTTTTATTCCCTTACAAGACAAATATACCAGGTATACAATTGCTTGAGAAATAGTTATACTGCAACTTGTAATCCAAAAAATTACTAAGTAAGTAAAAAAATCTCACATTCACTGTATTGTCAGTCGTGGTTGCCTCATAAAAACTTTTGTAAGATGTATTCTTTGGTATCAGTTGGTGTTAGTTTTGTTTTGTTTTTCAATTTTTTGCTTCCAATATATTTGATTTTATGTAGACAAAAGAAAAAAAGAACAAAATGTATATCTAATAGAGCTTTTTCTTTAAGTACAATTACAATATCTTTGCTGAGGTATTAAATCTAATACATTGTACAAGATTAAAATTAGATATGAAATGAGATATTTCATCATTAAAAATAAGCTGATAATTTTGAAAGTATGTACGTATTTATTTGACATAGATCTGATTGTACATCTGGTTTGTAAAGAATTTAATCAAAACGAGAACTATGTAATTTTTTTTTATTAATTTCAGAAAACTTTCTCTTATCATGTGATAAACATAATACATGGTTGTATGTTAAAACTACAAAGCATATGTATCATTTTTTGGTTAACAAATACAAAATATTTTGGATTAGAATTAAACAAATGAAAAATTAATTAAATTATATATGTTGTAAATTAAATAGATATCTCTCCTTCTTCTCTAACACACAAAAGCTGGATTTTTTTAGATCTTCATTTTTAACAATGGCTGATGTTGGGAAAGATCAGCAGCATATCCTTTAACGGGATGGTACACTCGCCTACAAAACAAAAAACATTCATAATTCATCTGAACTGCAAAAAATCCATCTATATTTGTCAGTCTTAATAAATTGCCACAAAAACACGAACATTTTTGCTGTTTCTTGTAGCTATCGTCGCAGAGGTTAACCATATACACGTTATTAATGCTGGTTTGTATGCATGTTTGTACAGGCGGCTTTCAAAGATAGAATGATATTGATCATCTTTCTACCCATCGTTGGTAATATTCAAACTAAAAACTTTAATTTTAAAAGTTTTTTCTATGATAAATAAATGGGTGTTTTTTTAATTCTTTGCTTTTAACATTAAAAATTTCAGTTCAGTTCATTTAATTCTCTCAATACCACTTTAAACATTTAGTACATGAGGACAAACTATATAATGTTACAATGTAAATATGAATTTGGCCAGAGGTACAAAATATAGATATGAATATATAGTATTGATAAGGATATAAGCTGAAACTCATGAAGGACAGACTACCTCGTATATTTTTTCAATAAATAATTTCAAACATGGTGAAGTAAATGATATGGTCAATGTCAAGATAGAGGTCAAGTTTGGATCAAATATAGGTCGGCATTTGGATTCGGCAGTTTTCCATATGAAATCATCTGAAAGATACACAACATTAAGATCCAGGAAGCGGTTAAATATTTACAAAGATTTCGTCTGAGTGTTCTGACGCAATGATAAGCAAGCATGCAAAGCTACAACCATTTTTAGAGTGGAAATTAATACAAACTAGATTCAAAATTTAAAACACAATACTTGTACCTCTTCTTGTGTGAAGTTTATAGGCACTTTGACTTGTTTTGAAATGCAGTGATATATTCGTTAATTAACTAGCTGGTTTGGTTAGTTACACATTGCGGTAAAGGTAGGTGACGAGGTCCCTTGGCCTCCTACATGTATATAGTGCACATGCGCTCTCTCTCTCTCTATCTCTCTCTCTCTCTCTCTCTCTCCAAAATAAAACTGCTTTAATTAATATGACTTAGCTATATCAAACGAGCATTGTAAGCAGTAGGTCTTACCTCGATTTTCTGTTAAGAACTTTAAAATTCAAAAGCAAAGCATAATAATATGAATTATTAATTAATGATTTGACATAAAATGAATTGATAAGATATTTCCTGGATGTTTTTATTTCCAAGAGCGTATTAATTTGATTAAATAAATAATTTAAGGTGTGCAATATTTAATGTCCTACTGTAAAAATGCTATAGTCATAAAACAACAATTAATTTCAATTGAAATAAATTACAAGTAAAAGGATCCAAAACATTAGTTGAGTGGCATTCACATGTGTATTTCAAATAGAAAAAAGACGTTAGTGTACTCATTTAGCCAAACATTGATAACAAGTAACATTTACATTATAGTTTTTCTTAGAGATGTGCACTTTTTAACTTCTTCATCAAAAGATCATTGTGTAAGTTATCTTAATATAAATCAAGATTTCTAAACCCAGATTCATATTTTAAAATTTTGATTTACAAATAACATTCATTATGTATAATTTAATTAGCTGATCGTGTATTACAAAAATATCACACGTACACGTATCTTATACACGTACAATATGTGCTGTATTTTTCTAATACTTAGAACACAGGGGCCAGTAACATGCGATACTCGAAATATCCATTATTGTAAATATTGGGATGACGTAAAACCATATTTATATTTTAAGCATATTTTACTCAAAGTAAGTTGAACACGTACCTCCAATCACGAACATGGTCAAGATGTAACTCAACGCACCAGACACCGCAAGAACTAGTGACGTCAGAAGGATGGCCGCCGCAATGTAGCACTTCTCTACAATTGATGGGATAATTAATCTATAATATATTACATACAAAAGCCGAATGGAACATATTTTTATTGACCCAATCCAATAGGAGTGGACACAAATGGTACTTTCCTTGCTATATTGTACATGCATTTTCTATTAGATTGACTACCAAACAAATATTAAGTATTTGTATTCATATTGTAGTAACATTTATACATTAACAATAAACAAATTTAAAGGTTGATAATACTCTTGGGAGTTGGATCAAAGAAATTGAGAGACGTGATTTTATTTGCCTGGTTGACAATGCTCAACTCCGTGAATGGTCCACGTGTTGTTGTCCAAGCATAACATCGTCACCCTTTCTGTGTCACGGTGGCGGTCCAATTTAGATGTTGAGTTGCACTTGAAATGAAGAACAGTACCCGGATTAAACTCGCCAACCACTGATATATTCATGTCTAGGTTGGGTACTGCAGGAGGAACACCACAAGCTGAAAACACATGCGTTTTTAACGTAGGATAACATTTTTAGAATTCAGTTAAATGATATTTGTTATAATTCATATACATGTATATATTAATAAAACTTACCTAATGCTTCCCTCAAAAATATTAAAAGGAAAAGAGACGACAGTTGAAAAACAAAACGCATATTATTTTGGTAGTACATCTTCATAATTTTTGGACTTTTCTTATCCATGTAGAGTGTTGTAAATTTAAGTACAAACAAACTGGGGGGAAAAAACTCGGACATCCTGAACATTTCCTGTGCATATACTGCGGGGTATGCAACATATACAATTAGATATCTCTTCTGATAAAATAAAACCCCACAATGACTATATTATTTCTACATATTGTCTGCTTATTTTAATCTTCTATTAGTTTTTTCTTTTGTTACGTTTATTGATATTCAATTTGACAGATCCAACGAAGTACTTATCTTTACACGCTTGCAGATGCATGGAACCCCATTCGGATCTATAAAAAATGTTTCTGAATGTGATACCACATCTTCGCTAGCCAAGGGTTTTCGGTCCTTATATGTAAGAGAATGTAATCGTTATGATATATACATGTATGTGTTTTCATTTTCAATAAAGAATTCAATTGATTAAATAAACTGCTTCTGTTTGTAACTACCTAGACTCTAATTAGCTTTGACAGAAAAGCCGATTTAGATTAAAAGACAATTAAATTTAGTATTCTTTATGGTATTTGTGAATGTAATGCCGATATCTGTGTATAGGAACTCAATAAAAGATTGTAAAAGTCCCTTGATGAACTACATAATTAATTTTAGTAACGATTTCAAGTTCCTTTCGATATACAGGATCAGAGGGTTATAAAAAACGAGGGTTTTGTGTAATGGAAAATGTAACGCCAGAAAAGAACACAGTTTTAAAAACTTGAAAACAAATGAACCTTATGGCTTACGTCTTGAGTAAACTTTTAAAACGCATAAAGCATGTGCACATGTTTTGTACGTTAAAAAAAACCAGACAGGACAAAATAAATCATAAAAGTACTAAAACTAGAATTTCCTTTACCTTTGACCTTCATATAATGCTCAAGATCCATGGCTGATGCCTTCATTCCATCTGATCTGATGTCTTGAGTTTATCAATATGGCTTGCTGCTTGTTAACTTTTTTCCAGTTCCAATGACATTTACTGCTATTAGGGATCATTGGACCCTACCTTTTTGTTTTAGGTGAAATAGAGATAATATTGAAAGTTCGAATTCTCTATAATTATCGTAAACACAGGCACTTGTTTCTGCAATAAAAGATATTATAGCATACATATCTACATTGTAACTCCAAATGCCTTGGAGTACCCCCTTTCATAAACTGCGATCATTTTCGCTTTCATTGGAAAAGTAGCGGACATTTTCTTCTACAATAATTTTACCTACAAAATCATATATAATGAGTTAGATATACTTTGAGTTATTATACTATGTGGTAAAAATAGCAGAAACAAGTGCCTGTGAGCACAAACGTTGCATGTTATACACAAATCAATTACTGTAACTCTGTAACTACATCAGATTTTCAGACACAGTGTTAAACGGTTCTTTAAGATATGCTTTTTTCACAAGTCGAAGAAACACATAAAAAAACGTAATGAAAGAAATAACGCACGTACATATTGTAAGATACGTAAAGCAACACAAATACATCTCTCCACAGTAAGACAGACAGATCTATATTTAGGTTACCAGTACTTTTGATTCTACTGTATATATTGGTCATGCTTCACTGCAGTGAATGGCGCATGGCGTCCGTGGTAGAGAGCTGTCAACTTCAGCCAGAATTTGGTGTGATAAACTGCTCGCAATGAAAAGTATATCAACCAAATGAACGAAATTACCGAGACTTTTGTGTTGAATTTGTGTAAACCTTTGTTGCATAAAAAAGTGTTGAAGCCATACCACCAACAAAGATGAAAGATTGATATAATATAAATGTATTCGTTCCTATTAAGTCGGTCAATGCACGGACATGCACAAGTAAAGTCTCACAGGGGACAAAGCTTGGCATACTTTTGTCTCTATCATGACCTGTGGATATAATGTAGTTCACTGCATGTTCCAAGAACCCCTTTATGATATTTTACTCGCACCAAGTAAGTGAAACAACCTCAGGACCCTTTGTAGAGGTTTCCCTTTGTAGAGGGTTACTTTAAACTGGCTTACATCTAGAATGTACATAGTACCAGAGGCCTTAACATGGTAATGTTATTCTAATTGGTAAGAAAAAAAAATGAATATAGCAAATTTCTTCACCTTTTAAGGGACTGATGTTTTTTTATCATAAATTAACAATCATTTTAAAAAGTCATTAAGATGTAAATGTTGCATGCTTTGTATTAAAAATGCGCGTAATTGCCTTTTTTATGTTATTATCTTTTTTTCTTTCATTGAATTTGATTAAGAAGGACTGGTACCTTTTTATGATAACAAACTGCTTAAATAATCATTGCCAGAATCTTAAGTTTATTGTCATGAATTTAAACGACCATTATAAAAGACGTAAGAAATAACTTTTAATGAGAAATAATCCCATTCCCAACCCCCCCCCCCCCCCAAAAAAAAAACCCAACAAAAAACCACCCCAACAACATACCAAAAGAAAACTAACATATACTGAAAAACAACAACACAAATCTGAAATTTCTTGATTGCAAAGATTGATGAATGATACAGTGGAGATACTATTTCATCTTCAAACGTCCTCAAAATGTACATGTACATTAAGAATATTTTTGTCTTAATATATTAGTACATAAAAAAATTTTTAGCAACAAAAGTTTTTTTCCCCCCATATCTTATCTGCCTCATGCAGACACTTCAATTCGGTAAATAAGATACATGTTTTATGATGTATAGATCATCAAATAATCGATTTTAATGAAGTTAAGTTTATAGTGTTTAAAAAGACAAATACTTTCAAAATTCCCCGAAACGTAACTATGTTAATAAAATATTCTACCATGACAAGGTTTCAGAAAATTCATGCTCCAATAAATGTTTTTCTATGTTACAAGCGTTTTGTAATTTTCTGATTTTCATGTCAAAAACATGAGTCATATGTCGAGAACATTTGATTAATCTTTGCTCAATTTTTAAAAAACATGTTCACTTGTAGCCTAGATTCTTTATTAATCTTTATTAAGGAGGAGGGGGGGGGGGGGGGTATGTTGTGCAAATACAAGTAGTAATGTCTTGATACTATGGAATCCGGATAGGGCCACGTAGTTCACTATCGCACCATCGAGGTTTGGGTCGATAATACGATGACGCGATAATGCGATGACGATGATGCGATGGCGCGACAATGCGATGACGATGGTGCGATGGCACGACGAAGCGATAGCGCGATGACGCGATTGTACGATAGCGATAATGCGATGGTGCGATAGCGATAACGCGATGGTGCGATAGCGAAGACGCGATGCTCTATCGGGTCATCGTCAGGTCTTTATCGCGCTATCGTCATCATTTCATCGCATCATCGCGCTATCGACTGTATTGCGCAAGCGCAATTGGAAAGAGAAATGGCGACAGGCAGTGAATGAATGAACGGATTATATATCAGAAATCCACTTTACTCGGTTGATAAACTTGACTCTCTAATAATAATTAGGTATAACAAATTAACCATGCTCTTCTTGCCAGACATATAAATATTTAGAAGAGCTAAATTATAGTTTAATATATAAAGATAACAAAACAAGAAAAGAAAATCGCATGATCAAGGCATGGTTTTTAAACGGGGAGGGCGATAATTCACATCTTCATATATTTGATCAAAGTAAGAGCTTATTCCCGTAAAATTTTGGGCTATATTAGATTTAACAAATAATGTGTCTACAGTGGTTGCAATTCCCCCACCCTTTTTGAAAGTGCAGAGAGAGAGAGA
>WFKH01011581.1:41865875-41879080 GCA_016163765.1 Magallana hongkongensis | reverse complement strand
TAAAATATTAAATATATAATATCATATTATACAATATTGTATCATAATATACAACACTATACATAACAATTACATGACACAATATCATATCATAATGTACAAAAATACTGTCCTGATATCATATATTATATCGTATCATATAACTTTTACAATATGATATAATATTGTATCATATAAAACAATAGTGTATCATATCATATACATGTATACTATATCATAGGAATCATGTTATATCATTTAACAACAAACACATCTATCAAGCAGGTTTAAGTGAGGTAGGAGATTTTTTTAGCATCCTTGATAATGGAGATCAGGCTCTGCATCTGAAGCTACCTCTGTGATTCATTTATAATATAGTTAAATCAACTGTGCAAGTTTGAAATAGTACTAATATCTATAAAACATGTGACCTGTTCCAAAAAACTTAACCTCATCCAGCATCCGAAACCTATGGCTCAGATTCAGCATTCAAGCCTGTCAGGTGCATCTGTATCATAAGATACATCATCCATGCAAGTTTTGTGAAGTTAGGACCAATAATAACTAAGATATAATCATCAGAGGGCACCTGCTCCAAAAACTTTAACCAGCTCTAAAGACCTTAACCTCCTTCAGCATCCGAAACCTATGGCTCAGATTCAGCATCAATGCCTGTCAGGTACATCAGTATCATAAGACGCACCATCCATGCAAGTTTGGTAAAGTTAGGACCAGTAATAACTAAGATATATTTTTTAGCATCCTTGATAATGGAGATCAGGCTCTGCATCTGAAGCTACCTCTGCAATTCATTTATATTAAAGTTAAATCAACTATGCAAGTTTGAAATAGTACTATTATCTATTAAACATGTGACCTGTTCCAAAAAACTAAACCTCATTCAGCAATTGAAACCAATGGCTCAGATTCAGCATCAGGTGCATCAGTATCATAAGATGCACCATCCATGCAAGTTTGGTGAAGTTAGGACCAGTAATAACTAAGATATAATCATCAGAGGGCACCTGCTTCAAACTTTAACCAGCTCCAAAAACCTTAACCTCCTTCAGCATCCGAAACCTATGGCCCAGATTCAGCATTCATGCCTGTCATGTGCATCAGTATCATAAGACCCACCATCCATGCAAGTTTGGTGAAGTTAGGACTAGTAATAACTAAGATATAATCATCAAAGGGCACCTGCTCCAAAACTTTAACCAGCTCTAAAAACCTTAACCTCCTCCAGCATCCGAAACCTATGGCTCAGATTCAGCATTAAAGCCTGTCATGTGCATCAGTATCATAAGACGCACCATCCATGCAAGTTTGGTGAAGTTAGGACCAGTAAAAACTAAGATATTATCATCAAAGGGCACCTGCTCCAAAAACTTTAACCAGCTCTAAAAACCTTAACCTCCTTCAGCATCCGAAACCTATGGCTCAGATTCAGCATTCAAGCCTGTCTGGTGCATCAGTATCATAAGATGCACCATCCATGCAAGTTTGGTGAACTTAGGACCAGTAGTAACTTAGAAATTGCTATCAAAGGGCACCTGCACCAAAAACTTTAACCTGCTCCAAAAACCTTAACCTCCTCCAGCATCTGAAACTCATGACCCAGATTCAGCATCCAAGTCTTTCAAGTCCATAAGTAGGTCCAGATGCATCATCCATGCAAGTTTGGTGAAGATAGGACTAGTAATAACTTAGATACAGGACCTGCAACAAAAACTTTAACCAGGTCCGGACGCCGACGCCGACGCCGACGCCGGGGGTATAGCATAAGCTCCCCCCGACTTCGTCTCGGTGAGCTAAAAATAATGATTCAATGCTTAATTAATTCAATTATTAACAACTGTTAAGCATATTGAAAATCAATACGGATATGTAATAAGGCAAACAATAACGGCCACCTGATTTTCCGCAGACATGCGCAATGAGGTCAATTTTGCTCTTCCTTCATCAATATTTATGAAAAGGCAATACTTTCCTGGCAGGAAAATAAACAATTAAAAATCTATATCTTTATAACGAGATGGAATTCACAATTACAATTTACAGAATAAAAGTAACTTTAATAAGTAAACAAATACATGTGTTTTCACCGTCATCCAAAATTGACACAAATTATAGCGTGTATAGTTCTAATTGACAGCATTATATTTGGTGCAAACAAAGTATAGTAGAAAATTAAAATGAAATTCCCAATCACACAGCAGGGTCATGATATAAAGCTTTCCATAGTTATTCATCGACTTCAGAAGGAGTTTGTTGTTCTCTCTGATGTCCTTTATCATATTGTCTCGAAAAACTCCGCATGTGGTAAGCATAGCCATCTAGGTTTGGAAATTAGTTTGAAATGATCGAGTAATCATGTGTGTACGATGAATATCCATAATAAAGTTGTTCTTTGATTCATATTCAACCTTGGTGTCCTTAAGAAATCAAAGATGGCATTCATACTTTAATTCTGAACAGTACTTTTTTTTCGCCATCATTCATATAATACAGGTCAAAGACACTTTTGTTTATGTTTGTAACTATCCTGTTTGACTTTCCACTCATAACTGCAATACTTGCAAACAAGGTCGTCTTTTGAAGAGGGATCTCTAGGCTATCTGCTTTAGATGACCAAGTGTGAAGGTCAAGGCTTTAAAAAGAATGCAATTTTCTTCTACAATTGGTCGATTTGTGTTTGGAAAGGATGGCGAGTCTGGTCTGAAAGTATTGAATGCTTTCATTAGTCATAATAAAATGAATTATTGAATTATTTGGAAATTAAATACAATATTATATCTTTTAGGTGTTGGTATTTACATTATATCTGATTTAAAAAAATGTCGGACCATCAAATAATAAACAGAATAATTTCAATATATACTAAATAAATCTCTCATATATCAACAATTCTTGCACAATTTCTCATTTTTACGTTTGAGAAATCTCGCCATTTGCTGGGATTTCTTTGATTTTATTAACACACAACTCGGGACTCGGGTGCTAATTGACACCTTCGTTATTCCCAATCTTTATTATGTCTTGCATTCAACAATCACTTGCACATTATTCATGCCATAAACATCACGAAATCTTAATAGATTACAATAATATTAATGCACAAACAAAACAAATTGTAATGAAACAATAACAAAATAATGAAAGTTCCAAACTATTTCTGTTTTCCTTTATAAATTTCACACATAAAATCCTAAACAAATCTGAATCAAAACTTAAAGTAAATGTTTGACCCCACCAAAGGGTTACACTTGTTTCACTTTCAACAAATTCAAATCAACCACACTTGAAAATGTTTATATTGTAATATTAACAAGAGGCCAATGGGTCACATCGCTCACCTGAACAACAGTTCCTTGTAACATTCTATTTCGTAGCATATGCTATTTCTATTTTAACCTTTGAACCCCTTTCTGGGGTTCCAGTATTGGTCCGATGTTTATGGTTGGCTTAAACAATTTAAAATTTACACTATTTGTAGATCCTTGCATAGTAATTTCACAAACTGTAGCATTATAGTTCTCGAGAAAAACTTTTTAAAATCATTTTCCATATATATTTCTATGTTAAGCTTTGAACGCCTCTTGGGGCCCCAGTATTAGTCCAGTGGTCACAGCTTTATCAATTTAGAATCTACATTATTTAAGGATGCTTGCATAGTAATCTCACAAATTAAAGCATTGTAGCTCTCTCTCTAGAAAAAGATTTTTAAACATTTTCCCTCTATATTTTTATGTTAAACTTTAAACCCCTCTTGGTGCCCCAGTATTAAATCGAGGGCCATAGCTTTTATAATTTAGAATCTACACTTTTCGAGGATGCTTACGTAATTATCTGACAAATTGAAGCATTGTAGTTCTCAAGAAGAAGATTTTTATAAATTTTGCATATATACTTCTACATTAAACTTTTTAACCCATCTTGGGTCTCCAGTATTAGTCCAGGGGTCACCAATATAAAACTATATCGAATCTATATTATCCAAGGTTGTATGCATAGTATTCTCACAAATTGTAGCATTGTAGTACTCGAGAAGAAGATTTTTTTAACATGTTACCTATATATTTCTATATTAAACTTTGACCCCTCTTGGGCCCCAGTATTAGTCCGGGGGTCACGATTTTACCAATTAAGAATCTACATAAGCCACGGATGCCTGCATAGTAATCCAACAAACTGTAACATTGTAGTTCTCAAGAACATTTTAAAACATTTCCTATATATTTTTTTAAAATGTTAAATTTTGAACCCCTCTTGGTGCCCCAGTATTAGTACGGTAATCACAATTTTTACAAATTAGAATCTACATTATTTAAGGATGTATGCATAGTAATATTTCAAACTGTTGCATTGTAGTTCTTGAGAAGATTTCAAACATTTTCCTATATATGTTAAATTTTGAACCACTCCTGGGGCCCCACTTTTTGTCCAGGGGTCACAATTTTTACAATTTAGAATATTAACTATATATACAATCTTTTGTGTAAATATTGGCATTTCTGGTGCAGTGCTTCTTCATCAGAAGATTTTTAAAGACACACACCCTATACTCACTGTTTCCCAATTATCTCCATTTTAAAAAGGGTTGTGCCCTTTTTTAACACTTTATATTCCCCTTTCCATACGGATGCTTTGTACCAAATTTCCTTTAATTTGGCCCAGTGGTTTAAGAGAAGGCGAAAATGTGAAAAGTTTACTGACAGACAGACGGACGCCGGGTGATCAGAAAAGCTCACTTGAACCTTCAGTTGAGGTGAGCTAAACACTACCATTTAGTTCCTTAAAATATTTTGAAGAATTTGTTTAAACTGTGTTTGTGTGTTTGATCCCAAAATTGCTCTTTACCTGACCCTGAAGCATCATGATATAAATAAAACTTTAATATAAAATATAAATAAAACTTTATTCTAAAATATATTTAAAAGCTTGAGCAAAGATTAAATAATTCATTCATTTCGAAATACTATAGTAACCTCCTCTTGGTAATGAACAAACTTACAGATGGACACTGAACAATATGAGATCAGAAAAGCTCTGTAAGTTAAATAATTTAAAAGCCCATGCACCACACCCTAACAATATTTATTGTACATAAACATGTATTTTTTTAAATCATGAAACAATTCTTCTTAAATGTTGAATGTTGAATCCTTCCTGCAGCTCATGTTAATACCTGAGGTCATGGTTTAAACAAATACATAGAATCATTGGTGTTCCATGACTGTTTAAGACACCATTTCTATTTTTCTATTTTCAGTTAACATGATACATGTACACATGTACATGTAATATCACCTTTGAAAAGACCTATGCTATGTAAAGTGTTTTCAATTTAAAATTCTTTTCTTATAACAATGGTTTTTACAAAGTCTGGTTTAATTTTGTCATAAACTGACGAACAGACAGCAAGAGATCATAAAAGCTCACTTGAATTCTTAGAACAGGTGAGCTACGAACAATTAAATTGCTGATCATATGACAATATATCTAATGAACATGCTCCATGTATGAATAAATAATTGAAATACTACATACCTGATAAAAAATTGAAATGGTCAAGTTACACTGGATTGACCAATTTTCATAATCTTCTTGTTGTTTTCGTTTAAACTTCTGTGCAGCCAAAATAAGATTTTTCTTGTCGGCCAAACGTTACCCGAATGGTGTCCATTTTGGTTTGTAAAAGAACCCGTAATATTTACATTTTCAATTGTCTTTGTCTGCGATAACACTACGAATCAATTTTGAACCCTAAAACCCAAAAACTTCTTAAAACATGAGTGACACAAAATGGGCGTGTCTAATAGCATAGCCGAGAAACTGTATTGGCTGCGCTGCTTAGTAATGCATAGCACGTGCTACATGAAAAAATAGTGATTTCAAAAGAATTCTGTTTTAAAGTGTACAAATTGGGTCATAGCGTGGTCAAATCTATCATAAAGCCCTTCGGGCTTTATTGGATTTGACCACGCCCCGACCGAAATTATCACCTCATAATACTCAAAGAATGATTCCTTATTCCATAAATAAGAAGACAAAGTGCCTTTATGTCTTGTTATGTGTATTAAATTTTAAATTAAAATATAATAAATCCTTAAACTTAAAGCTGCTTGGTCTAATTGAATATAAAATTCTGTTTACGCTTTTAAACGACAGTAATGCCACTCATGTTATAAGAAAGTGTATAATTATAAGAATTGCAGTGGTTTTCCCTGTCAATCAAGCCATATTTCATTACAAGTGAAAAGCTGTCAATGTGACAGCAAACCGGGTTTTCTTTTATGTGAACTGTATCCAAAATCTATGTCAACCCTGAATTGATAAACACTGCCTACCGTATCCAGAGAAATGGAGAACCCATATGCAATATTTTGCCTAAAAAATGACTAAGTTCAAAAGCTGGTATTTTTTTCATAAATTATCAGAAATCAAACTCCTAGCAATATGCACACCTCTGATATATGTACAATTGATCTGCGAAAGAACAACTTCCTATCTTGAAAACTGTAGGAGGAGTTACCCGTACAATAGGGGTACCCTATATGCAATATTTTGTCAAAAAATAACTAAGTTCAAAAGCTGGTATTTTTTTCATAAATTAACAGAAATCAAAATCCTAGCAATATGTACACCTCTGATCTATGTACAATTGATCTGCAAAAGAACAACTTCCTATCTTGAGAACTGTAGGAGGATTACCTGTACAATAAGGGTACCCTATATGCAACATTTTGTTGAAAAATGACTAAGTTCAAAAGCTGGTATTTTTTTCATAAATTACCAGAAATCAAAATCCTAGCAATATGCACACCTCTGATTTATGTACTATTGATCTGCAAAAGAACAACTTCCTATCTTGAAAACTGAAGGGGGAGTTACCCGTACAATAAGGGTACCCTTTTGGAAGCCGCCTGCCCACCCGCCCGCCATTTTCACCATTTCAATAACCGGATTTTTCCGTTGGAAAACCCGGTTATAAACAAGAGACCCATTGGCCACATCACTCACCTGAGCAACAGTAGACATGATAAAATCAGTTTTATGGAGTCATTATACAAATATGTAGCATAATACATGAAGATCCTGTATAAATAAAAATTAATTCTTTCCTGAATAATTATATTCTTATGTTTATAATTAAGTCCCTTTTCTAACAGGATGATTTTAAAGTCATATCACATGTTGAGCACTGCAGTTCTCAAAAAGATTCAAAACAATTGTTTATATATGGGATATAAATCTAAAAAGTTGACCCCCCCCCCCCCCATGGTGCCCAACCCTTAACCCTTGGGATCATCACTTGTACAAACTTGAATCTACCCTACCCGAGGAAGCTTCCACACAAGTTTCAGCTTTTCTGGCCAATTGATTTCTGAGAAGATTTTTTTCTATATGATTTCTGAGAAATTTTTTTCTATATTTTTTCTATATTTCCTATGTCAAAAATTACCCCACCCTATTGTGGCCCCAGCCTACCCCCTGGGAACATGGTTGGAACAAACTTAAATCTACCTCACCTGAGGATCCGGATTCAACTTTTCTGGCCAATGGGTTTTGAGAAGACAAATTTTATTTTTTTTTTCTATATATTTCTCTGTAAAAATTTAACACCCCCATTATGACCAAACCCTCCATGGGGATCATGATTTGAACAACTTTGAATCTACACTACCTGATAATGCTTCCACATAAACTTCAGCTTTCCTGCCTGATTAATTTTTGGTAAGATTTACTCTATATATTCCTATGTTAAAATTTGCCCCCCCCCCCCATTTGTGTTCCCTTCCTTCCTCTGGGGGTCATGATTTTCACACCTTTTAATCTACACTACCTTAGGATGCTTACATATAGGTTTCAGCTTTCCTGGCCAAATGGTTCTTGTGAAGAACATTTTTGAAAATTTCTATAAAAAAATTCAATTATTCTTAATCATCTACCATTAAAAAAGGTGTGGTCTTTAGTTTTCACAACTTTGAATCCCCTTTGCCTAAGATGCTTTGTGCCAAGTTTGGTTGAAATTGGCCCAGTGGTTCTGGAGAAAATGTAAAAAGTTTATGGACAGACAGACAAAAAGAGGAACAGATGGACAACAGACAAAATGTGATCAAAAAACTCATTGAGCTTTTAGCGCAGGTGAGCTTAAAAGTTGTTAACCAAAAGTTGTTACATTTTATTAAGGATGGCGGACCAAATTCATTTTTACAATAGACTTTTTATTCAAATTTTTATATAGTGTTAATCAGTTAATGGTAAGTGAAAATCAATAAAAAAAATTACATGATCATCGACTTCCTTTTTTTACTAGGGGCGTTTCAAAATTTGGGTACGAAAATCCGCAGATATAATAGAAAGTAATGGGAATTTTCTGGGGCGTGGTACAAAAACTGATATTTTAAAAATTCTTCAATAGATTTTTTACTCTCATTAAATTGTAATATTAAGAAGTCAATTAGCTTACCGATGAACAGAAAAAAAACTGTAGGTCATCGACCTAAATTTTTTGAGGGGTTGTGTCAAAGTTCACTGCATGGTTCATTTTTCTTCAGAAATATCATTGAAAAAATGACATAATTATTTATTGCCTGACGTTACATTAACTGCTATATATATAAATATTGTTATGTTAATGTATAAATTCAATATCTACCAGAATATAAGACTATAAACTGCCTTTCGGCGTTGTAGGATTTATAAACCTTGGAAATATAAAGGACTTGTTGCAAACAGGAAATTCGCACAATTTTTTTTTCTTAATTTTTCTCCACTAAAAATATTTTGGCATCACAAATTATGTTAAGTATAATGAAAATTTTATTATTTCCTATTATTCTGATGTACGTGATTACGACAGTCATATTCATAGCATATGCGCGGTTTCTGTGCAGAGGTGCAAAATCTTGAATTGAGTCCGTCATCCTTAATTCCAATGTGGATTAAGCATATTTTATTAAATCAAAAATAAAAAAAATATATTTTTTGCACTTTAAATTTACATCCCATTTGGGCTATTATATCCCAAATACCTATTATATCTGTTACACTAGTGAAATGTACGTAATGAATTAGTCAAGTTCCTAACCTACCCGATTGCATCTACCTGAGGCGTATTCAACAGAGCGAGTGAGAGCGCTTGCTCGCCAACATTTCCTATACCAGCAACACAAATATTGGCGAGCGCTCTGTTCTTGTCTTGTCTATGTCCTACATACCATGCAAATTCCATGTTCATCTTAAAGATACCTCTCGTAAAAGGCAGTGTACGCCATATTTCTGTTTGATTGCATCTATTCTTACAACACCTATATATAAGTCACAGACCTCTTAGGTGGCACAGGACAGTTTTTTTTTATACAATTCATTGTAGCCAGGGGATGTGTGTCTTCGGAACTCTGTAACAAGAATTTCCTCAGTTCCTATTCAGCAAAAGTACCTTTGATTCACTCTTTATAAGGCCAATCACCAATTTCTGAAGAAAATTACTAGACAAAACCTGTAAAACTTTCTACATACTGGTTTTTATGAGATTTTGACTCTTTCATATTTTGCTAATTTTTCATGATTTTTCATCTTTTTAGACCTCCCCCAGCTAATTCCCTGCAAAGGGTTAACCTTCTGTACCATGTGCATGTTCAAGGGTTCAAAATTCCTCAAGCCCAACGTCCCGGTCTAACAAATTCCAGATCCGGACTTGGCATTTAGAATCGCCGAAGTTCAGGGACTTAGCATTGTGTCTTGCTTATCTTTATTAAATTAAAAAAAAAGTTCGTAAAATTAAAAATAAATCAAATACCATCATGGATTTAATAAAAATGTGTTATTTTTTGGCATTAATGTACACATAAGCATTACGAACATTTCAAAAATACAATCCGTCTTTTTATTTTCTGTTGCGGTATGACCTGCTTTTACACATTTTCTCATGTTTCTCCCCTATGACAAACAGCAGTAAGTTTGTTGAATTTTGGATTTACGAGCAGTAATATACGCAAAGGAATGGCAAATGAAAGACCCTGTGAGGAACATGAAGCCGGGGGTGACTCGAGGTGTGATAAAAATAATAATTCCTCAGACAAAACTTATGAAAAGAAGAGAATTTGCGAATTCCAAAAGCCACTGGCGTGACGATAGTCCATGGCTTTAATACAATGATATAAAATGTATAAAATAAAACATAATTTCAAACATATAGTTTTTATTCATTGCAACAAATTAAAATAAATTATAACATTAGTTTTAGTGATGTTTAGGTTGATATAATTTTATCTATCAATCATGACAATGTGGACTTTGGATTTCTTCCTCGGACTTGCCTAAAGTTTACTCTTTAAGTCCTGGACTTGACCATCAAAAAAAAAATTTTGAACCCCTGATGTTGCACCATCACATGTCAGAAACTTACCGGTGTATAGTTTACAATGTCCCATCCACCCTTTTTGTGTTATTTTACCTCCCGTTTGTAACTTGCAATTTCACTGTGTAAAGTCAACACAACAGTAATAGCCGCAGGTTTCGCATTTTACTTCTGATTCTCATGTACCTAACATATGGGGCCTACATATTGCATATCAATTTCAACAAGAGGAATCCTCTAACTAAAGATAATCATTAAAAATTATTTCATGAATTTTAGCAACACTCATAAGCCTTCAAGTACAGCAACTCTCAATTTTACCAAAATATTGACGAGTACTTTATCTGAAACTGGCCCTTGCTACCTTTAACTTACACTAACATTTGCTGAAAAGTCATCTTGTGTTAAAATTGAAAAGCGTATGCAATTCTGAGAAAAAGTATACCCTACTTTGCCAATTTCATTGAGGTTTAAGAAAAAGGTGGCCATTTAAGTGAACCCACCACTTTCACTTTCCTGTATTTAACACAGATTCATAGGGCTCTCCTTAAATAAAGCATCTTTACATAATCCTTTAGAGGTCAATTGTTGTTCAACCTCCTTAAATAAGAAAGCTTATCCAAAACTACATACATCTACAAAATATCATCATGATAAAAGCATCACATCACTTAGAAATACCCTTACATGTATACCCTCCCCCTATCTTTTGATTTTCATAAGAAGCATCAGTTTGTACACTTTAACCTAAGGCAATTTCCTTGAGTCAATTCTCACACACATTTGAAAACAACAATCACTGATATTGAAAATTTATCTTTTTTGGTAAATGGATGATTTGTAGCATTTTTATTCACAAAAAGACATGCCACCCTACATGTCATTTCTTGTTTTCATGAAAAAGAAAGCTTATAATCATATTTAGTGAATATCTTATCTAGACTGGTTTTTAGTCTCCTTTTAACTTTGCAAAAATAGTAAGTCCTACAAGTGTGATGTCTTCCTTTAATTAAAATGAAATTCAAACACACCCGGGTACCTGGGGACGGATGAAAATTCCATGAAAAATGTTCAAATTTTACATGTTTTTCTACATTTTTGATGCATATATACAATAAAAAGGTACAAATATGTTGTTTCTTGTTCATTTCAAGAGTAATTATCATAACAAATGTTATTTCAAGGTCAAATGTACATTTACCTATCCTACAAGTAATGATAATGGAGACAATTGGAAAGAGGGGGTGGCTTTTTCAATTCTGTAAATACATCTAAAATACATGTATCACTTTTGGATAGGAAGGAGCTTGAGTTTTTTCGACATATTGTATACTTTGATAACTGCATTTGTCTACATGTAAACTTCATTTGAAAGAAAAATATGCTGTTTTAAAAAAATTGGGTTATATATGTCAGGTTGCTTAATGTTATTTCATAAAATCAGACAGCAAAATTGCTGCAAATTTATAAATTAAATGATTCAATTGATCAAAACTGTTTTAAAGTATTTATTCTTATCTTAGTAATTAACTTAAGCCTATTAATTGTCATCGGCATAGGAAATACCAATTTACTCTAGTGGTGGTCATTCTACACGCTTAAAAGGGAGTTACTCCCCTTGTATATTATTGCTAATAAATCATGTAATGACATTGTTAACAATTACAACGAACAGGTTTGTGTCCTACGCTACGTCTATATAACTAA
The DNA here is from genome assembly GCA_016163765.1 of Magallana hongkongensis. Lineage (NCBI taxonomy): Eukaryota > Metazoa > Mollusca > Bivalvia > Ostreida > Ostreidae > Magallana > Magallana hongkongensis. The sequence goes on along the minus strand of WFKH01011581.1, from coordinate 41,867,028 downwards.
ATGATGTATTGATGTATACATAAAACGGGGAACTTAAATGGGGGGGGGGGGGGGGGGGGGCTTATCTTCCCCTACCTAATTGTTTTTTTAACAGTCTTTTCTTTTAAAATATTATTCGGAACAGTGATAAAAAATCATAATACTTACAATTTGATTTAAGGAACAAATTTTAGAGATACAACGCACTTAATACCAACTCCCTGGTTTGAAATCAAAAAAATTATTGTTTTTTTTCCAGTCATCAACAAAAAGAATTAAAGCCACGTTTATGAATATATCATCCATTTCAGTTTTGATTTTTCAACTCTGCCCACTCCTCTTAATGTCCAGCCAATGTAAGCTGCCATGCAGTTGTTTCTTTATTTCAATTTTAAAGAATAGCAATTAACGAGGCCAGGTCTAATTTGTTCTGCCCTAGATTTTTTAACGACATTTTTTTACATGAATTCCCACTGATATAGTTATCATTTTAAGATAAAAAAATCATAGTGATACATTTACCACATCGTTTGTTAAGGGGGTCATCTCAAAGTTTATAAATTTTTAACATAGGACCCTATGGGATTTTGCTTGAAATGTATCAATTTTGCACATTTTTTACATTTTTTTCCAAACTTCTGCCCTAGGGATTTCTTTTTCTGTTCTACATTTGAAAGTCATTGCTAAAAGGCATTAAATGGTCAAATTAAAAAAACCTTTTACCTCCTGGTTTATTCCAGGGGTCTTATCAAAGTTGTTTTTTGTATGTCCAAGTTCCCAGATTTGTCAGATAATGGCTATTTTTTATTTGACAAAGGCAGAAATGGTGATCTTTATAGTATTATTAAAACATTCAGACATTATAAGTAACAAGTATAGCTTTTCAAAAAAGCTTACCGTCTTTAGACCAAACTCTAAACAGCAACAAGTTATCATATAAAATTCAATTCAATTTTATATAAATGTCGCCTTCCTTTAAATTGCCTGGGGATTTTTTTTATATGTGCTTTTTAATCAAGCCTAAAGTTGAAACATCGTAATGGTATGCATATACCACATGCTTGTTGTTGAGATCGACTATAGAAGGGACATAGATATCTTTAAAAAGATCGAATCATTGCATAAAATCAAAGTTAATACCACTGCATTCTACAACTTGTTTAACTGATATTAG
>WFKH01011581.1:41755143-41800986 GCA_016163765.1 Magallana hongkongensis | reverse complement strand
AGTGATCAATGGGCTTACCATTCTACCATTTTACCATGTGAACTGTCCAAAAAATATCCAGATTTATTGCATGTGGAGAATAGAACATTCATTCGACCAAGTTACGCCGAGCTGCCTCTTATATACCAAGGAAACTTTAATTGGTCGCAGAATTATGCCATGCACTTATACATACGATTCTACAAAGGAATGTATACATTTAGTGACGTCAGACGTTTGAATACAACCATGGGCTCCGTTGCTCGACATATCTTATATGACACAAAAGAGCTTTGTTATGATAAGTAAATGGTACAGTGTTATATATACCGCATGTGGGCTCAGATATATTAAACATACCGGTATTTATAAAAGAGAACATTATAATTAAACATTGTCAACTTATTATTGAATCCCTGATACATGTAAAATACACGTCGGATAGAGTATCAATTCAAGTTTATTGGCTGATATCAATTTACATGCAATGAAGGAATCTTTCAACATGTATCTAGGGGATTTTAGCCGTTTTAAGTTTTAAGCTCAGCTTATCAGACGGCACAGGTGAGCTTTTCTGATCAATATTGGTTTGCGTTAAGCGGCTTCATTCGCAATGTAAATTATTCATTTTGATTTAAATGTCTTCGAAAACAACTAAGCTAAATTTTAACAAAACTTGGCACACAAGACAATTTTGGGTAAAGAGCTCTCAACAATGTTCGAATGAAAAGATGGGTAGTTGACTACTCTTTCAAATGGAAGGCAGTAACAAAATATCATGAATTAGATTGGTGTTTTAAGGACACACGCGACGTTCCTCAGTTTTAGATAATTTTTCTTGATAGATTATTTCTTCTTTATTTGCATTTAAACCTGTTAATGCACAAAAACTCAGGGTGCATTACTCAGGCCCTTTTTGAGTTGGAATATTTTGAATTTTTCTTTTAATTGCACACAGAATGCAATTGAATGCTTATTAATAAAGTCATAGTATATATTTCAATAGAAACTATATATCCTAATAGAAAAATATCATAAAGCATAAAAATATAATTTTGGAATTACGTAGTGGAAATCTTCACATTGCGGAGATAGGAAAAAATAAAAAATAATAGAAGATAGGTCGCGTCTGACCTTAAGGTATCCCACTCCTCAATGTTGTTGTATCAAGAATTTCTTGAGAAGTATATCATTGAAATCTGTAGACAAAACATTCTTTAAGTATACAAAGAAAAAGGGGGGTCAGTTTTCATCCCTCCAAGTTATGGCCCATTTAATTTGACCTTTTTCCACCTAAAATCCAATTTCAGCCTGATTAGGATTTGTTGCCAGTATTTTTAATTAAGTAAACTTTTTCCATCAAATATTGTTTTCAATTATGCACAATGGTCAGACTGAATAGAGAGATTACGAAAAAAAAATTGTATGAAGCTGCATTAACTTTTTTTCGTGACCTTTTTGAACTTTAAATAGACAATTTCCATAATAGTTACAATTTGATTTGAAATAAAAACTTTTTGAATATCAAGAATTTTATAAGATTAATCCAGTTTGCCTAGAAATGTATTCAGTATTATTTTGACATAATAAAACATGAGGGTCAGAGATATCAAATTTTAGATATATGGCTTCAATGTAAATTCTCGCAAAATTTGACTTTAAAAAATTCAGACATTTTCTATATATTTGCAAGATTTTATGCTAAACGTCTATCGCACCCTCAAGATTTAATTTTGTACACGTCACGCAGAACCTATAGAATTTGTTACAAACCTTTCAAATGTTAAAAATGTGCGTAATAAATAGAGTATAATAAAAGAAAAGTATATTGAAAATTCATACAATTGCTTGTTTCTGTCATTTTCGTCTAAAAAACCTTCCGCACGAAAAAATAGTTCCCCCCAAAACTTGTTTGTTTTTTGAATTCAAATGGGTTTTCTTTATGAATATTGTGTAATTATGAAGTAATAATCTTTCTATGATGATCAAATAAAATCATATTAATTTTTAGTGTAATGATTATATGCGCAACGAAATCAAAACGTGAGGAGTGAGATACCTTAAAATGTTCAAAAGCATAAAAAGCCATTTGAATCAAAGCTTTAAATAGGCGTCCCTGTATTGTAGATTCCAGTTTGTCAAAACATGGCCCATAAGGGTAAGGTAAGAGCCTTCAGAGGTCTCTAAAATCATTATAGAAATTAGTTAAATAAAGAAATTTTCTGATGAGAAACATAAAACACTACAACTTGTGTAATTATGATGAAATAAAGATAACGTATAAATCAAGTTACTATTATGATAGCATAAATGTCGAAGTCGAAGAGGGACAAGTTGAAGAGGAAATTACATGTAACTATATAGAAATATACCTGATAAAAACATTTGGAAGATTGATATGAAAATAAAGATAAAAGTTGGTGGTGATTTAGAATTTTCCTCACAATGGATACAGTAATACAGTACCCCGGAGATCAGAGAGGTGGCACAATAGGGACGGGAGATTTTACATTAAAAATATACAGAAACAGTGTTGTTCAGTATAACATACCTTATCATATGTTGATTTTAAATTTAAAGATTATTTACTAAAAGAATTATAGGAATAGTAAAAGAGATAAGCATTGAAATCGAAATAGGAACATGTAACAATCTTGGAGGAATAAAGAGAAAGTTCTTCTGAAGAGTCTTGGAGGCACCATAATTCGTTAAACTGATACGAAAGCAAGCTAAAATTAAGAAGTTTGAAATTAGCTTACGCCTTTTAGGATGACCTTTACTCAGAATGCAAAAAAAAAATCCTACAGGATTCCCCTTTGGAATTTTCATTTAAGGAAAAGATTAATATCTCACATCTAACACAGATTAGATACACTAAAAATAAAAGCGGTTATATACTCTATAGGCAGTCGTCCACCATATGGCCATCGTCGGAAACCCACGGTTGATTGCGCCTCGTTCCTCTATCCATCACCCGTGGGTCCCTATAAACTTCAACGCTCGTTTTAATGACCAAATATATATAAATATGATCCAATCAAAGTAGTTGTTACAGTAAAGGAACTCTTCTGTTTTTAAAGGTTGTATTACTGTAGCCTCGCTATCAATACGAATCGTTCTGCGATCGCCATTTGAATACTGTAATGACCGAGCGTTTAAAGCGACTTGTTGATTGGACCATTTTACTCAGGGTGTAATATGAGCCACCAATCAACTTGCGTGCTTCAATACGAGCATCGAAGTTTAAAGGAACGATGCGTAATCAATCGTGGGTTTCCGACGATGCCATATGGCATATTTGATTTTTTTTGGGGGAAATAAAAAGCTAGTAGCTTAAAGTATGGACCTTAAGGCAGCTATAGCGTTCCATATTAAGGCAGCTATGGCGTTCCATACCAGTGGGTAGATTAAATGTTTGGTGGGAAATTGTTTGTTTGAAATAAATTTTTACTGGAAATAGTTGTGTTTTGTGGGTAATGAAATAGCATTGATTTTCAAGAAAATGTTTCATGATGTTCAACATATCCTTTTATGAAATTTTTTAAGTGTTTATCCCACAGGCACCTGACGTTATATATTTTTCTCTTCATAAAAAATATAAATATTTACCCTCTACCTAATAATACACAATGTACATATCGCCGCCATCTTGGATTTATTTAAAACTGTCACATCAGCTGGAATTTTTGCTTGAAACTCATCGGTAAAATTATTTTGCTATCCTCTCCGTCTTCCGATCGGTCATTCAACACATTAGCTTACAACGGATTTAACCAAAACGGCGCATAACACCTGTCATTAATAAAAATCCCTCATCAATCTGCATCTAATGACTTTGTCTAAAGGGAGGATGGAAGTTGTCACCTTTATGTAAATGAGATTTCCTTGCACCGTGTGTTTGTGTCAATATTTCAAAATATATGCATTTACAAACATGTTTATATAAACTTTGTGTAATAAAGTTATAATTGACAGTATGTATTATCCACTTCCATAATTTTAACTTGTATGTTGATCAAATTCAAAATCAACGCCTTTTGAATATGGATATCAGTGCTAAATTTGGAAGGGAGTACCCAAAGTATACCGCAATAATGTCAACTTCCGTCCTCCCTTTAGCCTTTCGTCGCATATCTTAGGCAGTAGATGCTGATTGAGGGGTAATTTTTATTAATGACAGGTGTGATGCGCTGTTTTGGTTAAATTGTAAGTTCAAATGTTGATGGACTGATCGGAAGACGGAGAGGATCGTAACATAATTTTACCGCTGAGTTTTAAGCGAAACTTCCAGCTGATGTGACAGTTTTAAATAAATCCAAGATGGCGGCGATGAGTGCCTTGTGTATTTTGATGAGAAAAATATATAACATCAGGTGCCTGTGGTTTATTTCACTTGTTAAATGAGATACATTAAAACTAAAAATAATTATAAAATATAATAATTTGCTCTCTTGAACGGAAGCGAATTAGTGTCACGTTGTGAATTTTTTTCTTTAAAATTCCAAGATAAAAAATGGATTTTCCAACTTTAAAGTTTTAAAGTTGGAAAAATCAACTTAAGAGTTGAAAATTCCAAAATTAAAGTTGAAAATTCCAACTTTAAATCAATATTTAAGTTGGAAAAATCAACTTTAAAGTTGGAAATTCCAAGATTAAAATTGGAAATTCCAAGATTAAAGTTGGAAATTCCAAGATTAAAGTTGGAAAATCTATCTTTTAAGTTGGAAATTCTAAGATTAAATTAAGTTGGAAATTCCAACTTTAAAGTTGGAATTTTAAAGAAAAAAAAATTCACAACGTGGCACTAATAAGCTTCCGTACTCTGGGTTTTGGCTTATCTTCATACAAAAATTAGAATAATTTTCCTTTGATAAATTAAATAATGCTTCTCACTGGCATTATAAGTTACATGTAATTTATCTGGCGCTGTTTTTAGAGTTATTGCTCTTGCAACACCATTTTGATAATGATATCACCATGTTTGTATACGATATAAGAATTTATTCCCCTACAATTAATGAATAATCACATACAGTTGACTTGTATTTGTAGCAGTTATGATAAAACGAAAATCTGTACTGATATTTGATCATAAACATACGTCATGGTCAAAATCGCTCTGATCGTTGGAATTGTGTTTATAGGTGTTTGAGAAAACAAGAGCGTGTATGATGGAATGATTCCTGAAGAAGTGGGTTTTTTTCCGTAAGCATAAGCTGATCGTTGAAATAAGTCAATGATTAAAGAAATTAGACAAAAATTTTCGCTCGACCTCTTTCCGCCGCTTCAAAGGTGTACGCCCGTGTACAACATAGTATACACTCCGCATGTTGTGGTATGCATGTTGGATATGCCAATTCAAAGGTCAGTGGAATGTAATCTTAAGGATAACAGCAGTTAGTAAAAATCTAAGCATATAAGTCATCTTCGCTAGACAAGGGTGAAGATCCGCTCCGCTCCTATTCTCTTTTCAACGTAGTCGGATCGGGTCGACTGCACATGGGAGAAGCTCTGTCTTGTGTGAATTGAAAATTATAATTCTTTACTCCATGCATCAGTATACGTTTTTACCCAATCAGATTACGCAGAACTTGTTTGCTGCTCCAAATGGTCAAAATATCGTTCTTTGGTGAAGATAAGGCAAAATGTATCCTTCAGACGCCCGTGACATGATGTTTATCAACTATATCACGTACATGTATTAACATTGTTGGATGATGTAACACTCAAAATTTTCCATTCTAAAAGCATCTACAATGACCCGATGGAAAATGACATAGGGATTAAAGTCCTGCAAGTTTGGTGGAAATATATATTACCCCTCTCCGAAGGAGAGGAGGTATACTGTTATATCCTTGTCTGACTGTCTGTCTGTCTGTAACAAATTTTCGTCGCAGTTTTTTCAGCAACTACTGTTCGCAGATGCTTGAAAGTTTTAGCACATTCTTTAATTTAGCATGCCATACAATGGGTTTTATATTTGTACGAATCTGACGTCAACTTCCTGATTATTCGTGCCTCTGTTCGAAACATTTTTTGTCGCAGTTTTCTCAGCAACTATTCTTCGCAGATGCTTGAAATTTTAGCACATTCTTTGTTTAGGCATGCCATATAGTGTGATTCATTTTTGTACGAATACGATGTCAACTTCCTGTTTTATAATCTGTCCGTATTTTAACTTGTGTATATTCACATGAGGACATATATTCATATCAGAGTTGGGTATTACTAGTGAGCATTGGCTCCCAGACTTCTTGTTTTAAATCTAAAAAAAAAATTAGATGGTTGCAAAGATGCCACCTTGGCACTGGTGTAATTATTCGACACAGTGCTTAATATATAACTTATCTTCCAAGTAAATATAACACTTCTTGCACAGATTTTCTGTTCTTTCACTCATTCTTATCAAACATACATCTGAACGTATGTGTTTACTAGTAAATCACGTGACACAATGAACTATTTGAATTATATATACTTTCATTGATTCAAACTATTAAGCTACAATTCTGAATTTTTTTTCTATATGAGCATGCATAATGATACATACTTTTATTTAGGCTGAAATAATACATGATATTTGAAATGAAAAGAAATTTTGGAATAACTATTGCATACAGATAGAGAAAAAAAAGTGATTGTGATGTGTGTAACATAATTATGTCATTGTTTGGCAAAATTTACCACAAAATAATGAAAAGTACGGAATTTTCTTATTTCATATAAACATCAGTGAAACGAAATAAGATTATTATTTTTGTCTGGCTGATAAATCATATGCATCATGTCAAAACAACATGCATTTTTAACTTATGAAAAGTGTTGGCTTTTTATGAATTAAATATATACACGTATATATATTTGATTCATAAAGAAATATTTTCGTGATCTGTGAAAAATCGGTGTGTTTTCCGTAAACAGTAGCTCCAATTATATTAGTTATACCTCTAATCAGAGGAAGATATTATTTATCCTCCTATGGTTAGCTCCCTTGCAATACATTAATCAATTACAAATTGGAACCGAATGGCCTCGTAATAACGCGCTCTTTTCTTACAATGATGAAATCATTATCTAAAATAATGAAAAAAGATCTCGTATATACAAGAAAAGATCGCGTAATTACGAGACTGTGTCCACAACCCATTACGTTTTTCAAGTTTATAAATCAAAGAAAATCTGTTGTAAATCAAAATGATTTCTTATTCCATATATAGTACGACATTCTTATTCTCGTTATTTTTAAAGTGATTTTCTGTTGAATGAGAAAAAGAACTGAGTCGTTCTGTTCTATTCGGAATAGTGTTTGCTTGTTTAGTGTCATTTTGAATAATTGTTTTTCTACGCCCAAATTGGAAAACAAGTTCGCTTGAATTTTTTTCATCTAAAAGATGATACCGCTCTCTAAGGCTTTTTGTAATGCTATCCTTGACAAAACTAGAACTTGTACCTAACTTGGAATTAAGAAAACAACCCGGAAGTGCTGTGTTGAATCATCATACGGAGGGTAATGGCTTGAAGTCAGTCAAGTTTTCATACTTTTTCAAAAAAAATTGTTTCTTACGTTCGAGAAAAAATTGGCAACGCTATTATCCGTCATGCATCGAGGATTTGCAATTTATGTCGCGATCTGACATAAGACTTTCAGCAATGCTGTAACAAGCCGCCCAGGCGCTTTGCCTAGTTTAACACAATCTGTCATCATCTTGTTTCGTAGTGCACTGTCCGTGCAGGGACTACTAGTATACAGTATTGTTCGAAATTCAAGGGTGTGTGAAATGTTCTTTATTTTCTTACTATCATATGCTACAACCATTAAAAAGAAGATATAAATTCAAAAACGTATCATTATTTTTTCAAATGAAAAATTCATTATGGATTTATAATTCGAGGATGTAGCTAATTAAATTGAACATTTTAATTCCCTTTGTGGGTTTTTTTTTTTTATTACAAAAACATTTACATACAATACTTTAACCATTGTATAAGCATGTTAAACACACTATACTTCTCAAGTATTTGATCAAACAAATAATCTACAGATATTAAGCGGCGTTTGTGCATTTTATTTTATTTTTCTTTAAAAGCGTAAATAACTTTGAACAGGAAATGTTGCGGCTCAATCATCGAGGTTTACATGTAAGTAGTGGGACCCAATACGTCATCCTCAAATCGCAATTGATGTATTACAAGGTTTTTCGTTACGATAGCGATAAAAACCTTTGTTTCATCAGTAGAACAAACCAAACACCTAATGTTCTCTCAAATCAAAACGAATCAACTCGCGTTCACCTAATAAGGACTTGGTCCGGTCATCTGGTTTTTTTTTTTGCCCAGATTATTTTTTTTACACAAGGCACACCAGAATGGGACACAAGAGACTTTTGTCTGTGTTGATTTTGTGCTGGATCTTTAGTTTTATCCCAGCAGAAAATATTACAGGTAAGATATATTGATCATAAAATGTCAATCAAGGGTGCATTTTGATTATTTATTGTACAGTATCAATCATGGATTACTAGTATCAAAGTGCTTTTCCCCTATTCATTGTTTATTGTATCAGCATGGATTACTAAGTAAACTAGTATCCAAGTAAATTACACTCCATTCATTGTTTATTGTATCAATCATGGATTACTGGTATCCAAGCAAGTTACACTTTATCCATTGTTTATTGTATCAATCATGGATTACTGGTATCCAGGTAAGTTACACTTTATCCATTGTTTATTGAATTAACATGGATTACTGGTATCCAAGTACATTGTTTATTGTATCAATCATAGATTACTAATATCCACGTAACTTACACTTTATCCATTGTTTATTGTACATGTATCAATCATGGATTAGTTGTATCCAGGTTCGTTACTCTTCATCCATTGTTTATGACCAGCACATAATTTATTACCCTATTTTTTTTTATTTTTAGGCCAGATTTTGAATGTATTTTAAACATTGTCCAGTTAACTGGGGTTTTTTTCATTGTTGATACTAGTATATTATATCATCAGGAAATTTATGATTATACGAAGTCATAAGTTGTTTCATTAATTAAAACGAGAATTACGAGTGTTTGTTAAATAAGGATGTACATGAATGCATTATATTTTTTGTATTTATTGAATGGTAAATTATAGATCTATATAACTGTATTTTCTGAAACGGACAAAACCCCTGAACATGTTCGTTTACGTTTACATGTACATTTTCTGCAAATTAAACAAGGGGGCTTCAATATTAAACATCGTCAAACTTTTTTCAAAAGTCGCTCTAGTCTATCGAGGTATATGTACAATACTTTGCCATTTCATTCACATTATTTGTTTTTAAAATACAGTTTACTGGTGAGTTACATATAATGAGTCACTTTGTTCTCTTAGAGAGAGAGAGAGAGAGAGAGAGAGAGAGAGAGAGAGAGAGAGAGAGAGGATTTTGAAAAAGTAGATTTTTAAACTTAAAGAGTCGGATCTCATTTCCTTTTAATTATTTTTTCATTATTTTTTTTTGAAAAAAAAGTTCACCTCTGATTTGTGAATTTGTATTACATTTGAGGATCATTCTTTTTTTTTATTCTGGGAACAAAACGCAATGTCTTACTATTTTGAAATATAGTTACATATTTTTACATTATTTCTACCAAAACCAATATGTTACGTTTACGTTTAAACAATATATGTTTAACATTAAGTATTACGGTTGATATAAGGATCCCCAATGCATAAATGATTTTTTTTATTCTGAGAAAACATCGCGTATATGTATCCATATTGAGATTATCTTCTATATTTTCTTTCATTTTCAGACAACGAAATACTGAGTCATTGATATAAATTACACTTGCTTTTTTAATTGGATAATAAATGGAGATCTATATAATGCATTGGATTGTTTAATTATGATAAAGCTATTGACAAATTACGTCATACACCGTAGATATATATTTTATCACTATAAGCGAAATGAAAGTACCATAAGTTAAGACCGTAGATATAGGATCCTGAAGTTTAACTATGTTCGGAGACGAGAATGGTTGACCTGTATATAGTATCATATCAATTTAATATGACAAAAAGATATAAAATGATCGTGCGAATAAACTCATATCAATTTTTTAATAAATTAAAACCAACAACATTTACAGTATACATGACGTATACTGTAAATATCGATGATTCAACATGTTGTAGGTTTAATTTCACGATCATTATACGTGTGCTTTGTGCGTGTGAATTTTAAACTCATATCAATTTTTTAATAAATTAAAACCAACAACATTTACAGTATACATGACGTATACTGTAAATATCGATGATTCAACATGTTGTAGGTTTAATTGCACGATCATTATACGTGTGCTTTGTGCGTGTGAATTACTAATGCAACTTAGACACCTACATGTATGGACACCTACATGTACAGGACTTTTACCGCGTTTTAGACCATAATTCATCAACCACTCAATTTTCATTTACGTATTCGGCGAGACTAAGGGGCTCAGCAGGTGCTAAGGGCAATAAAACTGTAAAAGGTCATTCTGTGACTGACGGAGCATAATGCATGCATCACCCTTAGCTGAATTTGGCTTTAATTGAAGTACTTCTGGTTAATTCAAATACAGACGTAACTTAATTACGCCAACCTTTCAACTCTCTTCTCTATTTGTGTAAATGGTTGTCCCATACTGTATTTTTATATACAGTGAAATACCAATTTCTCGAACTTGGGAGGACGTGAAGTATTTACATTCTTATTTTTGTAAAGTGGCTGAACTTTCCTATCGATAACACAGAAATTGCACTTTTAATGAAAGTACGTCAGAGACATGTAGATAAAAACGTCTTGTGAAATTATTTTTGCCGACACACAGACATTGTACATATAGATTAATAGATAAAAAAATAAGTTTTATATGATATTTTAAAGATTAAGTAAAAGCGTAACCTTACCGCTTTATGGATAAATGAAGAAGGGATGCGTTGAATGCACGCTAATCTGGAATTAAATGTGTAAGACAAGAACAAATCCGGAATAACATAATCACTGTAGACAGGTCCTCGGATAAATTCGCATATACTAGTCAAGCTACCATATGTTGTAGTAGATAAGAGATCAGAACCACTGACCTGCCGCCCCAGTTTGAAAAAAGCGAATAAATTGTTGTAAATTTTTGAAAATCATGAATGTTTTTCTTAATTAACCCAAATTTTCTTTCATCTTTCTTTGACATTCTTAAAGTTTAATTCAGCTCGTGCTTAAAACAAAAGACGGATGTTGTAATCTAGATTAATATCCAGTAACTTGATTCATTAAATTTGACTCGAATTATCTTTAAATGATAATACTTGGTGTCTTACAAACTTTTGTTGAAAAATTTGCGTTATAAATTAAGGTCATGGAATTGCACGCATGTATGTGTCAATCACAAGTACACAACAAAATGCAGAAAACCTTAGAGTTCATATTTTAATTAATGGAATAATTTTTTTTATGGGGGGTGTGATTATGAGTTTCTGTCTATGAAAATCGCAAATAAAACCCACCAAAATTAATTTAAAAAAACCCCCTATATTTTAGATTGAATACAAGTCATCATATGTTAACATTGTTTTTAATATAACAAAATAAGGAAACTCTAATCAGGTGTGGAAAACTAGTTTTTCAAACTATAAAGCTAAAGCTTAGAAAAGGAAAAACTATTATGAATTTTTGTTTCTTCAGAAAGATACTATATGATATCGAACATACGTATTTGTATTTTGTTATCATAGGAAATCATTATGGTATTAGAGCGAAGACAGCGTCTGCGGCAACGACTTTTTACCATTTTTATACCCCCCCCCCCCCTACTTTTTACCACAATTCTTAATTTAATTGAAAATAGGTGGTGTGGGATGATGCATATTTTAAGATGGATGGAGTTTTGTTTTTTGTTTTTATGATTTAGACATTGATAATATGTTTGTATGAGACAAATTTAAATGAATAAACAAAGCAGTTACTAGTAATGTACAATTTATACAATATTTGAAGCGCTCTACCTTCATTGAAAACTTTAGATTGATCGTAAATATATTTGAGCTGGTGAATTTTATTATACTCATGAATGAATATGACATACATGTAAATGGCGGTTTGTTTGTTTTTTGCATGCATAAATGTTTACCTTATACGTAAATGTAAAGTTATTAAAGATTGAATATTATATGTACACTGTAATTATACTGTGTGTTCTTACAATTCATGGTGTCTTGTTAAAAAATGTAAAATGATTTATGCGGAGACCGGGTAAAACGTGTCCAAAACTGTGTCAAAATCTTTCCACCCAGTTGTAGAATTTTTTTTATCCACGATGTGCATTAGACGAATTGATTAAAATCATAAAACTTAACAAAGCCCATTTCACTACAAAGCATTGATGTTAGACTGCATGCCAGTTTCATCAACGATTTATTTCTATACCAGTTTAAAAATATAATAATACAAATTTTAAAAAAAACCACCTCAGTGATATTTAGGAGAACTTTGATGTGATAAATGGACAGTTTTTACGAATTTTTAAATATCCAAATAATTTGAAGATTTATACAGTGCATATGACTTTTCAAGAATCTGTTTAAACTTTATTAGGCATTCCTAGTTTTTGACCTATATGTGCTCAATCATTTTGAATCATCGTTTCTCATGGTATTATTTTACAATAGATGTGTCTTCTAAAGGTTTGGTGCGCGGTATAATATATTTTCCTTGATTGATTTATGTTGGTAAACAATCAACCATTTTGCAAAGTAATATGATCTTATATTTAGTATAAGGTTTACATGGAAGGTACTAGTTTAAAAATCGGGAAAATTCTCAGCCCTCAATCAAGTTTCAAGGAATTGTTATTCGTTCAGGGGAAACATTATATAAACAATGTTTATTTCTCAGAGAGAGCTTGTGATAATAAAGGTGGTATATTCGTTTGATTGATGTTTTATGCTCCATGTTTTACGTTGTAAGTAAAATTCCAGGCCTGTTCTTTAAGAACTCTAAAAACAGAATGATTCTACAAGAAACGCCTAGTATGAAACGATTCGTGTAGATTGTGAAGAAGTTGTTCCTAAGAGAGCTCATAATCTTTAAAATATCAGGAGAACCTCAAGACTTAGTACTTTCCGTGCATTTAGTAAATCATTAAATAAAGGGCAGCAATTATTGCTGCTCTTTATTTATTCCATTGACCTAATCATGTATTTATCTGTAGGCATCTACATACGTAACTACGTTATTTCGAATGACAAAAATAAATCTGGTTTTGACGTCGTCAAATATCATTGCAGTCGATAGAACCCTGTTACATCTTCATTTGTTGAATATTTATCCAATTGTTTGACTATTAAAAAACAATTGAAAGTTATGTCATACCAGTATTTTCCAAAAAACAATAAAAAGTGGTTGAGATCTAACGTACGGAAGCGTATTAGTGCCACATATGCACTTCACATTTTTTTTATTTTCTACACTTTAAACTGTGAATTTTACACTTTAATCTGTAAATTTTACACTTTAAACTGTAAAATTCACACTTTAAAGTGTAAAATTCACACTTTAATCTGTAAAATCCATACTTTAATCTGTAAAATTTACACTTAAATCTGTACATTTTACACTTTAATCTGTAAAATTCAAACTTTAAAGTGTAAAATTCACACTTTAATCTGTAAAATTTACACTTAAATCTGTAAATTTTACACTTTAATCTGTAAATTTTACAGATTTAAGTGTAAAATTCACAATTTAATCTGTAAAAATTACACTTTAATTTGTAAAATTCACACTTTTATCTGTTTTACACTTTAAAAAGCGTAAAATTCACACTCTATCCAGTAATATAATATTGGCACATATTTACATTCATTGAGAGTTTTAGTTATTTGTAATGATTTAATTGAGGCATTACAGACCGAATTGATTTAATTAGTGAACATTTCAAACTAGGTCTTAAATACAGTGACATCATTAAACAAAAGTGATATTTGTAAGAAAAAAATTGTGGGTTTTAAATGGACTTAAGTGGTTTATGCCTCGGCTTATTCCCCCACGTTCTTTGATGATTTCACAATCCAAATTACAAACTATGTTGATTTTCTTTTTATTCAAAGAATAAACATTATGTATCATTTTGTCTAAACTTCGATTCAGTGTAAGTACTTTCAGTACTTTGATTTGTGTACGTACTACTAATACATAATAAAATAAAATTGTACTGCATACAATGAATGAAATTGATGCTTTGAACTTGTAAAAGTTGACGTCTGATATACATTTAGCAGGATTGAAGACTGTGTATTTGTATAAATTTTAGTAAACAAATAGTCAAAACCCATAAAAATGGTAACAGATAATTCTACATTTTATGTGGCGGCCGCCATATAATTATGTGGTGGCCGCCATATAGTTATGTGGTGGCCGCCAGATAAATAAGTGGCGGCCGCTATGACGACCGCCACTTATTTATCTGGCGGCCGCCACATACATGTAGTTATATTGCGGTTGCTAGATTAGCGGCCACCTTATTATTCGGCGGTCGTCAGTAATTAACTTGTGGCGGCCGCCTGATGAAATATATTTTCCAGCTTCCATAATTTACGCCCTTCTTAACATATATTTAATATATATGAAAGTCTCATAGTTAAATCTAAGAGCGTTTATGAGAAAACTGCTTAAGAAATCAGTTAAAAACAAGAAAATTCGATGCGTTTGACGAACAAAAGTCATCTTCAAAACATTGCAAATTAATAGCTATTTTTATTCTCTATCAATGATGCAAATTTGAAGAAAAACAAAGGAAGATCTTAATCAAATGCACGACGATTTATAACATACATTTGAAACCCATGAAAGAATATTTTCTAGACAGGGTGATTAAAGCTTATAGTACATTCAAGCGCAAATCTTCTCAAAATTATGGCTTCTTTTCAGTTTCTCGAGTGAAACGGCTTGTTTTAAGAAAGGCATTTAGCGTTGAACAGCAGTGACACTGAAACATTTAGTCTATGAGTGTTTAAACATTACAGTTCACCTGTTGGAAAATTGAATACTGGTAATGAAAACTAATTCTGGATTGCAATGTTTATTTTTCAAACATGATCAAAGAAGTGCCAACGGACATTTAAATAGGACAGCCATGCGGTGTTTACACAATATTTCACAGATAAATGTGTGGATTTTACAGATTTTTGTGTAAAATTTTCAGATTAAAGTGTAAATTTTACAGATTAAAGTGTGAATTTTACAGATTAAAGTGTAATTTTACACATTAATCTATAAATTTTACAGATTAAAGTGTAAAATTTCAGATTAAAGTGTGAATTTTACGGATTAAAGTGTGAATTTTATACTTTAACCTGTAAATTTTACATAATTAATATTTAAGTGTACAATTTACAGATTAAAGTGTAAATTTTACAGATTAATGTGTAAATTTTACACTTTAAACTGTGAATTTTACAGATTAAAGTGTAAATTTTACACTTAAAAGTGTAAATTTTACAGATTAAAGTGTAAATATTACAGATTAAAGTGTTGATTTTATAGATTAAAGTGTGAATTTTACACTTTTTCTGTAAATTTTACACATTAAAGTGTAAAATTAACAGATTAATGTGTAAATTGTCAGATTAAAGTGTGAATTTTACAGATTAAAGTGTGAATTTTACACTTTAATCTGTAAATTATACACTTTAAAGTGTGAATTTTACACTTTAAAGTGTGAATTTTACAGATTAAAGTGTAAATTTAACACTTTAATCTGTATATTTTACAGATTTAAGTTTAAATTTCACAAATTACAGTGTAAATTTTACAGATAAAAGTGTGAATTTTACAAATTAAAGTGTGAATTTTACAGAGAATTTTATACTTTAACCTGTAAATTTTACAGATTAAAGTGTAAATTTTACACTTTAAATTGTAAATTTCACAGATTAAAGTGTAAATTTTACACTTTAAAGTGTAAATATTACAGATTAAAGTGTGAATTTACAGATTAAAGTGTGAATTTTACACTTTTTCTGTAAATTTTACACATTTTAGTGTAAAATTTACAGATAAATGTGTATATTTTACACTTTAAAGTGTGAATTTTACAGATTAAAGTGTGTGAATTTTAAACTTTAATCTGTAAATTATAGAATTTAAAGTGTAAATTTTACACTTTAAAGTGTGAATTTTACAGATTAAAGTTTGAATATTACACTTTAATCTGTAAATTTTACAGATTAAAATGTGAATTTTACAGATTAAAGTGTGAATTTTACAGATTAAAGTGTGAATTTTACACTTTAATCTGTAAAGTTTACAGATTAAAGTGTTAATTTTACAGATTAAACTGTGAATTTTACAGATTAAAGTGTGAATTTTACAGATTAAAGTGTGAGTTTTACACTTTAATCTGTAAATCATAGACTTTAAAGTGTGAATTTTACAGATTAAAGTGTGAATTTTACAGATTAAAGTGTGAATTTTACACTTTAATCTGTAAATTTTACATTTTAAAGTATGAATTTTACAGATTAAAGTGTAAATTTTACAGATGAAAGTGTGAATTGTACAAATTAAAGTGTGAATTTTACAGATTAAAGTGTAAATTTTACAGATTAAAGTGTGAATTTTTCGGAATAAAGTGTGAATTTTACACTTTAATCTGTAAAGTTTACAGATTAAAGTGTGAATTTTACAGATTAAAGTGTAGAAAATAAAAACTGTGAAGTGCATATGTGGCACTAATACGCTTCCGTACTAACGAGTGTAAAATTCATACAACATTCTCTATTAATACAGTTCTACAGTAGTTCTTATCATTTTCTATTTTTTTCATTCCAGACACGTCGGGAATAGGAATCGTTGTTTCACTTTTTAGTCCTGGTCACCTGTCATTAATCGCCGGAAATCCAAACAGTATGAATATGAGTTCGATGAGTTCTGGGAAAGGAATGCTTCCGATACAAACATACTACTTCAACACACCTCGTGCCAAAATTGTCAGCATGGCTTCAGACCCGAGGAAAAATGCTTTGTTCATTTTAGACTCCGATTCCCACAGCATCTATAGAATGGAAAATTTTAATATTTGGGTGAATGATAGTTTGACTATAGTTCCAATTCAAAAAGGTGTGTCAAAAACGTCTGCACAAATCGCCTACGATTGGTTAAATGAAATGGTGTATTGGGTAGACGGTTACTACAACTGGATAGGGATGCAACCTGCCTTTACTACAGATAATAGTCTATATAAAATCATCATTCACCAAGGACTGAGCAGACCCGAAGGAATCGCAGTGGACCCTATAAGTGGGTAAGAATTAAGATTATATCATTCGGTGAATATTTCCCTTGCTTTCTCCACTCAAGATGAAATATTTATGTAACACTTGCATTTCTTATGAAACGCAATACGGGAACACTCTATACAGGCAGACTTCCGTATCACTAGAAAACATATTGCAATGTCAAATATTTTCAATACATGATAATATTTCCTCATTTTTGATTGATGAGTCCCAACACGTAGACAGTAAGTGAAAATGACTGCTAAATTTAGAAGGCAATTGGGAAATTATAGTTCATTCACAACATTCATAAGCATAAGAATCACAAAAACACGTGAGTAATCTGACTTATCATTTTGATACAACTTAGCCCAATAATATTCTTTACAATCTTCAAGATTAAAAAAGATGAAACCAATATACTACCAAAACTGATTAACTATACTAGTGCCCATTTGACATTTTTGCACTCGTTTCAAGTGTAGCTTTAAAAAAAAATCCATAAATGTGCTATAAAAGGTCATTGCCTAGAAGGTATAGAACAACTTTTATTATAGTATTGTATTGTTCCAAATCATATTGATTGGTCGATAAAAAAAAATATCATTGTTTTCACATGGTCGTGTTATAAATTCTGTTGTAAACTTTACTATACTAAAAAAAAAATTATAAACCTCAGTAAAGGCTACTGAAATAGAATTTCTTTACAAACTACAGGCGTTGGCGTGTGCGATACTTTGGCGTCACAATAGAGACATCATGAGCCAAATATTTTACTGCTTTAATCTTGATAAGTTTAATAGAGCAATTATAACGTTTTAGTATCAGTCAATACATATTTTAATAAATCTGCTGAGAGTATATCTGGTGAGAGTATATCAACCTCCTTGGTCCATGGTGAAAATACTCTCATCTGTCCTTCAAAAACATCTATTGACCTCATCAAAAGGCTGTAATTTGGATTATTAAAGGTAAATGTCACCTGTCTGATGAAAATATTTGCCTTTATAAAAAAGAATAATTTATAAAAGTTTAATGACAGTTCTCGAGGAAAAGTTTATTTCCTATATGATATTTAAATTCCTACTAGAATTATATTAATATTTTCTTTGGGAATTCAAATTCTGATATGATTTGAACAATAATCTGGTAAGAACATTTTTTTATGGGGGAGATTCAAATTCTGATATGATTTGAACACACATAGGATGGGAACATAAAATTTGTAAAGGTAACTTTTCTTTGGGAATTCAAATTCTGATTTCATTTTAACAAAAATTTGGTCGGAACATGAAAATGAAGGTAAATAACCTGTTCAAATTTAATCCTCGTGGGAAATACGTTTTTATTCTATCCAAAAATTCCTATTTAAGGAATTTAAAAATATCCTAAAAGATTCTCTACACATCTTACAGGAAAATAATTTTTCCCAGGAGAACTTTTCCCCATGTGACCTTAGTTTTGAAAGTTAAATATAACACAAGTTGACGTTTTTTTTTCACTGAACAAAGATTTTTAGGCGAGTGCAAAATTGCATAATTGGCACTGCCGTAATTCCCCAGCACGGCGTTAACAACATACATCTGACAAATGTTCAACTATAAATTCATATTTAAAAAAAAACTTTACATAAATTTTGTTTGGCTTGAATGTAAGGTAAAAAAAAAATCAAATTAAAAAGGAAAAAAAAAAATGATATGCAAATGATGTGCAACGCTGTATAATGCTCTATCAAATTAAAACTTAGTATGGAGCGAAAAAAGTCATTCATGTGTTTTGTTGTTGTGATAATGAATGTTTGCTAGCGCTTTTTCAATATTTTAACAGCTCGGAAATGCAAATATATAAGTGGGAAAACCTTTCTGTATATTGTAGATAGAAGGCACTTTTAGCAACAATATTTTAAAAGGGGGAAATATAAAAAAAAACTTTCTGCGTGCTTTTTAAGCGCATCAATTAAATAATAATGAATTAAAGCAATTCATTTTAAAAGAAGGATTTTGAATATGTAATCACAATATTTTATGGCAAAACTGATGAGAAATGGACTGTTTGTGGTTAAGCAATACCTACATACTTTAAACACTTCATCAAACAAAATATTTGGTTAACATAATCTCTAACTTTTACGTTTTATCCTTACCCTTAAGTACTTACTATCATAAATACATACAATAAACGTTTAAGTTTCAATTAATAACTATATAAACATGGTCAGAAAATATGAAAATAATATTTTACGGCAGAATGATTTTGGCTCTTTTTAACTGAAAATAATGACTTGTTGTGAATCTTTTTTTTTTTTTGATTTTGATTACTTCTATTGATAAAACAAAGCTTGTTCACAAAAAAGGGCAAATAAAAGTTCCAATCAGGAGTATACATTTCGTTTACATTTATTAAGAGGGCTCGATGGTTGGGGCCTTTTTAGACTACATTAACCTCCTTCAGAAAAAAGAGCTCTTTAAAAAGATGCATGTATATGATATAGCAAAATATCAAAATTTCAAAGCTAAAATATTAGGATTTTTTTTTACTGAATAGTAATTTTTAGCTACACAAATCATTATTATATCTAAATAATTATTTAAGGAAGATCTGATGGTTAATTTGTCTACCGCTCAGCCTCCTTAATGTTTACTCACCCTTAAAATAACTTCAATTTATGAAATTCCCAAAAAATAAAACATAAGCCATTTTAGACAAACTAGATGAGCACAGTATCCACATCTTTAGATAGACATTTAAGGTGGTATGGGACACTTCTATATTGTGGTGTACTGTTTATCGAAATAAACAATAAAATCAAGTGTAATTTTATAAACAGTTTCTTTCCCGAAACAGAACACGAACAGCGTAGCGCAGTGGGTTAGAAGGTTTGCTTCGAATCTGTAAGTCATGAGTTCGAATCACATCTTTAGATAGACACTATTGAAGATTCAATGAGGATAGTTCTGACATTGTTATGAAGTGGGATGTAATTTGTTGAGAAATGCATCATCAGCAAGTTCATCAGCAATAGTAGAGAGAGTAATATGCAAATAAACATTTGAAAAATAAACTTAATGCTCAAGATTTAAAAAAAAAAGTACCATCGCTAAATCAGGAAACCAAACTAAATGAAGACGATTGATAATCAAACCATGGAAGAATTTTCTTCTTTCCTTAGTGGACTTAATATATATATCTATCATTTAGTTCAAATTGACGTATTGAAAAGGCTATTTCTAAAATTCCTGATGTCTTGTCTACTTGGAAATAAAGTATGTTTGATATCAAAAGTATAAACCGTCCTAAGCAATAGATGTACAAGTACATTGGTGATACTTTCATTGCAAATTGCAGATATCTCTTTTACTCTGATATGGGAAAGCCGCAAAGAATTGAGAGATCCTCTTTGATTGGCAAAGACAGAAAATCCATTATTACGTCAGGTGTTGACCGTGTATATGACATCACCGTGGACCACAAGGAGCAGACTCTCTACTGGGTGGACGCGGGAAGGCATACTCTGGAGTCATCCGACTTTGACGGCAGAAACAGACGACTATTGACGAGGATGAACTCCGTAAAGTTCACGTCAGTTGTCGTATTTGGTGTAAGAATCAAACATTTTATGATATTTATGTTATACTTGCATTCTTTTAAATACTTTTTAAATTCGGGTAAAAGTTAAAAATTAAACAAAAATTTAAATATATTTGATGAAAGGAATTTTACTTTAAATCAACAATATTCGGATGTAAGAAATGCATGTTCATAACAAAAACAATAATCGAACGATTGCCAATATGAATCATGGATGTATAAATTTTATTAAGGATTTCCTGTATGTTACGTCATTTACGAGCAACACAGTCACCAAGATAAGTAAGAGAACTGGAGAAATCAATCTAATTGTCGCGGTGGATGACGGGATACCTGTAGGAGCCGAAATATGGGATCCAACCAATACTAGCCCAGTATCAAGTACGCTTCAACTGGGGTTCAAGTTCAAACCCCAGTATTCCCTAAGCCCGCTAATTTAGTTATTTATATCTTTTCTGTTTGAACCAACTTCACTGATGAACGTCGACGTCAAATGCACATTATTTTTCATAAACTTTCTAAACATTACGAGTTTCCACCTGTAAGAAAGATTTTTTTTAATTCTAAGGGGTTACCCAATGGCATGCATTTTACCTCATCAGTACATTTTAACCAGATGTATATTATAAAAAAGACTTCGTATCAAACAAATTCTTTCATTTGTATATCATATGATACTTTTTTACTCTGATTGGAACATTTGAATCATCTTTTGTAGAGGTTTGCTCAAGTTATGGTTGTGCCCATATGTGTGTTCATTTGCCAAGCGGACCCACGTGTGTATGCAAAGAAGGGTATACACTGGCAGAAAACAACAAGGCGTGTGTCAATGGTATCAGAAAATGGTCTTTGCAAAGCTATTAATCATATCAACAATAAAATAATTTAAAATCAAGATTTTTATAATGGAACTCTTTTCTGCACGATTTTGCAAATATGGTGAATTCCATTTTTTGTACTTTAGTCTAGCATTTATTTACAAGTTCACCATAACATTTTGCAATCACGATATTTCTTGTAATGTGGTAATACTTTAATTATAGAGAAACTTCAGAAAGGTCTAATTGTGGCCAATAGTACTCACATCTGTAACTTGGACATTCGCCATATCACCGCTCTAAAAGATGACACGTCGTGTAAAGTGGCCAACCTTAGTGGTATAATGTTCATGGCGGTAGACATAGCATCACAGTGGCTGTTTTACGTTGATTCTGACAATCATATACTGATGCAGTATTCCATGATTTTTAACGTTACCACACCCATTACCGATGCTGGTCCAAATGTAACAGGTGTGTGTGTGTATTTCTTTATATAAAATTAATGTTGGTTTTTTTTTCACTTGTTAAAATGGCTTGATGAATTGCTCTCCTGACATCATGGTAAGTATGCCAACCGAGCAGTTTCAGTTCATATCATAATCCCTTACAACACTTAAACTGTAAGAATCGCTTTGAAAGTTGTTTTTTGTTTTTTTCCAGAAAGAATAGCAATGACAAACTATATTTTAATATCTTAGGTTTTGCCTACGACTGGCTCGACAACAATATAATATGGTCACAATCGGACATTCTGCAAAAAGGTTCCATCCGCATTTTTTCAATGGATAAATACGCTCACACAGATCTTTATGCAAATCTGGACAACCCCGCTTACGTGAATATTAATCCATTGGACAGGTTTGACTATTTGTGATAGAATGCCTGTTTGTTGCAAAAGCTAATTTTGAATATCATATCATGAGTATAATTATTTAATGAATAATTTAGCAAGTTTAAATTTTCTATTTTCAATTAATATGACGCGAGTAATTGTAAACACAATTACCAAAATTTCAAACCTTTGTGCTTAAAAATTACTTAATGGTTTTGAAGAAAACGCGATTATCGTGCGTATTTGGTGTCAGTATTTTGATAAACAAATTTTCGATTCCTACGACAAAAAGACACGTATTTATGATCTCCCTGTTGAAGCAGGATCGGTAAGTTTTACAAATGTAAAGTTTGCTAAGATGTATGTATATCCGCTTTCTGTAATGTTGTGCTTTTCGGACTTTTAGAGAAGTGTACTGGATTGAGGGAAAGGGAAACAACTACACGATAAAAGTTGGAACCCTAGACGGAAGTTCAGCTAA
The DNA here is from genome assembly GCA_016163765.1 of Magallana hongkongensis. Taxonomy (NCBI): domain Eukaryota; kingdom Metazoa; phylum Mollusca; class Bivalvia; order Ostreida; family Ostreidae; genus Magallana; species Magallana hongkongensis. The sequence goes on along the minus strand of WFKH01011581.1, from coordinate 41,777,973 downwards.
GGTGATCGTCAACAGTACGGACCTAAAGAAGCCTACCGGTTTATTTTACCACATAGAGAAACATCGGTAAGTATTAACTTTCACAAATTTACGATGTTTAAATTGTAAATTATAAATTAGTGAAAGACTATGTTCTACGTGGAAGGATTAATTTTTATAAAACTGATATCTTATAATAGTTCAAAAATTTTCATCAGGGAGACGAAAAATAGAAATGAAATTATGTAAAAATTCAAGTTGTGTATATCATGGACCTGGTCTCATTTTCCCGAGAAAGCATTGAGTGTGCCATAAATGTCAAAAACTTCATGTCTCTCAGTGAAATAGACATACCGCACCTGAAGTTTTTTCGCGGTTCGACAGACTGCACATCTTTGATGTAAGGAAGACAGGCACAAATTCACACCTGTCGTGTCGCCTTCATTTGATGATTTTCCCGTCAAATAAACCAAGACGTCAATCAAATAATAATGTCTAAGAAATCAAGCAGAGTATCATTATTATTGATACAGGAAGTGTTTTGTACCCATCAACATGGTCATTAAAGTGCTTTAAAAATGACGAAAAAAATATCTGACATATTGAAAAGCAATAATTGTCATTGAATCCATTCCATGCTATTAGACTTCGAAATAGATTTTTTAAAAAGAAAAAGTGATTTCCTTACATGATGAAATTTAAAACTATTTCTTTACAAACTGTATTTTGCAGACTGTTTTGGATAAATTGGGATAGCATATACAGTTGCAAAACAGACGGCTCGGACCTGACCACGTATTTGAATTCCATTTCAGTTTTGTTTTTTGGGATTGAACTAATAGTTTACAAGGTACATATATAGGAGAAAACTAGTATTCTAAAGTGTTAATTACATGTTTTGGGGGAAACTGGTTTCTATTTCTGTCCACCAGAATTTGAAGCACAATTATAGCTGCACGCACTGAGTATGTTTACTGCTAATGAAGAAGAAATCATGGGTTTATATGGAAAATACGAAGTTAAAATAAAAATAAAGTATTGTCAAAATTGTTCTGATATTTAATAACTCCATTATTGATCAAAAGATGATGGCTCATTATTGGTCAGCGGGTTAAATATTTTTTTAAAACTCCATTCTACCTGTATCTATGTGTGCTCGAGCTCGTTCATATTTACCTTCTTTACACTACTCTCATGTGTGTTCTAAATTACGAGTTATCTATCGTAGGACCACGCTATTTGGACTCATGGAAAGTCTTTCATTATGTCGGGAAGCATTTTCCGAAACACTGCAGATGTTAAAATCGATACAAGCTCCTATGATAAAATTACTGGAATGGCAATATACGATCCAGATCTACAGAGATACAAAAGAGGTACCGACTTCAGATGCCCATAAATAGAAATACATGTAATTTTTTTAATGAAATATTAACATGTATTCATACTAAACATTTTTTTTTTACCCCAGGACCCTGTGAAATAATGAATGGTGGGTGTGAACATGTTTGTTTGCCATCTGCATCCACCCAAGCTACCTGTAAATGTGATTTTGGATTCATATTGGATTCTGACCGCAAAAACTGTTCATCTGGTAAACATTTCCTCTGACCAAATGCAAAATATTGTGAGATACGCATGATGTAAACAATTATTTTTTTTCTAGAAATTTTAAGAATTTTAATATTATCAATTTTTTTTTTATCATAAGACGTTCTGAGAGACCGGTTTATGATAATAGCTGACCACACACACGGCAGACTATACCAAGCATCTTTATTGGATGCAAGAATCACTGCTCTGGACTTTCCGGAAGTATCAAAACCGGCTTGTGTTTTATACAACAGGAATACTAATATGGTGTACTGGGTCGAAATAGAAAGTCAGGGCAGTCAGATAAAGCAGGCAACCATTGACGGCCAAAATACCAAGACTCTGATGGAAGCCGGTACAAAATCGAACAGATGCTAGCAATCTGTCGTAAATCATTGAAACATTCTGTACTTACCAATTGGAAGGGTTTAATTTGCATACTTAGCTTTTAGAACCATTTTAACAGGAGCTTGGACTTTGGGTACTTGTGTCAAACAGCAATGTGACGTAGGCCTGTCTATTTCATTGCTGGCTACTCGGCCATGGCTCTTTGAAATCAACAAGATATGTCTGGCTTTTGAACTAAGACTACTTAATCTGTGTATATTTCACTTGAAACCAGCGTCATTTTTAACTTGTTTTGATGCAAGAAAAAGACAGTTACATCTTACCGAAAGTCCAAGGTCTTGTTAAAATGGTTCTAAAAAGTCGTGAGACGAACATCAAAAAAGCTTTACATTGTATATATACATGTATATATGCGAGATTGCGCTGATATTTTTTCTATAGAATTATTACGGATCATTATCTATTTTGTATCCTTTCAAATATTTTGCTTTTGCAAAGACTTAACAAAAAGATTCAAAACCATCATTTCTATTCACCACACTTTTAATAGCATATCATGCGGGTCAAAATTTGACATCAAAACCTTTAATTAACTTGATAATTTTTAAAAGAATAAAAGTCATTTAATCAAATAAGAACTATCTTTCTTATCAACGGGTCAGTAATTATAAACTTTTTAAAAAGTTGTTCATATTTTACGTTTGTAGGAAGTGTGTACCCCGATAGGATTGCTATGGACTTTACTACAGGACATATATATTTCACTGCGGTAGCGAATGAATTGTACGAGAGTTACGTAGGAATACTTCATCCTCAGAAATCGGTCTACAAAAAGCTGATTACCCAACTCGGTACGCCTCGTGCAATTGCTGTTCATCCTTCTGCAGGGTACGTTAAGTTTGCTTTTTGGGAGTGTTGATTTGGTGATTCACCCCAGGCCTCCATTTCAAATTATCTTTCCGTTTTTCTATCTTTTTTTTATACCATAATGTTGCTGAAATTTTTAGCAATTTATATCTTCAATGCAAACATATCTTTTTTTTCATTTTTAAATTACATTTGCAGCAAACTGCCCTTTGACCCGACACACCTTAATCATAATGACACCGTTTAGTTTGGTTTTGCAGATATATGTTCTGGACTGACCATAACAAAAACAGTCCCCATATTGGACGGGCATTCATGGATGGTTCATCTCAGAGAGTTTTACTTTCAAAAGATGTGGTATGGCCAAACGGCCTTGCTATAGACTACCAGGGTAATCATATTTTTTGATTGAATATTATCCCAGGCCTGATATCCGTCGAAAAGCATCTTTCCATTAATTAATAATATTACCGAATCCAATTTTTATAAGTATCATAACTGGTGAAAACATTTACAACTTCTTAACTTTCAATTTTTGTTGTTAGAAAATCGGTTATACTGGGCTGATGGTCATCAAGATAAGATAGAGTCGATAGACATATACGGTCTTAATAGAAAAGAGGTACTCAAAGTCACAAATCAGCAACTCATGGATATAGATTTGTTTGGATCCTATCTCTATTACACTGCCTGGAATACGCAGTAAGAGTTTATCATTATTTTATTAGATATTTGAGATTAATTTACAACTTATTATAATATTATGTTCAAAAAAAAAATTTTTTTTCCACGATATTTTTGGAAATAAAACGTAAATGTTATCGTAAACGATGTGGAGGGTTTAACAACAACGTAAAGACTGGAAATATTGCGCCGCCTTACAGAACTTGTTGTTACTAATTATTCATTTTCTCAAGAAATAAATGAAGTACAGATTCAAAATTTTCAGTATTGTTTGCCAAAGGGTCATTGAAGAAAACATAGAAGTCTAATGAAACTGCAGTGAACAGATTTTAAGTTATGTGTTCTGTCTACGCTATTTTGGGGCAACCCTCGTATAATAACATATATATTTTTAATACAAAATATGACAAACTATTGGTAACAAACTCTGATACTTATTGTATTTCTCAGGATTCATGTGAAGAAATTATACCAAAATCGTTTTACTGTATTTAACCCTCGGTGTGTTTTGTTTTGATCTACAAACTGTTCAAATTAATGGTAAACTGTCAAGCGATGTGATCGATGTATCGGAACTGGTACAGCCAATACTCATTTGAACAAATTATAAATATATATTTCAACCTTGACTGTGTAGTATTTAAACAAATCAATTTTAGGAAGGTATTCAAAGTATTGATAAACAGTGATGGGACTGGAACCGCAGTGGACTGGATGCCGGATGTTCCGGAACTAGGTCGTCTGGACTCCATAGAAATCGAGCCTGGGAACAGTCAACCCAGTATGTAGCCTTCCAAGGGATCTGTTTACATAAGTAGCATCTGCGTTGTACATGTATTATAACAATTATGAAATCGTTTCGATTTTAATCAGATAAAGAAGTCAAGGTCGTAATTAATGTGTCCTTGAAGTTTTTACATTACATGTATAATATTTAGATATTATACTAATATTTTAGAGGTTTTATTAACGTACTCGATTTATTTTAAAGAAAAAAGTCTTGATTTTTTTAGTGAAAAATTGTGATGGTTGCAGGCATATGGACAAATCATTTTATGCCAATGATACAAATCACATGTTTTTTTTCCATCGATATTTTTCTTGGGAATTTTGCATACATATTAAAAATTCACATCGTAAAGTGTATACGCTACGTTATAGAAAGCACTGCCTGCATGCAGAATAATGGAGGGTGTTCAACATTCTGTCTGCCTACCCCGACTGGCCGCGCATGCGCCTGTGAGGAAGGTGTAGACTTGATGGCGGATGGTAAAACGTGCGAAGTCAGTGGAGGCAAGAAAACTATTTCATCATGTTGTTTTCAACTTCACTACATAGTATTTTTATACATGTACAGCCTCTTCTACTTTAATAAATAGATATTGCCGTACTATATTTATAATAAAAGATTATTTGAACAGGAGTGTCTTGTTCTGGAGATTTTCCAAACGGTGCGTGGTCCCCCACCTGTCACCGCCTCCCCACAGAGACCTGTACCTACACGTGTAGCGAGAACTTCTTACCTAATCAAGCGATCCCTACTGTGACCTGCGGGAGAGAGGGAGATTGGGCTACTCCCCCCAAGTTTTTGTGTCAGGGTAACGAATTGCTTCTAGACCTTGAAAGATGATAAATGCAGCATTTAATGCAGTGTAAAAACAAAAATAAATGGATGTCATAATATAATAACGATTCATTTATTTGAGGACACACCAGCAAACTGCAAACACACAAGAGTAGAATGCAGTCCTAGCTATTTTTTATTTGTCTCAACTACATTTTTTTTTTTTAAGTATTAATAATCATATGGTCATTTTGAAATTCTTCAATGCAAAATGTTTGTAAGCGCAGAGAAATAAAAAAAAAATAGTTGGGACAAACGAAAAAATTAGTGTAGACTCATTTATATTGTCACATACATGTATATATGTGTTTGAGAGCTTGTTGTATATTGCCAAACTATCGTCCTGCGTACATGTGTAATGCTGATATTGATTATTTTAATATCAAAACTTTCCATTGTAATCTTTAAGGAACATAACACTCATAAATTAATGTCTGCTTGATTGAAAAAAATATCTGATGTAATTATTTCGCAGTAACCCATCATTTTTTTTCAAGTTGGATATTTAGATAATATTTATTATTGCAGAGAAAACCTGTCCATTAATGTACCCAGTACACCACTTACTGAACGACTGCCGTCCCACTGTTGGGAGTGAATGCGAGTACGCGTGTAGTGATAACTTTACGAAGAATGGCAGTGTACAAAAGATTAAATGTTTACCGTCTACCGAATGGAACCAGAATGCTTTTGATGTTTGTAAACAGTTTGAGGTGCGAGGTGAGTTGATTTTATAAGTCCTATAACATAGTTTTAATGAATTTGTACTACTGTATTATAGATGCAATTTTACAACACTTTTCATTTTACTTACATCGATTTTGTAACTTACAGTGCACTTTGCATTTCCTTCTAGAAGATTGAACCTGACTTTTTATATTGAAAATATCAATCAAATCAAGTTCCAATTTATAACGTTATTAGATAATTAATATTTAATTAATAATTAATAAGTCAACGTCTTCAATTACAGGTGTGTTTATATATATATATATATATATATATATATATATATATATATATATATATATATATTTCAAATTTTGCAGCTTTGCACTGCATCCACCTTGTTTGATACACATGCATCATTTAAGTGGAGTTCTTTCTAACATTTCAGTGGATACAGTGGTATCTAAAGACTATTGCAAGGAGGACCTTCCCAATGTTGTACTTGAACCAAACTGCAACAGACTGATAGACAGCGTATGCTCTTTCTCTTGCAAAGAAGGCTACCAGAAAAAGGACGAGGATATTGTTGAGCTCTTGTGTATGACTAATGGAAAGTGGAACTTGGATCACATTCCACTCTGTGTTGGTATGTAACTCATTGTTACTTACCATGTTTGTTTTTACTTATCATTACGGGGTTTTTTTTTCAAGGTAAGTGACCTTGTATCGCTGCAGGTATCAAAAACTCTGTATGAGTATTAGTAATCATTGTTTATTTTTGTGCAGGTCCTTCTGGGTCACAGGCCGCTAAACTGTCCCAGGGGGAGGGGAAGTCGGACTCCTCCTACACCGCCATCGCCGCCACCCTCGCCGCTGTGATTGCAGTGGTCTTTATCGTCGCACTCGTCGTTGTCTTCTTTTACTGTCGACGAAAGTAAGCCTCAAATTCATATTTATTGATCTGGAATTTTTTTACCGCAATAATTTTATGTATATGCCTAGGAATAAAATAGGTTAAATGACTTTTTTTTTGGGGGGGGGGGGGGGGGGGGGGGTTGGGGGTTAATTATATATTTTTTGAGTAAGATATATTTTGTTATTGCAGATCCATATGCATGACATCCTTTCCACGTGAAAGAGACTGATAATATTTTTATTCACTAGAAGCAGTTTTATTAAAATTCATATAATATTCAATCTGAATTCTGCTGGTTATATACATGTATAAACCATTTTTGTAATTTGGCATATTATAACATTATTTCAATTTGCCACGTTTACAGGAGAATGGGCGTGGTTGGTAGATACGAATCTCACCATAACGAGGCCAACGTGTACTGTGAGCCCCAGAAAGGCATAGTCAACCTTGCAGCAGAACCCGGAAACAGCACTGAAAATAACCATTATGCTCACATGAGTGATATATGATCAAAGAATCCAAAGACTTGTGATATATTTGTGTGCTTTGTAAATTTAACGTTCATAACCAAACATTCTCCGCCGATTCTCACTTATATTATGCATTCTTGTTACAAAAGGCCGCGTTTAAGATTCGTGCACTCATACATATATGACTTGCATTGAAAGAACTAGATGATAACATGGTAGTATACATGTATTTCAGTAGAATAGATGAAATATGAATCTACATGTACATGCTTTAAAAAGCTATTTTTTGTTTAATTACTAGGCTAGTATACATTATTTTTATATATATTTGTATATATCCATTACCACATTCAGTACAATAAAAGTGATCGTATTAAGTACAATGTAGATATAAATTATTACAGTCATGCATATTCTTCTTGTATATGGTCTTTTTCGAAAATATTTAGTTAGTTATAAAACATTGATACCAGACTGAGTGTGAGGCATTGTAGTTTAGATATATTCAATACTTGGGAAGAGAACCTACTGTGTTTTAGCTCACCTGAACATTTTTAACTCGCCTACGTTTTGAATTTCTTTCTTAACCCGAACCACAGATAAAGCCCATCTCAACCAAACCTGAAAAAAAACATCCTTTGGTGAAGTATAAATAAACGGCTATAGGCACCCTACCAAAGGGAGATAATAGTATTGATATGAGTTTGTTTATAAACCTACACCCAGCAACCAAACAGCCAGTCAAATCAAAACTTTTGCATGACCTTCTTTAGTTCAGAAGAATTATTAAAGTTTGTTAAAATTATGACTTTAGGGTTCTAGAAGAAGAGATCCTAATAAGGGACCATGGTTCAACAATACAAAGAAAAAGACAGGAACAATTGAAAATTTCCATTTGGAGAACAAATACTAGACTGTGAAATTCAAATGGTAGCAAGCAACATGTTATGAAAAAAAATTTCAAGTTTGTTTAAATCAAATGACTTTTGGGTGAGAGAGAGAGAGAGAGAGAGAGAGAGAGAGAGAGAGAGAGAGAAACCAAGAGGAGGGTGACACATTTAACAAAACATTTTTTTCGGATAAATATGTTGAATTTATTTATATATACTGTCGTAAATTATTAATCACATCTTAACTACTTAGAGTTAGAATGAGCCCACAATTATGGTTTGGAGATTTATATTAAAAAATAGAGAAAATCGATCTTTGGAAAAATGACTAGTACTAAGCAAGCTAGTTTAGGGAATATTTAATTTATTGATGATCACAAAAAAACCTAAATTTTGAAGGTGGTTGGTGTTCAGTTATAGGCTTAAGCTGTAAATATTAGTTCAAATCAATCCGATTTTGTAAAACCCTTCATCGGAAGAAACTTACCTATGGGATGTAATCATTTTGTATTAGATATGTTAAAATACATAAAGCAACTTTAATCATTTTATGACTTAAACGTTGTAGTACCGCAGTAAGCTAATCTGCAGAACCTTCAAGGATAGATTAATCGTACGATATGGTAAACCAAAACCTTCTCTTGACAAAATATGTGAAAATTATCTGAAAACGGGCTACTTTTAATTATATTCTTTTAAACTAATACTGTAACAGCTGTGTATGTGTCGGAAAACTGGCCACTGTTTGCGGATTTCTGTGTGTGTGATGAGGGGAGAGGAAGGGAAACTGCTTGATTCAGTTGGATACTATTCCTTAGTTGAGCGATGTAACCGGAGCGCATTTTATTAATGAATAACCATCGACCATGTGGTCCGAATATTTGAGAGAGGATCGTCAAAATGACCGTAGTTTGCAACGATTAGCGTCAGTTAGACTCACCAACATTTCATCCGATGCTAGGAGCTTGTTTTTTATTTGACATGTCGCGGGCTGGGCTCGAACTAGGCTCAGTCATCGCCCTGCTTACAGAGATAGCGTTTCCGCCAACAAAACTTCTAGAAAATTAATTTCATTATAGTTTCATTACGCAATTTATCTTAATTAGTTTTCCTTTGATCTCAAGAGCGAAAACGCGTGATACATACTTTGTTTTTTGTTTTTTTTAAATACACAAATTCATGCAAAATTTGAGCTTTAATTATCAAGAGCACCTGTGACTGAAGACTTCTGGACACCGTTCTTTAACCGACATTAACAGTGCCAAAGGCGGGTAGCAAAAGTTCATTCGTGACGAAACATTGCCAAAAATCCAATAGGTACATGTACATGTAATACTTGAACTTTGAGTTTTCGTAATAAAGGAACGACACGATTTTTTTTTTATTTCCGAAAACTTGGTTGGAAATATCACTAAAATAAATCTTAATCTATACCTAAATTAACTACGTGTGGGTTTTTTTAATTAGATAATCGAAAGTTTTTGCACACGATTTTTTTTATTGCGAATAATTTCTCGTCTGACTTGTTTACAAACGGGATGAATAATTGCTGTAGATTTAAAACCATGTTTTAATCTATATGATTAATTGTAAAATTAGTTCCCCTAATTTTCTTAATGTCTTTGAAACATAAAAAACGTGCTAACATAAAACTAAAAAAAAAAGATGAAAGCAAAATAGATGTCAAATATTTCTTTCTTACAAGTATTCATAATTACCACAGCGCCACTAAAACACATTTATTTCATGTTGTTTTACCTTTTAAGGTAGAGGCAAATGATAAACTCCGGAGGAGATGTAATTATTTATGTTTCGTTGGGGCAAGCTGACTGCTCCTATTTAATAGGGGATTTTTTTCAGTACGACGTGCTTTTTTTCTTACATCTCAGCCATGGGTTGCATCCTTTTTGTTCTGGGTGTTTGTCTTGTTATTCCAAGTATCCATGGATTTTGTTTCTCTTCGTTTGGTCGAGTTGATGTAACAGGTAAAAAAAAGTTTCTTTTCATTCTCTCATGCAAGCATTATTATCCTCACTAAGCGATTGGGGATATTTATTTCCCCTGAGTTCAAAGAAACTTGTGAAAAATTGTTAATCATTTCAACCATTGAAAACAATATTATGATATTGTAGAAATACGAGGTACATATATGTGTCTCTAGAAATAACAAATTGTTACTATTTATTTTAAAAAGGTACTTAACTAAAATCATCAATGACAGTGTTGAACAATCGAGAACCTTTCAAGTTTTATTTTGAAAACTTTTGAAATTCAATTTTAGAATTGACTTGTCATATTTACAAATAAAAACATTTTTCGTTTAGTTCGAAACATAATATGCATGTATAATGCTATGAAACTAATAAATTATGTCGTTTGTCTCAAAAACTATTACATTTTTTTTTAGATATCCTCACAAATATTTCTATTGCATTATAACGCGATTATGAATAGATTTCATAAACAATTTGTACCGGTATTTACGGGCAATTTTAGATTCTGGTCTATATATTCAATCAAGAAATCTTGGCAATGTTATACTATTTGATTAGATGATCATTATAAAGATAAATGTTTTGGGTTTAAAGCTGAAACAAGCCCCATTTTCAATATGATTTATGTATTTAAAATTTATTTTACGAGCATACATATATGTCAAAATTTAAAGTGTAAGCCAATTCAGAATTTTCCTCAACCAGTGCATTAAAAATCAATCTAAACTACACAATCGATATTGTATCTATATTATCATTTATAATACATTTAATTAAAATCAAACAAATAACAGTTAGACCTTTGGTATTATTCTTAATGAAAGTGCATTTTTTTTTTAGAAAAAAAAACAACAAAAAACAAAAAACAATCAGAATATTTCACTATCATAATTTGTGTTTTATTAGATATTGCCAAAATAAAAAAAAAAATAATAAAATAAATAAATAAACATTCTACTTTTTTGATTATATTACAACATATATATCAATATTTTTTTTTAAAGCGACGGGGCGCAAGGTTCCGATTTGTGAATTCAATGGCATCGACTTCTTAGATGGTTCGAAATTTACAACTACCGGATGTAATGAATGCGAGTGCAAAAAGGGCCACCTGCACTGTTGTGGGTAAAAAAAAAATATTTTTATCACATTCAACATGAAATCAGTTATACAAAACCAGTCCTTTCAGTCAGTAATTTAATCCTTTTAATTTAATTTTCGTATGAAAAATGTATATTTTTGTGATGGCATTCTAACTATTTCTAGGATTGGTGTAAAAGCCGGAAATTTAACACCCCGACCAAACTGCAAGATCATAAACGACGGATGTGTCGCAACGGAAGTGAGGATATCTGACGAATCTCTGGACTGCGTAACAGGAAAACCAATTCGAAATCCCTCTGAAAAAGTCACTTTTCCAACAGATGCCCCCGTATCCCCATCCGAACCCAAACCGACAACTGTAGACGCGAGAGGGGGCGTGGCTATAGGTCAAATTGACAGGTCATCCACTGGCACTGTGAATCACGGTTCCAGTGGCGCTGGGCCCCTGGACGACATTCTCAACAAAATCGCCAACAACGCCCAACAGGGCAAGCGAACAACAGTCGCTGATCTGGTGCGTGAAATGTCTAACGCCAACTCTGCCTCGACATCAAATATCGTGTACCCACAATTCCCTCGGTTTCAAATTCCTTCAACGTCAACCAGTTCGTCTAGTTCTTTCCAGCTGTTTGATCCGTACACAAATAACGACCCCTGGTCAAATTGGATCTTGTACAATGGACTTATGGATGGGTCTTTCTAAAGTAGTTCAACTCAGGTGAAATTCTTAAAAATCATTTTTTTTTTGTCCGTATAAGTAGTAGATTATATCATGTGTTAACTGTGTTTTTTAAACCACAGTAGTTTGGGTTGTTTTTTTTTAGCTATTTATGTACGTAGACGATGATTTAGTATTAAAAGCATCTATTGTGAAAGCTTTTATTAAATAGTTCTCTAGTTTGACGTCATTTAAAAATTACACCATACTGTGAACAAATAAAGTTGTCGATGAAGAACAATTGGTTTATTTTGGTGTGCTTTTTTTTTTATCTGAAACCAGCGGAATATTTACATTCACAGATAATCACACAGAATGGTTATATATTTGAATTATGTTTGTGTTGTGAAGATTATATATTGTTCGCGATAAAATGTCAGTTTTTTTTAAAAATGAAATAACACTCATTATTTGCAAAGAAACAAAGCATGAAGTTGATGTAAGTATGCAAACTAAAAGCCATTCCTATGCAGCGATTTACAATATAAATTAATATAAAACATTCTTAAAAATTCTTACACCTATACATTAATATCTATTTTCTGCATCTTATGAAGTTCAATAAATCAATAGTGACCGTGACCCCGACTTTCACACATGCACATCAAAGTATTGATTAAATGTCGCTGTTAATGGGTTCACAATAAATATAGTCGCGTACTTTTGTGTAAATTATGTTTAACAAATCATTCTTCGGTGAACGACCGAACCAGGTTTCTTTTTTTAATCTGTGATAGAGTGAAGAAATAATTTATGTTTTAACCTCTGAAACAAAACAAAAAATGTGCAAGTGTTTTGAATGAGAACATTTTATATTATCTATACATCAACATATTAATACATACAGACAAAACAACAGCAGTAAACCAAGATGATACATGGATAGGTGAAAACACGCAGGTATTAAAATATATAAATTCCGTGCGCGGTACAGGTATAGTGGACTTTGCCTGCGTGTTACCGGTATAACCCACGCTCTGAATCATCAGTAAAAATTGCCCTCAGCAGAAAAAATGCTGATGCACAGAGGAAGGTGACAGTATAAATGCTTCATCTAGTCTAAAATAAGAAAACGTTACCTTCAGTTCATATATTATAATTAATCAGACTGCAAACAACATGCACAGAAATAGTTAAAACATCAGGGGTGTAAGTGGCTTTAGTTATCCAAAAATTGGAGGGAAGAAGACTTCAATTTTTTGAAATATTTATAGATATAGTAATAAAGACTTTATTGGCCGGTATATATTTTTAAAATCTATTCGTACATACGTGATGCAAGTATTTATGTCAAACTTGCCAAATATAGGAGTCAAATTTAATCTTAATTAATTACATTACTTAGCTAAGCGGAACGTTTAAGTATGAAAGGTCTAGAGCCCCCTTCTCCCCCCCCCCCCCCCCCTTAAAAGGACATTTTCAAACAATTATTTATCTTATTTTAAAAATTGAGTATTGATACATCATGGGCCATAACAAGTTTGTTTAATAACGAAAGAAATTCGTTGTTTCGGTAGTTTCTCCGTAGCTCGGTTTTATGGTACATGTTTTCTCGGCTTATAATGGATTTTCCCCCTTCAATTTCTGTCCTTGGGATTCCTTCATAATTTGTCTTTTAAATATCATGTTATGGTAAAAGCTATAGCGCTGGTACTATGGGAGAATATGCATGTTTTAGTGCGAAGAAAAACTGCAAAAAATATTCATATTAAACATATATTTTCATTGCTATATGTACGTCGAAAAGGAATGTATTGCACTGTAATAAAGTAACGAAAAATAAAGGAAAAGTGTTAACATATTTAATCTGCCTGTGCTGCTCCTTCGGAGAGGATAATAAAACATACAAATGCACAGTCAAGAATTTCTTTATTAGACATTAATTTTTGTCGTTCTTAAATTCTTAAAGTGGAGGCTTGACAGTTGGGTCCTCGGCGTTATGTGTGTATTACATGTAGAAGTCAATGGTGTGACCAAATGTGCATTGCCGTTATTTAGTAATCATGGAAAGTGCTATTTTTGTGGGAATTGTTTTCAAGATATTATAACGCTAGTTTGAACCCTAGAAATTGGCCACTGATGACCCGAAATTTTGGAATAAATTGGGTTTTTTATATTTAAAAATAATCTTAAGCTCTTGGCGACTGTTGGTCGATAGAACCAGACTTATCTAAAAGGAAAGGACATGTATGTAGATATTTTTTCTCTTTAAACAATTCTTGGTGTATTTTATTAAATACCCCAATTCCTAAGATGATACGGTGTTATATATATATATATATATATATATTGTTTACATCTTGGTTGTTAAATAGAAAATACGTTATTTAAAACAAAATAAGAATTGACAACACTAAAACACGGTTAAATTATGTTCATAATTAACTTGCAGAGGGAAAATTCTAAAGAAAAAGAAGCTTTTCCGGTGGATACATCTGATGTAAACAAAAAACGTGACAGAAGCTTTGTTTAAAAAAGAAATGTCAGCAACTGACAGTAAAGTTTTGGCTGACTATTGGAAATACCTTAGTTAAGCATTGAAAACATTAAAACTGGAAAAGTAAAATAAAAAAAATCGTGACTTGCGTGACAAAACCCTTTTAAATCTTTTGAGGAAAGAACCGAAATAAATTACTAATATGGGAAAAATGTCTAAAAATTTATTTTGTCGATCGGATTTTGTTGTTGTTGCATGTGCATGAGGAACTACCCTAGCTTAACTGCCTGTCAACCCAAATATTCTCGGAAAGCTACAGCTCTTTAGCTAGGAGGAACGATCGGGTAGAGTTAGGGTGTGATAAACAGCCGTCCACCCAGCCTTGTGGACCACATTCTCGACTTTGTGTTTAAGATACGATGCCTTGGCACCAAGAACGTAATAGGAGCTGAGAATGACCTGTGATTTCGATCTTGAAACGGAAAATTATTCACATCAATTAAACCTCCATACACATATAAGATCTATTTAGATCACTTATACATGTACATAATTTGTTTTGTTTCAGGTTGAAAGCATTCGTTTTATTTATTTAACTATATATATTTAGTTAAATTTTACATTTAGATTTACATCGTTTCAAGTCCTGTGAACTGAATAGTAAATTTTAAAATCTTAACTTTTCAATAATAAGCATTTCTATTACCTGGTCATAAACTTATTACATTGAATTATTTATCTGTTTTGGAGTACGAAACATTATATTAACTGCATTTATGCATCACATAAATGACTTGTACAAATTGGTTTTCATGTTGTGAAGTATGCGCAGGATAATACATCTTTAGTTATTACAACCAGTATTATGTAAGCATTCGCAGTAAATCTGTCAATTTAAGTCCTCGAATCGCGACAACTTCTTGTAACAAGATGTCAGATGGCGCGACAGTGAACAGACATTTTAACGACTATTTAATTTCTATCTAACGAACAAATCAATCTATAGCATGTTTCCAAAGACAAAAACACAAAAAAGATGTAATAAAATAAAACATGTCAATTATGGAAACAAACTACGATAAATATGAAAAAAAAATCTTGCGGAAATATATTCAACAAGGATATCATCTTTAGTATGATCCAATTTGCACACAGACATTTGCGGGTGTGCCGCAATTGGCCAGAAGGGACGTTCCAAGGTGTGACAATGGCAGATTGCAATGCAAACTGTTTGGAGGCGTGAGGGTTTCCTCACTTTTGGAAGATGGGTCCAGCAATGCAGTCCAGTTGGATTGTCGGAGGTTTAGCATTGCTTTTCACAGTGATCGTCTGTGTTGAATCTTCGTGCACCGTTACTCCGGCAAAAGTCGAAACAACCTGTAAGTTAGTTTAGCCTATTGTTTTATTTTTAATAGTTGCAATGTGAACATTGCGCTTTTATTCTTTCGCTCAATCATAAATTGAAAATCAAAATAAACGAGGAAGAAACCGTCTAACAACCAAATTGTAATATGTTTTGTTGTGACACTTTTTTATGTTTTTCTTTTACTTGACAATCTTGAATTCTTGAACAAACGAAAAAAAAATAAACAACGAAAGTTTTTCCGTATTTATCATCCAGAAAAATTAATGCAGACCATTGAAACTCTCCTAGTTCTGTACAATCATGCTAATTCAACAATAATTTGACATAACTTTCCCTTTCCCTCAAATGTCCATGCAGAATCAAAGTATTTAAGAGTGGAACATACATGTACATATTTAAAGGGGCGTGGTCACGAAATTTTTTCTTCAAATTTTGTTTTTAATTTCCATTTTTTATGTTTACAATGCCTAACAAAGGTAATTATAATGTTCATCTAAAAGTTTTAGGTGAGATACAGAGCTCAAAATTTTTTGTTATGTAAACAAAGCTTTTAACTTGACAACTGACTTTAGAATTTTCGATGACCATTTGAAATCCCTTTGTTAAGCATTGCAAATAATTATCAAAATTAAAGTATAAACTGAAAAAAAATCGTAATAACGCCCCTTTAAATGGTAACGCACCTTTTACAAAATAATTTTTGTCCAAATTTTAAAAAAAAAAGTTTTAAAATTTTGAAAAAAAAAATAATTGTTTACAGACACTGGCCGTGTGCGACATTACTGCGTCCACAATGTAACAAAGGGGAATTCCACGGTGGAGATCGAACTGCTCCTGGACTCAAAGTTTGAAACACGTGACTGTCAAAGGTGCACGTGCACTCGCATGGGACTAAGCTGCTGCGGGTATGTAATTATAGTTTATAACAATCTTTATAGCTTGCTATAATAGAGTATTTAAAAAAAAAAACACAAACAAACAAAACCCTCAAGTTTTCTCGTCGCTGATGAGGAGTAATTGATGCAAAATTTAAATTGTATTTAAATTATTTTTTTTAAAATTGTGTTTATTGTATTTATCATAGGTAGATAACTTAAAGTCGGCAAAAGTAACACTGAGAAAAAATAGACAACTGCATGATCTTTCGAACTTCAGTTTCCATATATTTAGTCCATAGAACTGTTCATTCAACAGATAAGAGCATTCATTCAACGGTTTTTTTTCCTAAAAAAAACCTTCGCAGAACCTTGTTTGTCTTAATATGCAGGAGTCTATTGTTAATGCAAGTAGTCAGGATGGCGTCCGTGTAGAAGTTTTATCTTGTTATCAGAAATTACATTGTTTTTAACTTCACCCTGGGTTATTTTGGGATAAGTATTGTTTTCCCGACTAATGGTGCTTTTAACGAAAGCTTAGGGTCAGTATATCGACCGAAGAAAATGTGTATCGTACTGAGTAGTGAATAAATAGTTTTTTTGGGCACCTTACAACCGGAGGATTATTTTTTTGTTAAAAATCATAATTGCTAAGCGTATCTTACTTAATTTCGTTGGTCAGATTTATGAAAATTAAATTAATTCATGTAAATGGTCAGATTTATGAAAATTAAATTAATTCATGTAAAATACATGTATACTTAATTAGATGAAATCTATAAGTAAATTGCGAGGTTTTTTTTTTACAGTAAATATTTTCAAAATGTCAAAATGATAAACGGTATCAATGTTTAGGAAGTATATACAGCCTATGAAATACAGCGGTGTCCATGGCTATTTGATCAAATTAACTCGCATACAAGGACATGGAACCATAGACCACAACCGTGCCTAGCGCTTAAAATATGTGCACATTCCTCATAAAAAATGAACTATCATTGCGAATTATAATTTACTGCTTTGTGCAGACAGTACAACATTTCAAAAGAAGTTAATAATTCACCTGCCCTACACCCTGAGGCCAGTTTCCCCGTCACGGACAACGCTTTTATCACGGAATCTGACAACTGACAAGGACGTGCAGAGGGCACAAAGAAGTGTCTGTCCATACTGCACGTCGCTATAATCACCCGACCCTGCGGCCCTTTGGTCAAGACCGACTTGTACTTTAACAACAATATATTTGATCTGTTACATTACATTTGAAAATATTGGATGCAATAACCGTTTTGGGGGTTTTTTTGTTTTGTTTTTGGGTTTTTTTTTTTGTTTCCTTTATTTTTTTTGTTTTTTCTCAGCTTGCTTCAGATTCAAGATGTAATATATATTTTTTCAAAACTGATTAACGATTAATACGATGTTGATATTCATTTCCTTAATAAACATTTTAACACAATTTTATTACTTCCTTTATACAGGTATGGAGTGGCTTCGAATGAGCGCATTCACGTGCCAAAAGGCTGCCATCCGGTCGCTGATGGTTGTCAGATTGCTCTGATTTCGGACATTGACAATGTAACGGACTGCTATAGCATAGGACCCCATGCTGCCGCTCGCCGGCGCGATGAGATGATGAGAGGAATGGCTAGGCAAATCGCCCATCGAGAGTATCCACAAGCAATGCAGTACTGGCAGGGTCTTAATCCGCCACCAATTAGCCCCCTCGCCGTCTTGTTCGGGGGCGCTGGTAGGAGGGGTCCAAACGGTCGGGTGGCGGAACAGCCCGAGGGACTGATGGAGTCATTCTTGCTGATGAATTTGTTCAGCGGCGGCGGCATGGGGCTGGGTGGGCAATCTCACTCAGCAGTTGGCGCTGGAGATCCGATTGGACACATGGGAGGCGGTGGGCAAAATATGGACGGGATGAACATGGGAATGGGCGGTGGTTTTGGGGATTCACTTTTCGCGTCGCCCTTAGGGATGGGTCTTCTATTTTCATCTTTCATGAGTTAATGTACTATGCATTTAACGATATGACATTTCCATGCCAAACGTTTTAATGACAATTAAATATTACTATCAAATTAATGCAATTTTAAAAAAAAGATATGGACGGGTTTATAACTTTGAAATAGAATGTACCATTACATGATGTTAATATCATGGTTGCCTTTGGGATTTTTGGAATAGTTTTCACTGTTTTTATCTTTTCATTATGAGTTTCTTGAAATCATTTTGTATAATAAGATGTTATTGCATATGAATATTGTTCATTGATATTATTTATTTTTACTCATCACTTTTATCACCATGCATACTCTGTTGAACATTAAACCAAGAATACTTCGACATCACTGTTTCATTATTTTTTATGTGTGTGCATATTGCATAACCAATTCCTCGTTACTAGGTGACATTTACGGTCAATGCCAAACTGATAAATACTTGTCATTCATTCAGTTTAAAGTCAATTTAAGGTGGAATAACACACCTGGAAAAAGTCACTCAAATTAACAGTAAATTATTTGATTATGAAAGATATAATGATAAATAAACTGTACATATGTCAAATAAGCAAAACATTTGCAGTTTGGGGATAAAAAATGAATATCTAAAAATTTAAATACAGTAAGTAACAACAAAAGCCCTGCGGTATTCGAACTCGGGATGTACGGATCACAAGCCCGACAATTTATCCACTCGCCTATGGAGTAAGTTACATGTAGCCGTCGATAAAATCCTTTTAATTAAACGAAATGTCGTTTCGATCAGAGGTCAGCCATTTTGTGATGATGTGTTATTCCACCTTAACAATTACATGTATATTGCTAATCTCGGGAATCTTGCTTACATGTAGCATCTGCCTGCATCTTGTTGTTCAAACATTAATAGAGAGACTTTATTACTTAATAAATAAAGTTACATTTTTTAGATATATATCTCGACTCAAAGATGGTATACTTGTGGAATATATGAAACAACAACTACAGTAACAATTGCAATAGAGTGGTTATCGGGCAACAAGTTCTTACACTAAAAATGAAAACAGATTAATAATACCGCCCTACATTAAAAAATAATATCAATCAAACGGTGTACTAAGCTTGCATTGCGACCTCATTATTCGCTGAGCTTTGAGGTTGAAATGCGTGAAAAGATAGACATTGGTCAAGAGGGTGAAGATGCATACCTCCAATGAATAATGATGATTCAGACAGCCTAGTTTATATTACTTGTGTCATAAACGCAACATTGCTTTCGCCAACCGTTGCAGGTGTGAGAGTCTGTCGAGTTTTTTTTTTTATTTCGAGAACCTTAAAATGGTGATTTCGTCGATAACCCTGCTGCTGGCGGTGCTTTCGATGGTACAGTCTTGTCTAGGTGGTTGTATAACTACGCCATTACAGCATGACGTATCAGGTAAATGATTACGTAATTATATTGAATTTTAATAGCTTGGCAAGACAAAGGACGGCATGAAATGTGTCAAGAGTAAAGTTTTTTAAAGGGCTTTTAAAGCTACTATTTTTAACTATCGATGTGTCTTACATTATTTAATCTCCTACCTAGCTTGTATCACTACATAAAACGTGATGTTGAAGAAGAGAATAAAAAGAGAGGGAAAAGCCGCATATTTCTTCTAATTTCATCAACCCCCCCTTTTTTTAGCGTATATTGAGATGCATCAGCTATTGTGCCTTTGCCTTAATTTCAAAACTTTTGTTATAAATGATGACGATAACTCGAAGTTTAACTTAAAGTACATGCATTTGTCAGTATCTCTCGTGAAAGATTGTTTGAAACATACAAAAATAACCATGTTATGAATAAATATCGACGTAAAGTAAGTTTTAAAATCTTATTATTGGTAGAATATACACAACTTAAAAAAGAAGAATTTGTGGTTGATACAGATCTAGAGGAAATAAGAGGCAACATAATCAAAAGTTGCAGTGTTTAAATGATTTCCACGACATTTTGCAAATATTGCGCATATATGTTAAACCCATGTTCAAATTCTTAAATCTGGATGGCTTTAAGTCGAAAAAAAAAATTGAAAAATAATCAAACTTTTTTGTCTCAAAACTTAATACTCAATTTATCTCAATAATAACAAATTATCTCAATTGATTTAATATCTTGCCCATATTGTTGGCAAGTTCCTGAATAGAAATGTAATATGAAATTTTAATCAAAGTAGGCCTTATAACAACAGTGTTTTCATTGAAATTTCAGAGTTCAAAACAATACGATATTTCTGTGAATACGAGCACCACGATAAGATGCAAGGGGTTACGAAGGTCCGCATCGGACAGGGCTCCGTCTTTGAGCTCATCAATACTTGTGAGAGATGTCGGTGTACCAGTCGTGGATTGGACTGCTGCGAGTAAGAATAAGAAAATATAATAGTATAAACATATAGCGATTGGATTTTGCTAAGTGTCGAACTGAACTTCTTATTACTAAATATGGAAAAGATTTCAATGTTAAAACAAGTGCATGAAAGTAAATTTGAGTATATTGTAACTAGTATTTATATTACTTGTTATATTTTTACAGTTTCTAATTTGAAATGTTCGATAACATAAA
The DNA here is from genome assembly GCA_016163765.1 of Magallana hongkongensis. Classification (NCBI taxonomy): domain Eukaryota; kingdom Metazoa; phylum Mollusca; class Bivalvia; order Ostreida; family Ostreidae; genus Magallana; species Magallana hongkongensis. The sequence continues at coordinate 41,756,846 of WFKH01011581.1, read as the reverse complement.
AGTTGCTAGTTTTTATTCTTTGCCTTATTTCGTGCATACAATTTATATCATTTTGACTAATTCAATATGACCCAATGTGCAAGAGATATATATATATATATATATGTTATTATGCTATTTTGGAAAATTTACTAGAGACATGTGAATTTTTTTATGTTAAATACCCCAAAATATAATCAACTCTGAAAATGAAATTTTTCAACTGTGCTTTTTTATGTAAAGTTATATCAAACCATAACAACATACTTGGTGAAGTAGCAAATTTTTAAGGAGGCCGATTTGGGTTTTTTTGCGGAAAAACTACAATAGCAAAACTCTTTATTTTTTAACCATGTATAATTTAAACCAATTCTAGTTTATTTGCAAAGTTTCAAGAAAATCGACCGTCTGGTTCTTTTTAGGGACCATCTCAAAATAGAGGTACATTTACTATAGGAATATATAGGAAACTGTCATTTTCCGCACATCAAAGCAGATTAAAAAAATACTACAATAGCTTTTTTTCTCAAATTGTTATATATGATTAGTAATATCATTTCCTACCTTATATGTAAAAAATACTAAATTCTACCGTCTGGTTTTTAGTGGGGGCCATCTCAAAATATTAAAATGCACCAAAGTTTGCTATATATTTGGATCATTACGAATTAAGATTGGTATAATGGATTCATTCAAAAAATACGGAAAATGTTCTCGAGGATAGCATCATTCTGTATATCAAATTTCAAGGGCGTACAATTTTTACTTTTTCTTTTATGTCATTTCTTATAACGTACTCCTACAAAGCTTCATTTTATCATAACGTCATAAAAGCGCAATGGCAACGCCCCCCTACCGCACTACGGAAAAATCGTTTAAAAAAGAAAAATTTCCTTAAAAAATCTAAATATTTTATTCTGTATCTTATTTATTGTGTTCAATTTCATAAATGATATCGAAAAAAATCATAAGAAGTATAAATCAACTATATTATACTAGAATGCGCAAAAACATGCGCAATGAAAACTAAAGTCGGCCTCCTTAAAAATAAAAAATCTGCTTTTGTAGAATTGGACTACGGGTAGACATACCATCCGAAGCTATCCCAATCGAATGCCACGTCCGTTATAATGGATGCGATCAATACCTGGTACTCAAATCCGACAATAGAACCGATTGTGCTTCCGGCAGGCCCGCCGTGCAAGTTCAACAAGAGCAACAAGAAAGAGATAGAAAGCGTCAATATGTAGAGGAAATGATTTACAAGCATGCAATGAATGCAGCCGAGTTGAACTCTGGTGCTAATGCCGAACAGGAGGAAAAACCATTACAGCCATGGATACTGATGGACTATTTCCTAAATGATGCGTATGTAGGGCGTATTCCATCTCAAGTTATCGAAAATCAAAGTCCTCCACAGGTAACCGATGTTCCTCCACTCAAAACAAACATGGCTGACGCAAATATAGATGCTACTGGGAAAGACCTTCCTGTAAACAATCTCAGTGGACCGGAGGTTGTGCGCTCGGCATTAATGGAGAGAATGAAGATGGCTAATATTGACAACATTCAAAGGCAAAGATCTCTAACCGGAAACTTGGGCCTCCTCTATCTATTGTCAACGATTTTAAGTTGATAAAACACTAGATATCTCATTTCACAATATTCAATATTTCGGAATCCAAACTATGCGGAGAAATATATTCTTCTAGAAAGTGACAAAT
>WFKH01011581.1:41741191-41755043 GCA_016163765.1 Magallana hongkongensis | reverse complement strand
GAATCCAAACTATGCGGAGAAATATATTCTTCTAGAAAGTGACAAATAGTGCTTCGTTGATATATTATGACTTTTATAGTAGATGAATAAATCTTCAAAATAAGCTATGATTATGTGTCTGTATTAACATATACTGAGTATTTTCTTGCTTTTTGCTAAGAAATCAATCCGATCATTTACATACAATGTATATCCACTAAAAATCCGAATCACGATAATTCACTTATTTTTTTTTTTTGCGTATTTTATGTGGATAGTTGAAGATATGTTAAGAGGAAGAGCGATGTTAGTACATGTATAAACAATAAACTACTTTTCTTTAAGTTTTTGGTTTCTGCCGACTATGAAGGTAGCGATCATTGCAGAAAAAAAATCACACGACCTACTAACGCAGATTGTGTATTTTATCTTTAATGTTTTATACCTTCATACACACATGAATTGCCAAAGAAAGCAAATAATTGTTTAAAAATCATCGCAGAGTTTACTTTTGGTTGTTCATACATCAATATTTAGAACTCTTTTACTTCGCTAATTCATGTAAATGTTATGTGTCCATCATCGGGAAATCCGAATTTTGAAAAATGACAAGCTTTTCAAAAGATCTTTCTAAATGTTTAGAAGACCTTGAAACAATTAAATATCTTTTCGTTGCCTATTCTTTAAAATATTTTAATTACTTAAATATGCGGGGGTACATGTATATGTACATTAATTCATTGCATTTGTTATATAATAAAACTGAATATATATACCATACATGTATAAACAACGGGTTCATATATAATGCAAAGAATTTCATGTTTCTCTTATTCATCAAAACCATTAAAAGTCCCTCTATTAGGAAGAAGTTTACGATACTTTGTAAGATTGAGTTCCACAGTTTTATAAATGTAAATTGGTTTAATTGAACAAGTTCAAAAAGGTCGTGAAAAAATTGCAGAATCATGCACCTGTTAAGTGACACAACAGTAACTGTTGATAAAATTGTATGGTAACATTAAATTCATCACAAGCCTTGGTTAATAAAGGGTGACAGTTGACGCATGCACATGAGCAAGGTTACAAGCTTGACCTACATAAATCTTCGTCCAGTTAACAAAGCACAAAGCTGCATAGAAGAAAATGCACATGAAATACAAGATAAGAACGAAATAATTAAATGTTACAATGCAAAATCCGGCAAATATGTGAAGAGACTCGGGAATAATTTTCTTAATAGTTAATATACAAAACATCAGGTTGGGAATGCTGTTATTAAAAAAATAAACTTGATCAATATAGTAGTATGTAGAAATCAGTTTTTTATTTTTATTTTTTTATTTTACCTGCAAATACTAGCAAAATGATAAAAACATCACGAAGCAATAGTACTGTGTGCAATCGGGCAGAAACGTAATGATTTGATGTGAATGAACAGGACAATTTATTGCAACCATAACATAATATGGTTGATTTAGAAATTTCTTAAATGCCTTTCCGTTATATGTGCATGAAGAATATGTTTCAATACTATAAAGTCATATGCTCTGAGCATACGGGTACCTGTATACATGTACGTATGTCAGTTTTGATGCTTAGGTTTCATTTTATTCCATGCAGCGTTTTAATTTAGTGATAAAGTTATTTATTGTCTTTATCTAATTTTTTTCTACGCACAGATGTAAATTTCGTATCCCTGTTATGAGGAACGATTGTCTTGAACATTTGACAATAAGAATAGTTCATTGCAAGACAATGAAAATGTTTAAATATTTAGTTAGAAGTAACTGCATGTATTGGCTAGAATTTTCATCATTTCGTTAAACTATATTATTACCAATATTAAAAATAATATGTCCAGACTAAATACATGTACGTGTCGCATATAATAAATTGAATATAAAAATTAAAAAAAGAAGCTTCAGCAAGATTTAGACTCTTCATCTAAGGCACTCTCACACGTTTTACAGAAAGATTGTCCAGTTTCATCCTGGTAAGTTCCCACATCACACTTTTTGCAATCCTTTTTCCCTACATCATCGTTATATCTCCCGGCTCGACATGGGTCACATTTCGTTTGGCCAATGCGATTTTGGCGATATCCAACTGGACATGCGATGCAATTGCCATGACCTGGAGCTGGTGTGTAGTGTCCTACTGGACAGTCAATGCAAGAGGTGGATCCTTGACTTGGTGAGTGACGTCCTGCAGGACACTCAACGCAGAATGTCGCTGCTTCAACATCGCTGTAACTACCGGCTGGACAAAAGTCACAATTAGTTCTACCAGGGCTGCTTTGGTAAGACCCGATTGAACATGCACTGCACCATTTACGACCTGGACCTGGTGTGTAATATCCGGCAGGACAGTCAATGCATGAGCTAAATCCTACTTTGTTGTAGTATGGTAAATGTTTTCCTGCTGGGCAGTTTGTGCAAAAAGTACCATCCAGATAAGTCCCGTACCAACATACTGAAATATAGAAACATAGAACCAATTCATTTTTGAGTAATTACACTCTTTGAAAAAAAATTATTAGTAACCCATTTAAAAGGAAAATTCTGTGTTTTATTTTTCATTTATTATTTTTTGATAATTATGTGTTATTATATATGTGGTACACATGTACTTTTTTAGGGCATATTTGTAAATTTAAAAAAAGTTTAGTTATAATAATAAAAGAATACTTATAAGTTAACGTTTGAACTACATTTATCTAATATGTTGATATTCATAGATACCTTTGTGTCCAAACTACATAAATACACTGGAACGAAAATGCCAGGTTATTCTGTTTAAAAACACCCCCTCTTTCGCTTTATGTTCAATATGCTTAAAAAAGTATATAGGCATTTTGCATTGCAACCGCGTGAAGTATGGTCATGTAAAAAAAATTTTTAAATGTTTCCATAACGTCCAAGTCGATAAAGATGTCAGATTTTACCACTATAGATCACCGTAAGCTTGAGTTCACTCATGTCAATTTCTTCAGGTGAAAAGAGGGGATATACATGTATCAAAGAAAGAATCTTGGAATTTTACTTATATCTATTTAACTGTTGTTTGGCGAAGGTTACGTGTATTCATTAGGCAAATTAACAAAACCTGATGGAAACGGGAACTTGGGACAGACCATGAAAAATCAATTGCATGAAAATTTCTACATAATTCTCTGAAATAGTAGTGAGATTGAGTTTACTTAAATATTTAATGTTTTTAAATTTCTATGTACTATTCACAAAAAAGTTTTTTTTTTAATTTACCTTGATTGATGGCACAAGTTACATGTACAATCTGGATTATTTGTACATGTAACGAAACCAAGATACTAAATTTCTTATTATAAGTCATGCATCTCTCCGTCTGTTTTACACCTTGACAAATATTACACGGAAGACTAGTATATCATAACACCGAAAGTAATTCAGAACGGGAATAATGAGTTAAGAAATGCAGTAGTAGTGTTAAGAACTGAGAATGGTGACGAGTTGTTTAAAATTTTGAAGTAATAAAATATTGTAGTATTGATAACATGATGGACATTGAAGCTGTATAATCTGTATTTTTCATAAATTAATTTTTATGTAATAAAAAACACAACAAAAAATAATACGATTATTGAAATGAATATGAGATAATCTCTTTTAATTGATTGAATAGCATTGTCCCACAGTGGATGACTTAACTAGGTACAGGTTAACCAATTTGAAGTAGTCAGCATTGTTAGGTTTTATGTATTTAATCAAAAACTCAACAACTGATGACGTAAGCACTACTTGTGTACAATATACAGGGTGGCACTAAATACATTATTATCTAACATCCCCCTTTCTTTAAAAGGAAAAAATATTGTGCAATTCAATTATAAAGTTCATACTGCACTTTTGATGCTTTTGTATCGTCATATAGAAACGGAACTTCATAAACACATACAGAATAAACAAGTCACAGTATGCTAGGTCATAATATAGTCCTTGAACTTTGATGGTAATTTGGCATTTCTCGAGCTGCCACGCACTTTGGTCGGAGCATTCACTGCACAATTATTGTCACTTGCGGGAGATGTCGTAGTCTCTCTAGAAGATCCCAATGCGGTTTGTGGTTCTGGAGCAATAGGCTGCTTCACACTCTCGTTGTGGGTACGTTCGTTTGTAATCACGAGCGGATCATCCTCCGGCTTGTAGGGTAAAAGATCTGTTCTTTCCGCATCATAAGCCTCTTTGGTTGGTCGAATCTCTCTCCGGTTTCTATGGTATGACTTTCCTCTAAGTCGATGAGGTATGACCTGTTCCCGAGAGACTGGGTACATGTTCCAAACTGCCAGTATTTATCATTAGGGTGTTTCTTCATTCGAACGTTTTGTCCAATCTGTAGTTCTGGAAGGTGCTTAGTGTGTTTGTCATACTGCTGTTTTGAAAGTTGTCTCTTGCGCATGATCTTCTCATGGGTATTTGTGCTGATATTTGGTTCAAGTAGAGCAGCGGCTGTTGGTAAGGAATGTCTTGTCCTCTTAGACATCAGTCTTTGGACGGGACTACAATCCATATCCTTTTTAGGAGTGTTTCGCCAATCTAGAATTGCTTTCCAGATATCAGTCTTGCTAGAAATACACTTCTTCACTAATTTCTTCGCAATTTTCACGGCCGATTCCGCCTTGCCATTAGATTGGCTGTGATATGGTGATGAAGTAGAATGTTCAAATTCCCAATCACAAGCAAAGGTGTGGAAGTCCGCAGATTTAAACTGAGGCCCATTATCAGAAATAACGGTATATGGAATCCCATGGCGAGCAAACTGTTGCTTGAGACAATCTATTACAGTCATTGCTGATGTGTCTGTTAGGATATCTAGCTCAAAGAAATCACTAAAATAATCCACAGTAACTAGATAGTCTTGGCTTTGGAAAGTGAAGATGTCAACTCCTAACTTTGCCCACGGTCTTTTTGGTACGTCATGTGTGATAAGAGGCTGCTTTGATTGCTGGTCCTGCATTTTGTTGCAAGTGCTGCACTTCGATATGAAGTCGCGTAGCTCAGCTGACATATTAGGCCAAAAAACTGCATCTCTTGCCTTCCGTAAACACGCTTCAGTTCCTATATGACTTGAATGAATTTTACTGAGCATCTCAGGGCGAAGAACGTTTGGTATCACAACTCTGTTGCTCTTATAGATCAATCCATCCTGAGCCGTTAACTCGTCACGTATGTTCCAATAGTCTCTGACTGCTACTGGGACATCTTCTTGACGGTCATTCCAGCCGGTAAGTATGATAGTCTTGAGTGTTTGTAGAACTGGATCACAGTTAGTCATCTCTCTGATCTGCTGAAATCTTGAATGACTGATCATTGGAATCCATTCACTTTGATTAATTTGTGAGATTTCTTGTAAAAATGCATTGAAAATGTATTCGGTATCTGTCACAAAAGCTCTAGACAGAGTGTCTGCTATGTAAAGTTCGCTTCCTTTGGTGTATGTTACTCGTAGATTGTACTTCTGGAGACGAAGTAGCATCTTTGAAGACGTTTTGGAGCTGCTAATAAGGATTTCTTGAAAATTGTCTCCAAGGGCTTGTGATCAGACTGGACTGTCACAAGGTCTCTGCCATAGATGTATTGATCGAAATGCTCACATGCAAACACTATTGCCAAACATTCTTTCTCAATTTGGGCATAGCGTTGTTCAGTCTGAGATAAAGCTCTGGACGCATACGCAACTGGTTGCCCTTGCTGCATTAGAGTTGCACCTAAACCAACTTCAGATGCATCACACTGTATGGTCACTTCTTCATTCACGTCATAGTACTTTAACACTGGTTCAGTGCTGACTAGCTGCTTCACTGCTTTAAATGCATCCTCTTGTTGTGACTCCCAGTGCCATAAGGTATCTTTGACGGTTAAGTCTGCGTAGAGGTTCACAAGTTTCAGATAAGTGTGGTAAGTATTTGGACAGGTAGGTCACAAGTCCGATAAGTCTCTGAACATCTTTAAGATTTTTGGGTCGTGGCATCTCAACAACAGCTTTTACCTTATCTGGATCAGGGCACATTCCTTCCGAGGTAAGTACATGTATCTGACCCATGTACTTGACAGAAGTGAGTCGCAGCTTTAACTTCTCCTTGTTGAGTTTTAGACCTACTTCTCGTGCTCTTTGAAGAAGCGCTTGTAGGTGAAAATCATGATCCCTAATCGCATCTTCCATGGTCTCACCAGATCCATAGACTGAGATATCATCCATAATGACTTCTGTATGGTGAAGGCCCTCTAATACTTCATGCTGCTTTCGTTGGAACTCCTCTGGTGCTGATGATAGTCCAAATGGCAAACGTGTCCAGCGGTATCTTTCAAATGGAGTCCAGAATGTGGTGAGTAGACTAGATTCCTTGTCCAGCTTCACATGCCAGAAACCTTCTTTTGCATCCATCACAGTGAACACTTTGGCCTTTGATATTTTAGGTAGAATATCCTCTACAGTTGGCATTTGGTAATGTGGTCTTTTAATAGCAGAGTTCAAGTCTTTGGGGTCGATGCACAGTCTCAGTTTACATGTACCAGGCTTTTTGACAGCAACCATGTTACAAATCCAATCTGTGGGTGACGACACTTTCTTGATAACGCCTCTTTTGACTAGAGATTCAATTTTTTCCTTGATTTCTCCCTTAAGAGCTTGGGGTACTCTTCTTGGTTGTCTCTGTACTGGTTTCACTGTCGGGTCAAGTTCAATGTGGTACTCGCCTTCAAACTCACCGAGTCCCTCAAATACATCCTTGAACTCATCAAGAATTTGTTCCTTGGACATTGGCTTAAATAGTGATGACGTAGTTGTCAGCTTGTGGACTACATTAATAGTCAGTAATCCAAGTTTTTCACATGCTTCTTCTGAGAGAATGGGTGTCTGGTACATATCAACTACATAAAAGTCAAGATTTTCTGTTTTTCCAGACAGGATCCCCTTGCATTTCAAGGTCGCAATGCCAAGAGGAATGAGTTTCGATTTCCCTCCATAGAGCTTTAGCGTCTTCTCTGTAGATTTCAGTGGGGGATCGCCTGTTTGCATGATTCGAGCGTACTGCCTGAAGTTTATTACGTTGCAGGTAGACCCGCTATCCAGTTGACAGGTAACATTAGAACTGTTTCCACTGGCACTCATGTGGATTTTTACAAACCACTGTTTTTCAGACGAAGAGTTCACAGCATATATAGAATTAGAGTCCGAGTCACTTGTGTCTTCATCCTGAATACTGTTCACAGTAGTCTGTTTACACACTTTTGGAAAGTGATTCTTCTTCTTACATTTCCAGCATGTATGTCCGAAAGCTGGGCATTTGTCTCTGTCTCGTGAATGTGTGCCTCCACAGTACTTGCACTTAATAACCATTGCACTGTTCTTTGGCTGTAAAGTCTTCTGCTGTTTCTTCCCTTGACCTTTAATGGTTGTTTTCCTCTAGGTTTATAGGCTTTGTCTCCTTTTGAACTGACGTATTTCACCTCTGCTTGTTCTGAATTGGTGGTATGACTGGTGTCTTGCTGTAGCTTCGAAAGCTGTGATGACGTTCTTTCGCTTGTCAAACACATTGTTATAGCTTTGTCCAGTGTTAAGTCGGCTTCTCTTAACATTCTGCCTCTCGATGCTGTGTCTTTGGTCCCTAACACAAGACGATCTCGTATCATATCATCAGTCATGTTTCCAAATTCGCACGACTTCGCGAGATATCTCAGCCTGCAGATGTAGTCATTTAGTGTTTCGTTGGGCAGTTGATCACTTGTATTGAAGATGTATCTTTCATAGATAACATTTGTCTTTGGTGTAAAGTGTTTTTGAAGTGCTTCAATAACTGCTGCTATATCCTGTCTTTCTTCTTCCGTGAGATTTAAGTTCTCATAAATATGATAACAATCATTGCCGATGACTGTTAATAATGTTGCTATCCTGATTGCGTCCTGTTTCTTGTCCAGGCCTGTGGCTATTTCGTAATTCATCCATTGTGATTTAAAAGAATTTCCAGTTCCCTTTGAGGTCTCCCGTCACATTCAAAGGTAAAGGTATCGGTAGTTCACTTCGCACTACAGACATCTTAAAATGTCACTAACTGCACACCGTAGTTTTTTCCCAGAATCGATCGTTCGGTATAAAAATGCTAATACTGCTGCCGATACATTATAATGCACTGTTAATATTGATTTTTGGATACACACTAACATAAAATGTTGTCAAACACTAGACTTTTCAGATAAATATAAGTTCAGAATTCTGATTGCAAATGGCCGCCGTAGAAAACATGTGCTCACCAGCGTGACACACTTTACAGCAAAATTTCAGTGTCTTTGCGTAAATATGCAACGTTACCGCTTAAGCCTGAGGTAGATATGAAGCTCTTTCGACAAAATATTCACTCGATTGGTGTTGTCTTGCTTCTGTTATTGGAAAATGTGGCTTCGAATACGCCAGCTTCTTACACCATGTTAGGTTTTATGTATTTATTCATTTGGTTGTAAGATTAGTTCTGCAATCTGGGACAGATTTGCTAGCTTTCTTCATTGGCTGACACGCACAAAATTTGTCCATTCTACACTATCAAGATGATTTTCTTTTTTGTGTCCAAAATTTTCATTCAAGCAAAAAAACCTTGGACACTTTTCTATCGCTGTGCAGTGACCACGGTGTCCTAATTGCAAATGAAAAAACAGTACAACCTACCCAAGTGCTAATTTTTTTAGGCTTTGAATTTGATACTGTAGAAATGATCATGAAATTGCCAAGAGAAAAAATTCATGAAATTAAAAGATTACCGAGGCCATGAAATTAAAGAAAGCAATCTTAAACAACTTCAATCATTACTAGGGCTTTTGAATTTTGTATGTAGAGTCATAGCTCAAGGTAGGACCTTTTGCCGACGTCTAACTGACGCAACTATTGGTCTCACTAAACCACATCACCACACACGAGTGCCTGCGGAAATGAAAGCTGACCTACAAGTTTGGCTCACATTTCTCCAGTCCTTCAATGGGATTTCAGTCATTACAGAGGGCACATGGGTCAATAACGACACTTTACAGCTCTTTACCGACAGTGCATAGGGAGAAGCAGGGGGATTTGGTATATTTTTCGCAGGCAAGTGGGCATATGCCCAGTGGCCAAGTCGTTGGTTTGCTCAAGGCATAACACGAGATATGACCTTTCTAGAACTCTTTCCAGTGCAGATAGCTCTTGACCTGTGGAAACAGCGATTAGTCAACTCCAAAATTTTGTTCTACATTGATAAAATGGCAGTTGTGCAGGTTATAAACACCACAACATCAAAATCACCTAGGGTCATGAAAATTGTAAGGAAGTTGGTTCTCACTGTCTTAAATATAATATTTTAATAATTCTATCGCGGATTGTCTCTATCGTTCACAGTGGGGCAAATTCCGGCAGCTAGCACCGACAGCATACCCATGGCCAACACCACTCCCCAAGAACATTTGGGAAATTTAAGAACTGAAGCTTACAGGCTCATCCAGGGCTCCATTTCAACAAATACACATAAAGCCTTTCAAGTAGCTTTAACCAATTTTAAAAAAAAATCTCAAAGGTTGGGGGTTAACATTGGTTTTTCCCATTCCTATTGATCACTTACTTAATTTTATTGCTCATTTGTCCATTTCAGATACAGCGTACAGAACAGCTGCTCTGTACATTAGTGCTTTATCTTATATTCACATATTAAGAGGCATCCAAGATAACACCCAATCCTTCATTGTCAAAAAAGCCTTGCAAGGTCTCCATAAAAAGCGAGGCGTCACAACAGATCCTCGAATTCCTTTAACTTTATCCATTTTACAAAGGTCATATTAGCATTGCCATCTATTTGCAGATCCCCCTACGAGAGTGTTTTATTTTCCACTATTTTTTCCATTGCATATGACGGTTCGCTTAGGGTGAGCGAGGTCTTGTCCATCCACAGGGCACACATCTCAATTAAGGGAAACAATGTCAGCATTTTAATTCCAAGATCAAAAACAGATCAAATGGGAAATGCAACCACGTTGCACATATCTAGACAACCCAATGCTGACACATGTCCAGTAAGTTGGGTACTAAAATTTTTACGCTTACGCCCTGACAGTGGCTATATTCTATTTTTTACTCACATGGATGACTAAGCCATAACAAGATACTAATTTAATTCCATTTTGCAAAAGACTCTCTAATTTAATGGCATTCAGGGACATTTTAGACCACATAACTTTAGAATAGGCAGAGCGACAGATCTTGCAAAACAAGGGGTTTCAGAATCAGAAAAAGCCTGAGGCAGATGGGAATCAAGGGCTTTTCAAAATTACATTAGATTGTAAATTCATTGTTAGTTTGAATGGAATACAGGCTAATTTGCCAAAAGTATTCAAGATTTCAAAACAGTTGGGATAGTGGGAACCTCAATACTCTATTGGGCCGGGGAGGAAGCAGCGAAGAGACCAGGAGGAAAGAACCTGGACCTGGGCATGGATATCACCTGGAAAAGGATAAGGGGACTATATTGCGAAGACCTGGACAAACTTATTTCTATTGAGATTGAACACCAACCACACCCAGATGTTTTAGTCATTCATGCGGGATCCAATGATCTTACAACAGCTGGCAATACGGCACTGCGATTTTCGCATGAAATTCAATGTTAAACGTTTTTCTCAAAGAACTTTTTAAATCTTATCTTTTAAAAAATCAAATAAAATTTACTGACATGAAAAGTATGTTTGCAGCTTATATTGCTTTCATCATTTCATTTAGTGTGCTGTTAAGTTAAATGGCATAACTTTGTATATGCACCCTTTATTTTATCATGTTTACATCAAAGGGAGATAACCCTACCATTGTTGTTGACAATATCGTCATATACTAATTTATTAACGATACAATTTTATGTAACATTGTTTTCTTAATTTCTAGATAGATCCCACAGAACCTTTTACATCATTGGTTCAATAAGTCGTATTGTGTTTGTTTGTGATCTCCCTATCAGAGACATAATTTATTTGTAGTTAGTTTATGATTCGTAATTAATAAATGACAATATTCGTCAGTGAGAATTTAATTAAAAAAGATGGAACTGTACGGATAGTTGTAGGTCGATAAATGCTTTAATGACAAAACACAAATGGGCATAAAAAATTTGTTAGGGATGACAATTATGTAATTTTTTTTTAATACTCAAAATCTTTTAATAGCGTTTCCTTCAACACTTTTGAAATCCTATCTTAAAAATAAAATAAAATTTACTGACATAGAAAGTTTTTTTGCACCTAATATTGCTATAATCATTTCATATAAGTGTGCTGTTACTCACTGCAACTGCTGTAATGTTTAACCCATATTCCGTCTGTATCACATGTGAATTTCTGTATACTGGTAGTTGGTGGTACTGTACACCATAACCACCACGAAAGACCTACTTCTCTTCTGACATGTTCCGGTTTAATATCCGGTATTGTAGAAGTCGGGTAGCACTCTACAGTAATAAAAGAGAGACAAAAAAATTAAATAGCTTTCAGATATATTATTCTTAATTTACATTTTGAAAAATCGCGTTGGGTGGCGTTACTTTTTCGTTAACCTCACAGGAATTTGACGTTAATATTTTTCTGATAATAACAGAATGCTATTATCATTTGGTAGGGATTACAACTATGTATTTTCATAATGAGATAAATATATAACGACAGGTATCTGTGGTTTATCTGTAACATTTGATAATGAAGTGATGTTTAGCTCACCGAGAGGGGGAAGCTTAATTTGATATACCCCCGGCGTCGGCGTCCGGACCTGGTAAAACTTTTTGGAGCTGGTTTAAATTGTGTGATTAGGTGTTCGTATGAATTTAATAATTTTATAATCCTTTTCTCCAACATATTGTCTTTCTTTTTAATATTAACTCAAAAAACAGAGCTGTGGTGACTTTTTGCAGCATAAGAAAATACAAAGAAAAACGAAAATTATTCTTGACTCTGATAAAGTTATTAATTTACCTGAAATTATACAAACAGGTTGATTCGTAGAGGTCAAAACACATTTTTCGTTGGCATTGCAAGAAGAATTGCAAAATCTCTGAAAAATAAAAATAAAATCAATTACCAATAGAGTACTTATCATTCAATCAAAAGAAAATATCTCACAAAAATACATATTGGCAAAAAACAAGCAATGAAACTGCAAATATGAAATTAAAATGAATTTGTACGTTTGAAAAGTAATATTATTATGCTATACTAGGGTCTTTGCCTACCTCACTACATGAAGCCAGCGAGAAGCAGTGGGATCTGTCCATGTAGACGTATTCAGCGTGAATAGCCTTACCAGGACCAGAAATGTGCTGATAGTTCAACTCACAAGAATAGTTATTCTTGTTGTAATTCACAGACTGACAATTTGTGTAAGCTATACACTCTTTGCAACATGATCTCTCTCCAACGTCGTTAAATGATTTTAGTAGTTGGTTATCCACGCGGTAACCGTAATCATACTCCCCGGTAATAAGAGACAGAAGAGACAGCAAGATAAATACCTTCATTTTCGCCGTGTGTTTCGAACTCTGTCCGTATTCACTTTTATACCATTATTTTATAAGAAATACATAAAATACTAATCGATTGGCTACAGAAGTACGGAAGAGAAAATGTTACGAAACCAGAAGCTCTTAATGTGTTTGAATAGAGCATTTCTATATAAATATGATTTCTTCTGAAACCAATTAGGTATTCTTACTATATTGACAGAAGTCATTTGGTGTTACTGGGCTTTCGCGAATATTTGATTTTCTTTCATTCTCTGATGCAGAAACGACATGTTTTTACGAAGATTTATCTATTATCTCACATTTTTGCGTTTATGTACATATTGGGATCAATAAAACATGTTACTGTTTCAACTGGGACCCGAGTATTTTAATCTCTTTTTAATTAGGGTATAACCAAAACTTTCAGGAAAAGTTTCTTAGAATATCTGCATTTAAATAATTCAAGGTAACCCCAAAACAAGGAAAACTGGAGAAAATGCTTAATTAGGTGATTCTTGCTTTCTAATCTAATTGTGTTTTTGATTTAGTAAAATATGTTCAAATCAAATCAACCCCAATTGCACATATATGGCAAGAAAACAGTACAGTTTCCCAGTACGGTAAATCTGTAACCCGGTTACACCGAGAACAAAAAAAATCATGTTCTTTATATAGAGTAAAAATAGAGTGAGGTATAAAAGGTAAAGTCCATCTGAGAGGGCACCAGTAGAGTTTATCTGACATATTTGCTTGGACCATAAAATACCGGTTATGTATCACGCAAAAACGTTTAGTATTTAATTACAATTCAGAATGTTATTATTGAAGGGAAAAAAAATAAATGTGTCATAAGTATTGAATTTAACTTTTTTCCTTCTTGTGTTTTGAGTGTTAATAATAATGTATATAATAATTTGTTACAGATATTTAAAAATATTTCAGCTTAAAAAAGAAAACAATTATGAATGCAACGAAAGTCTGTTGGGTACATTTTAAAAGCTAAATTGGTAAATGAACGCTCAACTTTATTGATAAAACGCAAATGCTTTGCGAATAAAAGTGTAACGTTCGCAAATAAACGCAAAACTTTTGCGAATAAAGTTCAACGCGAAACGCAGCAGGCATACAGATTATAAAATTAGGTGCAATGTGTTGCTGCTGCTTTGGTTACAAACGCTAAGAATGGGGTGTTGTATGTGTGGGGGGGGGGGGGGGGGGGGATTCTGGGGTTTCTTTTGGTAGGCTTTTGGGGATTTTTTTCAAACAATATTTAGTTATGTCTATATGCTATTGTAAAAATTGGCCTAAATTTTCTTTACATTATCCTTTTAATGACATTGT
>WFKH01011581.1:41686732-41725571 GCA_016163765.1 Magallana hongkongensis | reverse complement strand
GAATCCAAACTATGCGGAGAAATATATTCTTCTAGAAAGTGACAAATGTATTTGTACAAATAGTGCTTCGTTTATATATTATGACTTTTATAGTAGATGTATAAATCTTCAAAATAAGCTATGATTATGTGTCTGTATTAACATCTACTGAGTATTTTCTTTTTTTTTTTTTTTTGCTCAGAAATCAATCCGATCATTTATACATACAATGTATATCCACTAAAAATCCGAATCACGATAATTCACTTATTAATTTGCGTAATTTATGTGGATAGTTAAAGATATGTTAAGAGGAAGAGAGATGTTAGTACATGTATAAAAAATAAAATACTTAAAGCTTATGGTTTCTGCCGACTATGAAGGTAGCGATCATTGCAGAAAAAAAATCACACAACTTGCTAACGCAGATTGTGTATTTTATCTTTAATGTTTTATACCTTCACACACGCCTGAATTGCCAAAGAAAGCAAATAATTGTTTAAAAATCATCGCAGGGAATATTGTTTAGTTTAGTTTACTTTTAGTTGTTCATACATCAATATTTAGGACTCTTTTACTTCGCTGATTCATTGTCAATGTGTCCATCATCGGGAAATCTGAATTTTGAAAAATGACAAGCTTTTCAAAAGATCTTTCTAAATGTTTAGAAGACCTTGTAACAATTAAATATCTATTCATTGCCTATTCTTTAAAATGTTTAAATTATTTGGATATGCGGGGGTACATATATATGGACATGTACATTTATTCATTGCATTGAACTTAATATTATAATAAAACTGAATATACCATACATGTATAAGCAACGGGTTCATAAAAATTAATGCAAAGATTTCATGTTTCTCTTATTCATCAAAACCATTAAAAATCTCTCTATTACAAAGTTTAAGATACTTTGTAAGATTAAGCTGCACTGGTTTTATAAATGCAAATTGGTTTATTTGAACAAGTTTAAAAAGGTCGTGAAAAAATTGCAGAATCATGCACCTGTTAAGTGATACAACAGTTGTATGGTACATATATGTAACATTAAATTCATCACAAGCGTTGATTAATAAAGGGCGACAGTTGACAGATGCACATGAGCAAGGTTACAAGCATGACCTACATAAATCTTTGTCCAGTTAACAAAGCACAAAGCTGTATAGAAGAAAATGCACATAAAAACAAGATAAGAACGAAATTATTAATAATTAACTGTTACAATGAAAAATCCGGCAAATATGTGAGGAGGCTCGGGAATATTTTTCTTATACAAAACATCAGGTTGGGAATGCACTGTTATTTAAAAAAAAACACTTCATCAAATGAATATTGTAGTATGTAGAAATCAGTTTTTTATTTTTATTTTTTTATATCACCTGCAAATACTAGTAAAATGATGAAAACATCATGAAACAATTGTACTGTGTGCAATCGGGCAGAAACGTAATGATTTGATGTGAATGAACAGGAAAATTTATTGCAACCATAATATAATATGGTTGATTTAGAAATTTCTTAAATGCCCTTCCGTTATATGTACATGTAGAATATGTTTCAATACTATAAAGTCCTATGCTCTGATCATACGGGCACATGTATACATGTACGTAGGTCAATTTGTTAGAGCTTCGATGTTTTTTATTTTGTGATAAAGTTATTTATTGTCTTTATCTAAATTTTTTCTACTCACAGATGTAGATTTCGTTTCCCTGATATGAGGAACGATTGTCTTGAACATTTGACAATAAGAATAGTTCATTGCAAGACAATGTTTAAATTTTCAGTTAAAAGTAACTGCATGTATTGGCTAGAATTTTCATCATTTCGTTAAACCATATTATTACCAATATTAAAAATAATATGCCTAGACGAAATACACGTACGTGTCGCATATAAGAAATTGAATACAAAAACTAAAAAAAAGCTTCAGCAAGATGTAGACTCTTCATCTAAGGCAATGTCGCATGTTTTACAGAAAGATTGTCCAGATTCATCCTGGTAAGTTCCCACAGGACACTTTTTGCAATTCTTTACCCTACATCATCGTTATATTTCCCGGCTCGACATGGGTCATATTTCGTTTGGCCATTGTGCCTCTGACAACATCCAACTGGACATGCGATGCAATTGCCATGACCTGGATCTGGTGTTTAGTGTCCTTCTGGACAGTCAATGCAAGATGTGGATCCTGGGCTTGGTGAGTGACGCCCTGCAGGACACTCAATGCAAGATGTCGCTGCTTCAACATCGCTGTAACGACCGACTGGACAAATGTCACAATAAGATCCACCAGGGCTGCTTTGGTAAGACCCGATTGGACATGCACTGCACCATTTACGGCCTAGATCTCGTGTGCAATATCCGAAAGGACAGTCAATGCTTGAGCTAGGTCCTACCTTGTTGTAGTATGGTAAATGCTTTCCTGCTGGGCATTCTGTGCAATTATTACCATTCAAGTATGTTCCATACCAACATACTGAAATATAGAAATATGGAACCAATTCATTTTGTTGGGTAATTAGACACTTTGAAAAAAAAATTGTAACCCATTTTAATGGAAAATTCTGTGTTTTATTTTTCATTATTGTTTTTGGTAATTATGTTTTAATATATATGAGGTAATATAATGCGTATGTGTAATTTAAAAAAAAAATGTTTAGTTATAATAGTAAAAAAAAAATACTTATAGTCTATCCCAAATTTACTTTTAAACTATATTTTGCCTAATATTTCGATATTCATAGATACCTTTGTGTCCAAACTACATGAATAAACTGGAACGAAAATGTCAGGTTATTCTGTTTTAAAACGCCCCCTATATCGCTTTAAGTTTCAATATGAAGTTAAAATTAAAACAAGAGGCCCATGGGCCACATCGCTCACCTGAGCAACAATGGCTAACTACTTTGACTTAAAACACTTTAAATAATTAAAAACAGAAAAATTTAATATTTAGCAAAGTTAAGTACCATAATTTTTTTTGATGTAAGATTCAATATTTTATAGAGGGGTGGGGGTGAAAATATATTGCGATATATAAATTATACATAACACCGGTATGTTATTTCCTGCATTTTTTTTTTTGCACATATTTGGACAGTAATAGCTCTTTAAAAATAAAAATGTTCATACATTTTGACTTTATATGGGCGTTCAAAGGATATTGTGCCATATGGCCCCTTGGTAGATTAACAAAAAATAAATATCTGAATTTTACACTTATTTTTGCATATACTTAATCTTTGACATATGTACCTTTATGGAATACCACTTTTACCGAAAATAAGATCATATGCAATATATATAACTAAATTTTAGGTAGGGTACACTGTTTACTTCTAATTCCCTTTCAGTTTTAGTCCCGCTCCCCCCCCCCCCCCCCCCCTTTTTTTTATTAAGCTATCAAAATATATGAGAGCATATAGGTACATTTTTCTCCCTCAACTACCTACTAGTTATTGTATTTTAATAAAATCTACCTATATGTGAAAGAAGAAAAATGTACCTCAATGCACTCAATTCCTGAAATTAAAAACATTTAAAAAAGATGGTCTTTCCCATTATAAACGATTGTTCTTTACCTGGCGTGAACTCGTGTGACGTTTTAAACCCTTACTCACTTGATCGATGAATACACTCGACTGGAAAATGTTGTCACATGATATGTGATATGATATGTTAAAGGGCTATATAATATATTGACATGCATATCACTCTATTGTACTATGGCCCGCCCATTATTTTCATCTTAATTAAAAAACAACAAATGCATGGCTACTAACCAAGATGATTTTCCGCTTCAATATCTTCTTAACGATAATGCAGATATCCTCATAGCGGAAATCCGGGTAAATCCGGACACCGGGTAATTCCGGACAGGTCCGAAGTCTGCTTACAATGGTGAATTCTTATCCGTTGTCAATGGCGTATCTGGTAGTCAATTGAGTATTATTTTGATCTGTATTTGTTTTTCTTTGTTTTATTATTGCTTTATGAAAATGTCAGTGCAAGACATTCAAAATATTAACCTCATATATTGAACTTAGAACCTTGACAATGTGTGTTTATGTGGTGCGGGAAAAAAATAAATACGCAATGGTGTTACTTGGAAAACTGAAATCGTTCTTGACAGCAAGTTTCGTCTAGTCCTAATATTGGCAAAACATCAAATGAACGGGAAAAATATGTTTTTAAACAAAATCTGAAGATAAATCATTGATAAAACTTCTAACTTAATTGATAAATTCAAAATGAAATACTGTCCAGAATTACCCCCCTGTTTTTCTGATGATCTGGTAATTCCGGACAGTATGGTAAAGCATTCAGAGCAAAATCCAATAGAATATATTTAACAGACTAGAGGGGACATATAAATGGTAAATTCTAAAAGAGAAAGGCTCTGTTTTTCAGAAAATTCAAGTAAATTGAGGTTTATAATAATACATTCTATATTTTTTTTCTATGATTTATGACATATCAAAATCATGCACCCTTATAAATCATCCAGAACCCATCAAAAATGTTGATAGTCTAAATGTGATCGAGTTCATAGTTAATGAAAATGTAACGTTCTATGAGGAAGAATGCATGAATATAAATCTTCATTAAATTATATGTTTAATTTATCAGTTTAAACAAGTTCAAATTAAAAATAACCTAAATTGAATGCATGCATTATCAAATTTCATTTGATTATTTAAAATATCAGTCTTAATTGATAGAAATTTATTTTAAAAAACGTGTAAATTAAATTTATACATAGAATTCTCCGAATATAAAATCCACTTGATCATAGTATAATTCAGAAATAATTCAATGATCTTGCCGTTACAAAAGAGTACAACAATTCTCTCTCTCTCTCTCTCTTTCTCTCTCTCTCTCTCTCTCTCCATGCGTGTCTCTCTCCAGAGCTAAAACTTACTGCAGGGAATTATTCGTGCATGCACAAAATTCTAATTAATATAAAGAAAACAAACAATAAAACAAGGATACAAAAAGCTATAAAATGTTGTCCCGTTTTGTAGACTGTACATCAATCTTTTTGCAATTCGAAAACTGTCCGGAATTATCCGCTCTGTGTCCGGAATTACCCCATTCTGCTGAAGTCTTTTGTTTTGTCAGTAAATAAAAAAAATTCTTGAGAAAAGTGTTTTGTTACACTAACTTCAGAATGATAACATACGTAATCCGACATATGTTCAGAAAAATAAATAGTAACCAATAAAGGTATGGTTGTAAATCTTTGTAAATAGAGATGACCTAATTGCTGTCTGGAATTACCCGAATTTCCCCTAATTATAATGTGTCAGAAACTGTTTTAAAAAAGACGTCGTTTTTATTTACTCTTGTTTGAAAACTGTCAAAATTGTTGTAGATTTCATTCAATTCATCATATAAGAAGGGGCCCCAGAAAATACTTATAGCATATCATCCTTTTAATTTTTCTGTACAAGTATTTAATATTAAGTAAGCCATTTCTAATGATCAACCAATATTTCAGCGTCAATCGTAGAATTATAAGCAAGAGACAGGGCTCATAATTCTGCTAGGTTTGAGTCATGTTTTTGTTCACATAAGTTTATTAGATTTAACTTAAGACTTTTAAACTTGGTATTTCCTATTTAAAATGTAAACGAACAAAAACATGGCCTCAGCTCTGTGTACAAACATAGAATTGTGAGCAAATCTCTGTATCTTGCTTATAACTCGAAGCTTGACACTCAAATATGGTAAGTAAACAGAAAATTGTAAACAATAAAAGCAGAAGAAAAATGCACTAAAACAAAGAAAGAGCACAATTTATTTTTCAAATCATACATATACCTACATATTTCCATCGGCAAAAATAATGTTTGTTTAGACTGAATAGACTCGAGAAAATGCTAAGCATCTTAACAAAACACATTGCATTAATCAACCATTGCGCAGAGATCATACCGAATTACCAATTGAATGAATTGTCTTTTAGTATGTTGTTATTGCATCAGATTTTGCTCATTCAGCGCAGGTAAACAATCAGCTGCCTGATTTACCGAAGTCAATGTTTGATTTGATACGTAAAAATTCCAAAGTACAGGCGTTGGTTCCCCAAGTTAAAAAGCATAATTAATGAAAATGAAACGAAAATCAAAACAAGCTAAAACCACTGTCACAAGTGAAAATGTCAACGCATTGAAATATTTAACCTCAATTTACTTCACAAAATCGGCACCAATATATCTTGCATGTTTCAAAGATTCCCTTCGCACGTGAACTGTTGCACAACAAATAAATTGATCTTTGTCAGATTGACCCTCTTAACATACGTCAAAAATGGCTGCTTCAAACAAAGAGCCTTGTTTTCGAGATATGGAATAACGAACCCGAACTTATAAACTGATTTAACCCCCCCCCCCCCTCTCCTTTATTATTATTTTCGTAATTAGCTCAAATTTGGAACATAATTAGCCCTTAATTTTTACAATTTATATTTTCCTTTCCATAAGGATGATTTATGCTAAATTACGTTGAAATTGACTCAGTAGTTCTTGAGAAGATTTTTAAAAATGCACCCCCCCCCTTTTTTTCAGTTTCGAGGTTTTCTCCGTTTTGAAAAAAACTGACCTTTCATTTCTGCAATTTATATTCACCTTTCCATAAAGATACTTTCTGTCAAACTGGGTTGAAGTTTTAGTGGTTTTAGAGAAGAAATTCAAAATGTGAAAAGTTTACAGACGGACGGACGGACGGACAACGGACAAAATGTGATCAGAAAAGCTCACTTGAGCTTTCAGCTCAGGTGAGCTAAAAAGCATATGGGCATTTTGCATTGCAAATGACATGAAAGTATGATCATGTAAAAAAAATTGTGCGAGATGTTTCCATAACGTCCAAGTCGATAAAAATGTCAGATTTTACTATTATAAATCACCGTAAGTTTAAGTTCATTCGTGTCAATTTCTTCAGGTGAAAAGAGGGGATATATCAAAGAAAGAATCTTGGAGTTTTTTCCTTACATCTTTTCAACTGTTGTTTGGCGAAAGTTACGTGTATTTATTAGGTAAATCAACAAAACCTGATGGAAACGGGAACTTGGGACAGACTATAAAAATCAATTGAATGAATCTTTCTACATTATTCTCTGAAATAGTAGTGAGATTGAATTATATGTATAATGTTTTGAAATTTCTATGTACTCTTCACAAAAAAGTTGTTTTTTTTTAAATTTTCCTTGATTGATGGCACAAGTTACAAGTACAATCTGGATTATTTTTAACGAAACCGAGATACCAAATTTCTCATTATAACAGTCATGCATCTCTCCGTCTGTTTTACAGCCTTGACAAACATTACACAGAAGACTAGTCTATCATAAAACCAAAATAATTAAGAACCGAAATAATGAGTTAGAAAATGCGGTAGTAGTGTTAAGAACTGAGAATTGTGACGAGTTGTTTAAAAATTCTTTTGAAATGCTAAAATACTGTAGCATTGATAATATGATGGCATTGAAGCAATATAATCTGTATTTTCATAAATTCATTTTTATGTAAAAAAAAAAAACAAAACAAAACAAAAAAACCCCCACCAAAACCCAAAATCAAGAACAACAACAAACGTGCTATTCTGCATTCTACATGCAACTTAAAAATTAACTTTTACCTGAAGGAGGCTGAATGGTCAACAAATTAACTATCAGATCTTCCTTAAAGATTTAGATACGAAGTCTTTAGCTATAAACTATCATTTAACAGGGGCGGATCCTGGATTTGAAGTTAGAGGGGGCGCCAGTTTTAGGCAGGGGGTCTGAGGGCCGCCTTGAGGCCCCCAGTGGATCCAGGGCAAAGCCCTAATGGGGGTCCAGGGGCGAAGCCCCCGGAAGCTCCTGGATTCTAGAGATTTTGTAGGGTAAAAATGAAGTCTTCAAATTTAGACTTGTGTGATATTTCTTCTTTTTAAAGGTTTGTAGATTTAAGACCTGCAGAAATCCCATCAAATTTATCTGCCTTGCAGAAATATAAAGAAACATTTCCCTTATTTTTATGGGGTTCTAGGGGGCGAAGCCCCCGGAAGCTGCTGAATTCTAGAGATTTTGTAGAGTAAAATTGAAGTCTTCATATTTAGACTTTTGTGATATTTCTTCTCGTGATTATACTTAAAATTAATAAAATTATTTATAATTTTAAAGGTTTGTAGATTTAAGACCTGCAGAAATCCCATCAAAACCATATGCCTTGCAGAAATATAAGAAACATTTCCTTTTTTTCTTACGAATGACTGTAAATTAATCAGTTTAAAAAAGTCTACTTCAATGGGACGATGAAAATGAAGTTTAAGGACACACGCGACATTCCTCAGTTTTATATAATTTTCCTTGATAATTTATTTTTTTCTTTATTTGCATTTAAACATGTTCATGCCCAAAAATTCAGGGTGTATTACCAGGCTATTTTTGGAATGAGAATACTTTGAATTTTTCTTTTAACAGCATACAAAATGCAATTAAATGGTTATTGATTAAGTCATAGTATATATTTTCATTTGAAATTATAATATCTAAATAGAAAATTATCATATATCATGAAAATATAATTTTGAAATTACGTAACGGAAATCTTCACATTGTGAAGATAGGAAAAAATCGACAATAATGGCAGATAGGTCGCGTCTGACCTTAAAAAAAGATAACGATGACAGCTTGAATCATAATAAACATGGAAGAGTCGTTAACACAAGCAAGTATAACCAATTACTTAAAGGTGGGTGACTAGTCACATTTGAACCCATAGAGAGCGTAACAAAAATGGGGTTTCTATGAACGTTACACCATTGAACCCATGGGTTTTCTTCATACAACCGCATGTACTACACCGTTGAAATAAGTCTAATGTAGAGAAATCCCATGAGTGTCCAAAAAGTTGATAATCAAGACTCGCAAGTTGTACATTTTCTTTGCCAGAAGGAGTATGATTTAACTTTATTTTGACAATTTGGGGGGGGGGGGGGGCGCCGGGTGCGCCCCCCATTGAGTCCGCCACTGTTTAATAAAGAAAAAATCAATATATTTTAGCTTTGAAATCCAGATGAGGGAGCACAGGTAGAGTTTATCTGATATATCTGCCTGGACCATAATTACCTGTTATGTATCACGCAAAAAAAAAAAATTAATTAAACTTCAGAATGTAAATATTTAAGAAATAATAAAGAATAAAGATGTCATAAGTGTTGAATTTAACTTTTTTCCTACTTGTGTTTTGAGTGTTAATGATAATGTATTTAATAATTTGTTAAAGATATTTAAAAATATTTCAGTTTAACACAGCAAACAATTATGAATGCAACGAAAGCCCATTGAGTACATTTTAGAAGCTAAATTCGTATTAAATAAACGCGAAAATTATTTGTTGATAAAACGCAAAAAGCTATGCAAATAGAAGCGTAACGTTCGCAAATAAACGCAAAACATTTGCGAATAAAGTTCAACGCGAAACGCAGCAGGCATACAGATTATAGAATTAGGTGCAATGTGTTACTGTTGCTATGGTAACAAACGCTATGGATGGGGTTTTGTGTATGTGGGGGTTTTTTTTTGGGGGGGGGGGGTGGTTTAGGCTTTTGGGTTTGTTTTTTTTTGTTCAAACAATATTTACATGTAGTTATGTTTATATGATATTTTAAAAATTGACCTAAATTGTCTTTATTCTTCTTTTAGTGACATCGTTATGAAACATAAAAGTACTACTGTTATTGAAATGTATATATCATGATAGAAAATCACGTAAAAATCTTACTTTTTGAAAACTTTATTACAGCAGCAATAAATTTTGGCACAATTTAGAGTACATCTTATTAGAAATAGAAAGTAAAGTTTAAGTTAATAAAACACTAGATATCTCACTTCACAATATTCAATATTTCGGAATCCAAATGATGCGGAGAAATATTTGCGTTTAGAAAGTGACAAATGAATTTGTCAAATAGTGCTACAAATGGAAAAATAATATAAAAAATACAAAAAATACAAGTAGTGCTTCGTTTATATATTATGACTCTTAATCTTTAAAACAAGCGCTAACATCTACTGATTTTTTTTTTCTCCATTAAATCTTTAGAAATCCGATCCTTTTCATATTGCAATATCTTTATGTTGTCTTTAAACTATCTTAAAGTAGTCGTTAAGTCAATTTCGATCAAACTTAACAGATTCATGATAAACACATGAAACTAAATGCAAGATTTTTTGTAGGTGTGAGGGGAGTCTGAGGGATCATTTTGTTTGCCGGGAAAGGGGGGGGGGGTGGGGCGCGATGCGGGGTCTTTTTTTTGGGGGGGGGGGGGTTACACCGTTCGTTTTTTTTTTTATTTTTCAAAATAATTGGGGCGATGCCCTTGAGGCCTCCGATCCCGCCCTCTCTCTAGATCCACGCTTAAATTTATACATGCATTAAAGTATCTGTGTTTTTTAATATAAACCTTTCAGTAAAAACTAGCCCCCCCCCTCTCTCTCTCTCTCTCTCTCTCTCTCTCTCTCTCTCTCTCTGTAAAAACTCAGTAAGAATAAAGAAATTTCACTCAATATTTTAATTAAGAAATGATCAGCAATTTAAAAAGTTCACCGGGATATGAAGTTGGTTGGTCACGTGATCAAATTCTGTGAAGCCCGAAGGGCTTCTCAGTAGATTTGATCACGCACCAACCAACTTCATATCCCGGTGAACTTTTTAACATTGCTGTTTATTACTTATATTTACTTTTGAAAAAGACAAATCGTTCAGAACTGTTAAAATTACCGAGATTTTATGTTTACAATAATCCAAGCGACAAGCGATAAGCGCGTGCTATAATCATTGTGACGTCATGAAAAAGTTCATACAGAAATGAACGTTTTCGATTCGCTATTCTATAGGTTCATATAAGGAAACATATTTGAAGATGTAAATATTCAATATTATTCTTTGAATGTGTGCACATGGTATTTAATTTGTAATTTTCATTGAACCGGACTCAAATACCTAATCTATACATTATGAAGAATTTGTTTTCGTGAAAGAACACGCATTCACATAAACTAAATTTCGTCAATGTTTTTTGTTGTTTTTTAAAGTTCAACCGGTTAGCTTACTACTCAAAAAATGAATGAACAATAAATGATTTATTTTAATAATTAGAACCATTTTAACAAGACCTTGGACTTTCAGTCGAACGTAGCTATCTATATCTTGCGTCAAAGCAAGTTAAAAATGACGCGGTTTCAAGCGAAATATACACCGATTGCGTAGTCTTAGCTCAAAAGCCAGACAAATCTTGTTGATTTCACAGAGCCATGGCTGAGTGGCCTACAATGAAATAGACATGCCTACGTCACATTGCTGTTTGACACAACTACCCAAAGTCCAAGCTCTTGTTAAAATGGTTCTGGTTTGTGATATGTATTCTGTTCATCAATTTTAATTATTTCTAGATCTAATTCTACATCTGCTAGACACATGTAGGAAATGCATGTACATGCATATGTAGCTAGACGCAATTGCCTTTGTTAAATCACGCGGGAAATCGCTGCTTTATTTGTCTAGGCATGGTTTCATTCGTTTGTGAATATCTAATTAAAATCTATTGTTTGTTCGGCTTGAGAACAACCCTGGAACTAACACAGATATTTTAAAAATCATACATATTAAACATTTAAACCTATTAATTATCATTTAATTTTTTTATTTGTTGTAAATGTATTTTTTAATGTTATTATAATTTCTACGGGCTGGAACGGCGCCTGGACCGTGCACGTTTTGGCTACTAACTTCTTGATTTTATGTAAGATTAATCATTTTAAATGATGCCATATTGCAAAATCTTCTTTATAAAAAATTACAAACACATTACACTGATTTAATAGCCAATAATATATAGGATGTAAAGACTTTTGAAGGCATACGTTCCCGTGGCTCATTGGTTTTGTGTTGAATCTAGTAAGTAACATAAGGGTCCCGAGTTCGATTCCCTTCTTGTTCTTAATTAAGCAAATGTTTTTCTTTGTCTTTCTAAGAGCGAAAACCGTTTTGAATTATTTTTTCTGCCTTAGAATCATTGGTTTTCGCGACAGAATATGCATTATTTACTAAACTACCTCTGGATTTCTAAGTTCTTCCGATTATTTCAAGAAAAATTTTATTATTAAACAAAAAAAAAATATGATGATAAATTGTTTAATTTATTTATCAAGTGATATGATATGCACTCTGTTTCTCAATTTTGATTATTTTTAGATATTATACTAGTTCTGTTAGACGCATGTAAAAAAGTGCTTGTACATGTAAAATTAGTTTTTCTTGTTGAAATCGCTGCTTTGTGTGTCTAGACATGCTTTCATTTCTTTGTGTACATATATTAATCAAAATCTATTGTTTGTTCAACCTAAGAAACTCCCCAGAACTAACACAGAATATACAAGATATACACAACAGGCGTATCTTGTGTCCAGACACACGGCTAGTATGTTATTTTTCGGAATAAATACTTCACATACAGGTGAAATATATTTATCCGTTGATCACAATTGATTAAATTGTGAAAGTTAAAACAGTTTGTTGGTAAGATAAGTTCAACATTGATAAACTACTATATTCTGAACAAAAAATTGCTTAAAGGTGGCTTAAAGAAGTTTACTCATTAAGCACTATTTTGTTGTCTTTAAAGGTGGATTAAAGGTCGCTTAAATATTGTCTTTAAGCTGCCTTTACGGACCTAAAAGCCATCTTTACGCTTTCTTAAACCCACCTTTAAGCCCCTGTAAGCCACGATTAAACAGCATAGATAGCTTAAAGGTGGCTTAGAGATCGTCTTTAATCTACCTTTAAGCATCTTTAAGCTACCTTTAAGGATAACTTCAAGATGGTCATTCATTCTGTGATGTGAGAAACTGAAGCTCTACGGTGTCTGTGAACCCGAATTTTCTCCGTGGAGCTCCAAATCTGCATGTATTAATTTATCTTCATACGTGATACCTTGACCAAAGAAAGCTAATAATTGTTTTTGTTTTAAATCATCGCGGGGAATATTGTTTAGTTTTATTTACTTTTAATTGTTCATACATCAATATATGCATATATGTATATAATATATATTTCGCTTCGATGATTCATTTAATATTGGGTGTTCATCTTGGAAAATCTGAATTTGGAATAAACGGCAAACGTCTTTTAAATAAACAGAAAAATAGTACCATAATAGTTCTATAACCATCTCAGTATCTCTTTTTCCGAATCAAAACTCAACTATATATTTAGATATATACTCAGTCTAATTATTTATTCTATCATACCAATTACATACCAATTACATAACCATCATGAAAACGAAGCCCA
This sequence comes from Magallana hongkongensis, assembly GCA_016163765.1. Lineage (NCBI taxonomy): Eukaryota > Metazoa > Mollusca > Bivalvia > Ostreida > Ostreidae > Magallana > Magallana hongkongensis. The sequence goes on along the minus strand of WFKH01011581.1, from coordinate 41,712,246 downwards.
CATCTTACGATATCTCTAATTGCCCTAAAAAAAAATCCTTATAACAGTTGGGGACGTGCGCCATTGGTAACGCTTTACCAAATTTTCTTAAGTTCACTTTCTTTTAGGATGCTATTAATATTTTTTGAAATGTTATAAATAAATTTGATATGAGGGGGTACATAAACATCAATCATTAATTGCAATTAATTGCAGTTGAGTTGATACCATGTTATCAACGGGTTCATAATAAAAATGCTTCTCTTATTGATCGAAACGAACAAATCACAACTATTAGAAAAAGAATGTAGATGTAATTGAGTTGAACAATCTCATGAATGTAAAATTGTTTATTTGAACAGGTTCAAAAAAGTCATGAACAATTGCAGAATAAATTTAAGCACCCACAAGTGAAGTGACACAACACTATATAAAATTGCAAGGTAACATAAAATTATCACAGCCTGGGCTAGTAAAGGGGCGACAGTTGACACATGCACATGAGCAAGGTTACAAACAAAAACCTTTGTCCAGTTAAATACAAAGTTACATAGAAGAAAATGCACATAACAATCAAATATAACATATACATTTTTCTAAATACTTTTATTTTAAAGTCCTGTGGTATAACTATGGCTTTTGCGTGTTAATTTGTTTAAACAGTATTTTATTTTTATTAAGCTTTTATATAAAAAGCAAGTTATTGCCTTTATTTTTTTTTTACAAATTTCTTCACTCAAATTTAGATTTCCCGTTGAAAGTTAAATATGTACTAAATGTATTGATCAGAATATTAATCATTTAAATCAGATGTTGACATATTTTAAGAGTAAGAACGTTCAATAGAAAAGAGCATTTCAAATAATAAAACAAATATTAATTAGCAAGATGTAGACCCCTCTGACAAGGCTTTGGAACACTCTTTACATGAAGTTTGTCCATTTTTATCCTGGTATGTGTATTCAGAACAATTATTGCAGGATGTTGCTCCATCTGAGTCGCTGTAGGTCCCTTCTTTGCAATGTTTACAATTCTTCATTCCGACATCATCGTTATATGTCCCGGCTCGACATGGGTCACATTTCGTTTGGCCAATGCGATTTTGGCGATATCCAACTGGACAAGCGAGGCAATTGCTATGACCTGGATCTGGTGTGTAGTGTCCTTCTGGACAGTCAATGCAAGATGTGGATCCTGGACTGGGTGAGTGACGCCCTGCAGGACACACAATGCAGGATGTCGCTGCTTCAACATAGCTGTAACTACCGGCTGGACAAAAGTCACAATAAGTTCTTCCAGGGCTGCTTTGGTAAGACCCGATTGGACATGCATTGCACCATTTACGGCCTAGATCTCGTGTGTAATATCCGACGGGACAGTCAATACATGAGCTAAGTCCTGCCTTGTTGTAGTATTGTAAATGCTTTCCTGCTGGGCATTTTGTACAATAATTACCATCCAGATATGTCCCATACCAACATACTGAAATATAGAAACATGGAACCAATTCATTTTTTGGGTAATTACACTCTTTGAAAAAAAAATTATTAGTAACCCATTTTTTTGAAAAATTCTTTGTTTTATTTTTCATTATTATTTTTTGGTAATTATGTTTTAATATATATATGGTACACATGTACTTTTTCGGGGCATATATGTAAAGTTTAAGAAAAAAGTTTAGTTATAATAATAAAAGAATACAATATTATAGTCTATCCCAAGTTAACGTTTAAACTTTATTTTTCCTAATATTTTGATATTCATAGATACCTTTGTGTCCAAACTAATTAAATACATGTACACTGGAACGAAAAAAATATTAGGTTATTTTGTTTTAAAACGCCCCCTCTATCGCTCTAAGTTTCAATATGTAGCCAAAAAAGTATATGGGCATTTTGCATTTCAAACGACATGAAAGTATGATCATGTAAAAAAAGAAATTGTGCAAGATGTTTCCATAACGTCCAAGTCGTTAAAGTTGTCAGATTTTACCATTATAAATCACCGTAAGCTTGTTTTCATGTATCAATTTTTCTGGTGTAAAGTGCGGATATATCAAAGAAAGAATCTTGGAATTTTTTCCTTATATCTATATAACTGTTGTTAGGCGAAAGTTACGTGTATTCATTAGGTAAATCAAAAAAACATTGTTTTTAAGAAATAAGGGAATCCCTAAAAGAGATCTTAAAGACCATAAAATAATTTTCTAAACATGCAGGATCTAAACTAAACATTGACAAAACAGAATGCATATTAGCAGGTCGTCTTAAAAGTTGTAATAATGATATTTTTGTAATAAAGATAAACACGGCATCCATTAAATGCTTAGGTATATATATTGGACATAATAAAGATTAGTAGTGTTATCAACAAAATGGATTGGCTAATGAGAAAACATGAAAAAACTCCATGAATCTTAGAAAAAAAAACCTCATAATTTTTGGTAAAACTGAAATCGTCAATACACTAGGTATAAGTAAATTCACATACGTGGCATCAATTTTAAGACTAAATAAAGAAGGTTTAATTAAAAAACTGTAAGGACATATTCTTAACTTCATATAGAATAATAAAAATAGAATTAAACGATAAACAATAATTGGAAAAATAGAAGAGGGCGGGACAGGTATTGTTGATGTACTTTTAAAATTTCAAGCATTAAAAGCAACTTGGATACCAAGATTTTTGAGAAATAAAGGTAGAAGTATTGTGCGTGAACACTTAGATCACCTATTAAAAAGTAACAACATTGATTTTGAATATATGTTAAAAATGAACTGTGTTAAGTTTTCTAGCTTTGAAATGTTTAAAAACCTACCTTTGTTTTATAAATGAATATTTATCTGTTTTAATCAATGTAAAAAAATTACAGATATATCAAGTATGAATGTAAAGGACATTTTAAAGGAGCTAATATGGAATCATAGGCATTTTATATTTGATGGAAAACCTGTGATCTTAAAAAATTGGATTAAAAGTAACATTCGATATGTTAAAGACCTATTTACTGATAATGGGTTTGAACCATTTAATGAAACTGGTGATGAAGTGTACAATAAGGCAAATCTACTTTGTGAATATAAGATAATTAGATCTGCCTTTAAGAATATTAAAAATGTTGACGGAGTTCAAGCAAAATTTATTAATATTAAAAACAAAATAACCTTTTTGTTTTTTAATAAGTATTTTACTATTTAAAACAAGAAATGTAATTTTTTCTATATATTATTATGTAGAAAATTTGAACCTCCAAAATATCATCGTATTTACAAAGAAATGTATAATATATTCCCTGAAAATTGGAGATCTATATATCTTCAAAAATCAAAATTTTATGTAACATTGTTTTCTTACTTTCTGGATAGATTTCACTAAACCTATTATATCATTGGTTCAATAAGTCGTTTTATTTTTGTTTGGGATCTCCCTATCAGTGACGTAATTTATTTGTAGTTAGTTTTATGATTCGTCACTAATAAATGACAATATTCGTCAGTGAGAATTTAGTTACTTTTAAAGAAGTAATTTACAAGCTGATGATCAAAGATGGAACTGTACGGATAGTTGTTGGTCGATAAATGCTTTATTGACAAACCCAAATTTGCATTTATAAAATTGTAAGAGACTACAATATTGTAATTTTTCTTTACATACTCAAAATCTTTTATTAGCGTTTCCCTCAACATTTTGGCTGGACGAACTTTTTAAATCTTGTCTGATAAATAGAATAAAATTTAATGACAAAAAGTTCTCTCATTTCATATAGAACGCTGTTACTTACCGCAACTGCTGAAATGTTTAACCCACTGTCCGTCTGTATCACATGTGAATAACTGTATACTGGTAGTTGGTGGTACTGTACACCATAACCAATGCGAAAGACCTACTTCTCTTCTGACATGTTCTGGTATAATATCCGGTATTGTAGAAGTCGGGTCGCACTCTACAGTAATAAAAAAGAGACAAAAAAAAAATTAAACAGTTTTCAGATATATTATTGCTGATTTACATTTCGGCAAATCGCATTGGGTGGCATTACTTTTTCGATCACCTCAGAGGAACCTGTAGTTAATATTTTTCTGATAATAAAAATGCTATTATCATTTGATAGGGAGTACAACTGTATGTATTTTCATCATGAGACAAATATATAACGACAGGTACCTGTGCTTCAATTGTAACATTTGATAATGAAATTCTTTTTTACACTGTGTGACTAGGTTTTCATATGAATTTATTAATTTAATCATCTTTTTCTCCAAGATATTGTCCTTTTGTATCTTAACTCAACAAACAGAGCTGTGGTGACGTTTTGCAGCATAAGGAAATACAAATATAAACAAAAATTATTCTGGACTCTGAAAAAGATATTTATTTACCTGAAATTATACAAACAGGTTGATTCGTGGAGGTCAAAACACATTTTTCGTTGGCATTGCAAGAAAAATTGCAAAACCTCTGAAAAAATGGAAATAAAATCAATTACCAATAGAGTATTCACATGTAACATTCATTCAAAGGAAAATATCTCACAAAAATACATCTTGGCAAAAAACAAGCAAAGAAACTGCAAATCTGATGTTAAAATTAATGTATACGTTTGAAAAAGTAATATTATTATGCTATACGTGGGTCATTGCTTACCTCACTACATGAAGCCAGCAAGAGGCAGTGAGATCTGTCCATGTAGACGTATTCAGCGTGAATAGTCTTACCAGGACCAGAAATGTGCTGATAGTTCAACTCACAAGAATAGTTATTCTTGTTGTAATTCACAGACTGACAATTTGTGTAAGCTATACATTCTTTGCAACATGATCTCTCTCCAATGTCGTTAAATGATTTTAATAGTTGGTTATCCACGCGGTAACCGTAATCATACTCCCCGGCAATAAGAGACAGAAGAGACAGTAAGATGAATACCTTCATTTTCATAGTGTGCTTCAAACTCTGTCCGTATTCACTTTTATAGTTTTATTATATAAGAAACACTTTAAATAGGAATCGATAGGCGACAGAAAGAATGTACAGGGGAAAATGGTAAGAAACGAAGAATCTCTTAATGTGTTTGAATAGAGCACTTCTATATAAAAATGGTTTCATCTGAAAGCAATTAGACATTCTAACTATATAGACAGAAGCCATTTAGTGTTATTCGGCTACTTTTGCGAATATTTGATTTTCGTTCATTCATTGTTGCAAAAACGACATGGTTTTTACCAAGATTTATCTATTCTCATATTTTTGCGTTTAAGTACATATTTGTATCAATAAAACATGTTATTGTTTAAACTGGGGAACGAGAATTTTAATCTCTTTTAATTAGGGTATAACCAAAACTGTCAGGAAAAGTTTCTGAGAATATCTGCATTCAAATATTACAAGGTTACCCCAAGAGGAGAAAAAGTGTAGAGAAGGCTTGGTTAGGTGAATCCTGATAACTTAGTTATGTTTTTGGTTAAATAAAATATGTTCAAATCAAATCAACCAACCCCAATTGCAAGAAGCACGGAGTAACGATTAGCCAACCAAAACACCACGGTGACCCAAACTATGCAAGACGAATATGAGTCCATCTTAGGGGGCACCGGTAGAGTTTATCTATCATTTCTGCCTAGACCATAATTACCTGTTAACGCAAAAACTTTTATTAATCAATTAAACCTCAGAATGTTAATATCTAAAAAATAATAAAGAAAAATATGTCATTTTATTCGAGAACCAGTCTATCTTTATTAACGGAATTTTGACATGCTTTTCAGCGACAGATTTGAAAAAAGTGGGCTGGCGTAAAAAAAAAATGTGCAGGGACTTACCTGATCCTAACTGGTTAGTTTATTTCAACTTAATAAAGTCGTCTTGTGCAAGGACCTCCGCTTTTGCGTTTTCTATTTCCTTTTCCTTTCCTTGGGACTTCAACTGTTTGCATGAGAAAACAAATGCGATTTCAACAATATTATGCTGATAGCCATTTTAATGAAGATGACGTGCAAAACTTTCCAAATAACCTCTCAGAGTCCATGGTTCGTATTCGGAACCGTCCGGTCTTCTTATCGCCAAGAAAAACCTTGCAAGGTACATATTTAATTCATATTGCGGATTATAATATAATTTTCTTGCTCCCGTACATACTTCTGTCATCCAGTTTTAAAGGGTTTTTACGTTTCCCTCAGTTTTTCTAGCGGTTGTTTTGTTTCTGTTGTTTTTTGTTTTCTGACGTCTCCCTCTCCGAAACTTGCATAAAACGAGATCCTTCCTCACAATTTCCGCAAGATGCTCTATTATCTCCACAAGGACCAGTATTGTCAAAAACGACATTATTTCTAGAGTCACTCATGTTCACTGCTAATGGATTCCGTCGTTGAAACAACGATAAACGTTTTCTTATTCCAAATACACAATAGTTACCTGGATTACCTTCCTTGACTTAGATACTCATTAAATTTTTCGGAATTTTTAAAAATCATTTCTTAGCAATTAAAATAAGTAAAATTAATCAGTTTTATTTTAAGTAGAATTGAACGCAAAACTACTAATAACATATATAGTTTAATTAAAGTTTTAGGCCTTATGCACTCACAATTTCATTTATACTAATTGCAAATTTGAGGGCGATACACCTCCTTAGTTACAGTGCAAGACGGAGTGATCTCAGCTTTGAAGGCGATACAGCCCTCCCAACAGCTGTCTCACCTAGACCAAGACACGTGTATTGGGGCTGATACACTACTAGATATATGATATATGGTAGTATTTACGTCATACAAATATCGCCGATGACTTAATGGTGTACGTAAATGTTTTTTTCTGATATGTTTACGATAGTTAAGCAGTATTTTCTCTTTTACTTTCAAATTATGTTTCCAGAGTTTGTGATTGGTATTATTGTCACACAATTTCCATTGTTCACGTACAGTCATGTATAGTTTACGTTATCTACGTCACAAAAGGACGTCCTTGATACCCGTATTAAATCCTTTAATATTAGATATAGGTACAGTTGATGTTTTTATAGGTTTCAGTCATTTCAAAACGAAAACATTTCTTATTTTCCATCAGTAGAAAATTTTCATAAATTCAGTCTTTCATTTAAAAAAGAAGAAGAGAAACTTGCATAAATGTATTACTCGTGCATAAGTTTCTAACAAACCCCCCCCCCCCCCCCCCCAAAAAAAAAAAATTATAAGATGCCCAACTATATAACAAGAGACAACATTCTGATTTAATTAAGACATTAAAGACTTATAGACAAAACGTCAATTAGACAAAACCACACTTGAAATAAAAAATTCTTTTTCTAGTATACGTTATAGTCTACTGTACCACCCCTCTCTTTTTTCTCTCTCATATAATTGTGCTTTTTATTTAATGCCATAAAATCTACAATATAAATAGACTTTACTAAATATTAACCTAATTAAGGGCAAACTCTTCTTCTGTTGTTAAAATATAGTTATAATCTTTAAAAAATTGTTCAAAATGCTGAGAAATTTTTTTAATATGCAATTTGTATTTACTGTTTCCTAAGGAATATTTATCAAAATAGTACATTTCCAAATCGTCTTGCAAATTGAAAAGCAGAATTAAGCTTAAAATAGCATATAGTGAATGATGACAACATATTTCGAATCTGGAATGATCCTTCTGGGCTTTCGTAATAAAGTTTGAACAAGGTCTTATTTCAAATTTTAAAGACTTTCTACTCATGACTTTGACTAACCATCCATATTTCCAGCAAAGAAACCAACTGAATTTTAGTTGTAAAATGCCATATCATTTGCTTACAAAGTAATTCTTTTAAACAGTTTAAAGAAATCATGAAAAATTGAAAAGTAAATCATCCACAAGTGAAGTAACACAACAGTTTATAAAATTATAAGGTAGCATTGAATTCATCACATGCCTGGGCTAGTAAAGGGGCAACAGTTGACACATGCACATCGCAGCTATGTTAAGTCTGTCCGAACCTAAATTTATATCGGAAAACGATACTATTTTAGTTATCTAAAAAATTCTTTAACCGCGCGAATTTCTTTAAATTTTTATTACATAAATTAACAGCGATATCCAGCCCTATATTTGATGCTATATTTTTTGACCTCATATGTTCTGCTTAAGCACGTGACGTGCGAATCCTAACACGGCAAATGATCTATATAAATCGCATCAGCGCAAGTGATTAATAACATTAAATTAAAAATATGTTTATGGTAAATCCTTCGATAAGTAAAGTATTTTGCAGTTCTTGCTGGGGGTTCAAATAAATATTTCGTTTATTTGAATTATTGTCAAAACATTTCGCACCATCATCAGAACTAAGCACATTTTTACCTTTTAAGCTCGATTTACACAAAATTGATAGGTTTCCCCCAGCATGATTCACATTGGTACTTATTTTTTCTCCCAATTTCACGTAAAATATACTAAGATTATATTGATATTTCACTTGCGCCAAGCTGTTTTTACATGCATATAAATATGTCAATTTATCAGTTTACACGTAGCAGGGGGAGTCTCCAAACCATTAGTTTATACATAGTTATTTAACAAATACGAAACTTTAAAACTGCTGATTTTTTTATACTCAATATTGATAATATCAGATTTAGTATCACTAGTATTTACAACAGCGTCTATGTAAAGGAATCAAGGGGTTTTATAATGTTCAGTAAAATTCACATATTACGTTACGATACATTCCCTGAGAACGATCGAAAGGAATGCAGATCGTGACGTCAAAGTTAATTATAACGTCATATCTTATGAAGTACAGACAAGTGACTTTCTACGCATTGCTGTGAAATCAATCGGGCAGCCTTAACATACCCGCGATGAGCAAGGTTACAAACGTGACCTAGATGTACATAAACAAAACAATTTGTCCAGTTATGTACTAAGCTACATAAAAGAAAATGCACATAACAACCTAAGGAGGCTGGATGGTCAACAAATTAACAATCAGATCTGCCTAAAATTTTAAGATATGATTTGTTTAAATATAAATTATTGTTAATAAAGACACAATCCATGCATTTCACCTTTTAAATTTGGATATTTTTCTATTTTTTGATATAAATTTCTTCTTCTAAAGAAGCTCAATACAGTCTAAAAATGGCCACGACCATCGATCTCCCTTAAATACAAGATATTCATTTGTCTAAATTCTTTTTTTTTTTAAAATAAAGTCCTGTGGTACAGATATGGTATATGTATCTTAATTTGTTTAAACATTATTTTTTTATGCGGCTTTTTATGTTAAAAAGCAAATTAACGTCTTTTTTTTTTTTTTAATTTCTACTTTCAAATTTAGAATTTTCTTCCCTGGTATAAGTGACCGATCGTCCGGAACATTCGACAAGAAAAACGACTTGCTTGGGGGTTTCGGTTTCGGTTTAAAGTCACAAATGTACTAAATGTATTGGCAATGATATTCATCATTTAATTCTTTAAATTCGATGTTGACCAATTTTAAAAGTAAAAACGATAAATAGAAAAAAGCATTTCAAACACTAAAACAAAATGTAGACCCCTCTGAAAAGGCTGTGAAACACTCTTTACATGAAGTTTGTCCATGTTTATCCTGGTATGTGTTTTTAGGACAATACTTGCATGATGTTGCTCCATTTGAGTCGCTATAGGTCCCTTCTTTACAATGTTTACAATTGTTTTTCCCTTCAGCATCGTTATATTTCCCGGCTTCACATGGGTCACAAGAAGATTTACCAGGGCTGCTTTGGTAAAATCCGATTGGACATGCGATGCAATTGCCCTGACCTGAATATGGTGTGTAGTATCCTACTGGACAGTCAATGCAGGATGTCGCTGCTTCAACATCGCTGTAACTACCGGCTGGACAAATGTCACAAGAAGATTTACCAGGGCTGCTTTGGTAAGATCCTATTGGACATGCACTGCACCAGCCATGGCCTGGACCTGGTGTGTAATATCCGGCAGAACAGTCGATGCAAGAGCTAGGTCCTACCTTGTCGTAGTATGGTAAATGCTGTCCTGTTGGGCATTGTTTGCAAATATTACTTTCCAAGTATGTTCCATACCAACATACTGAAATATAGAAACATGGAGCCAATTCATTTTTTGAGTGACTAAACACTCTGACTTAAAAATGACTGGCAACTCGTTTTAGCGGACAATTCTGTGGGGATTTTTATTATTATTATTATTATTTTGGTAACACTGTTTCATAGATCTGTGGTATTTTTTCGGGGCATTTCTGTAAATTAAAAAAAAGGTTCGGTTAAAATTGATCAATCCACACTTTACAAAAGTTATATCCCTTGACCGCCATCTTTGGGGAAAACCCATAGATTTCTCATTGAGGCTTTTTAGTTTAGAGGTTTGTAACTTTGTCATTTGACATTAAAAATCCGTTTTCGTTGTGATTTTTAATTGATTGCCCCAGGATGGGCAACCCACACATTAAAGGAATAAAAAAAATTCAAGGCGAGGCGATTTCATTACAAGACGCCCAAATATTTGGTTGCATAAAAAAGGAGAAAGTTGGGGTTTTCCCTTTTAACCTATGGGTTAGCCCCGCAAAGAGAAAAAAACAACTTTTGCGAAGTTCGATTGGACTGTACTAAAAGAATACTTATAGTCTATCTCAAGTTAACGTTTAACTACATTATGATTAATATTTCGATATTCATAGAAACCTTTGTGACCAAATACCATAAATACACTGGAATGAAAAAGGAACTGTCGGATATTCTGTTTGAAGGTCAGTTGCGACCTATCCTCCATTATTTTCCAATTTTTTCCTATCCCCGCAATGTGAACTACGTACTTATATAATTATATTTCATGTTATATGATATTTTTCTATTTGGATATATAATTTCAATTGAACATATATACTATGCCTTTGTATATAAGCATTCAATTGCATTTTGCTTGCTATAAAAGGGAAAATTAATAATATTCTAACTCCAAAAATAGCCTGGTAATGCACCCTCGATTATTGGGCATTAACAAGTTTAAATGCAAATAAAGACAAAATATTTTATCAAGGAAAATTATCTTAAACTTAAGAACGTCTCGTGTGTCCTCAAAACGCCCTTTCTATCGCTCGATCGCTTTAAGTTTCAGTATGCAGCCAAAAATAAAAAGTCTATGGGCATTTTGCATTGCAAACGACATGAAAGTAACCGATTGTTCATGTAAAATAATTGTGCGAGATGTACCCTTAACGTCCAAGTCGATAAAGATGTTAGATTTTAACATTTTTAATCACCGTAAGAAATTTGTTTTCATTCATATCAATATCTTCAGGTGAAAAGAGGAGATATATCAAAGAAGGAATTTGGAACATTTTCCATATATCTATATAGCTGTTATTTGACGAAAGTTATGTGTATTTATTAGGTAAATCAACGAAAATAGTAGTTAGATTGGGTTATATATTTAATGTTTTGAAATTTCTAATATGTATTTTTTACAAAAAAGTTCTTGTTTTTTTTTTAATTTTTCTTGGTCGATGACAAATGTACAAACAGGATTTTTTTTTTAACAAGACCAAGAGACCATTTTTTTCATTATTACATAGAAGAGGTCATTGAAGAGGTATAATCTGTATTTTTCATAAATTCATTTTTATGGTGAAAAAAAAACCAACCAAACCCCCCCCCCCCCCCCCCCCCCCCCCAAAAAAAAAACAACAACAACAAAAACCCCACCAAACAAACAAAACAAAACGTGCTATTCTACATTCTACTTGCGACATATAAAATAATTTTACGTTAAATAAAAATAAAACAATTCGTTACATCTGATTTCTGTATTATTTAACTAGTTTATTAATGATACAATTTTATGTAATTTTATGTAATACTGTTTTGTTAATTTCTAGAGAGATCCCAGAGTACCTGTTATATGATTGGTTCAGTAAGTCGTATAATTGTGTTTATTTGGGATTTCCCTATTATAGTTATGTAGTTTATTTGTAGTTAGTTTAATAAATGACAATATTCGTCAATTAAGTTGTTTTTTAAGAAGTAAAATCTAACGAGCTGCAGATCAAAGATGGAACTGGAATGGATAACTGTTGATTGATAAATGCCTTATTGACAAACTGAAAGATAAATGGATGAATATAAAAAAGTTTGTACGGGACGATAATAATGTAACTTTTACAAACTCAGAATTCTTTAGAGTGGTATGGGACACCTCCATACTGTGACGTAAAAAGTGTGTTTACAGCTGATATTGCTGTAATCATTTCATATAGAACAACTTTACTTACTGCAACTGCTGAAATGTTTAACCCACTGTCCGTCTGTATCACATGTGAATAACTGTATACTGGTAGTTGGTGGTACTGTACACCATAACCAATGCGAAAGACCTACTTCTCTTTTGACATGTTTTGGTGTAATATCCGGTATTGTAGAAGTCGGGTCGCACTCTACAGCAATAAAAAAAGAAACAAGAAAATAAATAAAGTTGAACAGTTTCCAGATATATTATTGCTGATTTATATTTCGGCAAATCGCACTGGGTGGCGTTACTGTTTCGTTCATCTCACAAGAATCTGACGTTATATATTTTTCTCATAATAACAGAATGTTATTATTATTTGATAGGGATTACAATTGTATGTATTCTTATCATGAGAAAAAATATATTATACCATTTGCCTGTAGTTCATTTGTACATGTAACATTTGATAATTTTTTTCCTTTTTTCACATTGTGTGACTAGATGTTCGTGTGAATTTAATAATTTTATAACATAATTCTCCAACATATTGTCTTTTTTATCTTAACAAGCACATTTCTTGAAATATGAAGAAAAACAACAAAACATTCTTGACTCTGAAAAAATGTTATTAATTTACCTGTTATTATACAAGCAGGTTTATTCGTAGAGGTCAAAACACATTTTTCGTTGGCATTGCAAGAAAGATTGCAAAATCCCTGAAACAAAAATGGAAATAAAAACCATTACCAATACAGTATTTAACATTCAAACAAAAAGATAATATCTCACAAAAATACATCATGGCAAAAAATCAAGCAATGAACCTGCAAATATGAAGTTAAAATTAATGTGCACGTTTGAAAAAGTAATATTATAATTACATATATATACTAGATCTTAACTTACCTCACTACATGAAGCCAGCGAGAAGCAGTGGGATCTGTCCATGTAGACGTATTCAGCGTGAATAGTCTTACCAGGACCAGAAATGTGCTGATAGTTCAAATCACAAGAATAGTTATTCTTGTTGTAATTCACAGACTGACAATTTGTGTAAGCTATACACTCTTTGCAACATGATCTCTCTCCAACGTCGTTAAATGATTTTAGTAGTTGGTTATCCACGCGGTAACCGTAATCATACTCCCCTGCAATAACAGACAGAAGAGACAGTAAGATAAATACCTCCATTTTGATCGTGTGCTTCAAACTATGTCCGTATTCACTTTTATACTTTTATAATATAAGAAATACATCAAATACGAATCGATGGGCTACAGAAAGGATGTACATAAGAAAAATGTTATAAAACGAGAAGCCATTAATGTAGTTTGAATATAGAACTTCTGTATAAATATGGTTTCTTCTAAAAACAAGTAAGAATTTTATTTTCTTAGACCGAAGCCATTAAGTGTTCCCGGGCTACTTTTGCAAATATTTGATTTTCTTTTATTCTCTGATGCAGGAACGACATGGTTTATACTAAGATTTATGTATTTTTTCAGAGTTTTGGATTAAATACATATTGGGATCAATAAAACTGTTATTGTTTAAACTGGGGCACGAGTATTTTAATCTCTTTTAATTATGGTATAACTAAAACTCTCTGAAATCGTTTCTAAGAATAGTACATGGTAACCCAAAGAGGAGGAAATAAAGAGAGAAGTCTTAGTTAGGTACATATGTAATCTTATGATGTTTACTGGTTTAATAAAATATGTTCAAATCAAACTAAGGAGTAACCGTGACATTTAACCACCAAACACTACCTAACTATGCAAGGCAAATAAGAGTCTTTCTGAGTGGGCACCGGTAGAGTTTATCTGACGTATCTGTCTGGACTATAAAATACCTGTTTTATGTCACGCAAAAACTTTTAATAAATTAAACTTTAGAATGTCAATATTTAAGAAATAATAAAGAATAAATATGTCATTAGCGTAGAATTTAGCTTTTTTCCTACTTGTGTTTTGTGTGTTAATGATAATTTATTTGATAAACTTTTACAGATATTTAAACATATTTCAGTTAAAAAAACAAACATTTTTGAATCAACGAAAGCCCATTAAGTACATTTTTGTAGCTAAAATCGTGATAAAACGCAAAATTTTCCGAATAAATGCATATCGCTCGCAAATGAACGCAAGACTTTTGAGAATAAAATTTAACGCGAAACTTTTGCACTTTGTACATGCGACACTTATTTGCATTTAACGCAGTAGGCGTTGTTAAACTAGGTGCAATGTGTTTCTGCTGCCATGGTAACAGGCGCTAAAGACAAATGAAATGCAGACAGTATCTACTTTGAAGCCTTATATAAATGTTTCGTCCAAAAATATATACATATAATTTCAACCTTTGATAAATCACATTTTTTTAATATTAATAAAGACATTGGCTTAGAAACCATGTTATCATAAAAACCACTGAAAATTTCCAAAATGTCAATTTTTATTCTATCCAAGCCCAAATGGGTTACATTAAAATTAAATTTAAATTCTTATTTCAATTTCTTTAAGACACATTTCACATAAGAACATTGGCAATCGTTGCTATGGGTCACAAAGGCATAAATAGGAAAAAAAATATTTAAATAGCCTTATTAAAAAGGTTTGGGTTTTTTGTGTAGTTGATTTATTTTTTCTTATTTTTGTTTAGATCACCTGAGCCAAAGGCTCAAGTGAGCTTTTCTGATCACAATTTGTTCGTTGTCTGTCGTTGTCGTCGTTGTCGTCGTTGTTGTTGTAAACCTTTCACATTTTCATCTTGTTCTCAAGAACAACTGGGCCGATTCAACCAAACTTGGCACAAAGCTCCTTAGGTTAATAGGATTCAAGTTTGTTAAAATGAAGGGCCACACCCTCTTTCAAGGGGAGATAATTAAAAATCATTGAAAATTTATTGGTATTTTTCAAAAATCTTCTTCTCAAAAACCATTCGGCCAGAAAAGCTGAAACTTGTATGGAAGCATCCTCAGGTAGTGTAGATTCAAGTTTGCTCAAATCATGACCCCCCGGGGGTAGGGTGGGGCCACAATGGGGGGTCGAATTTTTACATAGGAATATATAGAGTAAATCTTTAAAAATCTTCTTCTCCGAAACTGATCAGCCAGGAAAGCTTTAACTTGTGTGGAAGCATCCTCAGGTAGTGTAGATTCAAGTTTGTTCAAATCATGATCCCCAGGGGTAGGGTGGGGCCACAATGGGGGGTCGAATTTTTACATAGGAATATATAGAGTAAATCTTTAAAAATCTTCTTCTCTGAAACCGATCGGCCAGAAAAGCTTTAACTTGTGTGAAAGCATTCTCGGTTAGAGTAGATTCAAGTTGGATAAAATCATGATCCCGAGGGGTAGGGTGGTGCCACAGTGGGGTAGGGGGGTCGAATTTTCTCGTTTTAATATATAGAGAAAAATCTTTAAAAAAATCTTCTTAGAAACCGATTGGGCACAAAAGCTGCAACTTGTGTGGAAGCATCCTCAGGTAGGGAAGATTCAAATTGTTCGAATATGATTTTGACAAATTTTAATCTAGACTATTTGAAGACTGAACTGACTAAAGTTAGAGCTCTTCTTGACAATTTGTGTTTTAGAAGATTTTTCCCTATATACATGTATTCCTATGTAAGAATTTGGCACCCCCCTTCCAATTGTGGCCCCACCCTACCCCCAGGGATAATGATTTTTCAGGAGTAGGGTTGGGCCACATGGCGGGGGGGGGGGGGGTCCAATTTTACAAAGGAAAACATTTAAATTGTTCCTAAAAACTCAAATGTTTTTATATATGGTTTTACTTATATGCAAGCATTTTGACATATTGTTGATTCTTTAAAATTGTTTAGACTCTGGCCCCTGGACAATTCTTAGACCTCACAAGGGGTTCAAAGTTTGATATAGGTTTATAATCCATATATAAACAGTTGTTTAAGTCTGATCATCTTCTCGAGAACTGCAATGCTCAATATGTGATAAGACTGTAAAATCACCCTGTTACAAAGGGGCTCAATGATAAACATAAGAATATGCAGAGGATTTTTTTTTATACAGGATCTATTATACGACATTGTTCAGATATTTTGTATATGACTCCATAAAGCTGATTTTATTATGTCTGTTGTTGCTCAGGTGAGCGATGTGGCCCATGGGCCTCTTGTTTTTATTTTTTTTTAAATTTTTTTTTTTGTTTGGGGGGGGGGGGGGGGTAATTTGTTTAAACACCATTTAGTAATGTTTATATATGCTATTGTGAAAGTTGGCCTAAATTTTTATTATTTTTCTTTTAGTGACATCGTTATGAAATACAAATGTGCTACTGTTATGGAAATATATACTAGTATTTCATAGAAAATCACGTAAAAAATCTTACTTTTTAAAACCTCTATTACAACAGCAATACTCATTGGCAGAATTTCGAATTCAGCTTATTCGAAAGTAAAGTAACCTGGTCTTCCTAACTGAAATTATATTATGTAATGCATCATACCAATTTAAAGTCGAAATATTCAAATTTCCTTAATTTCTCTATGTTAATAGCTACTGAGTATTTATCCTATTGATTCATTTATATGATTCTTTTCATATATCCACTAAAATCCGAATCACGATAATTCATTAACTTTTGCGTATATGTGGGTAGATAAAAATAAGTTTAGAGGGATATAGATGTAAATATATGTATTACCAATAAAATGCTTTTCTTTGAGGTTTTTTCCGACAATGAAGGTAGCGATCATTGCAGAAATAATCACACAATCGGTGTTGTATAGCAGCTTTTCCCCAACCCCCCCTCCCACACACGTTTTTGGTTCAGATTTTAAAAAAAGATTATGCAAAGCCAGACAAAATTAAAATCAATGTTTTGTACATCTCAAGGTTACATAAGCCTACATACATCTATGCAAGATAATGAACATTTCTCTAAATACTCTTACGGAATGAAGTCCTGTGGTACAATTTTGGTACATTTAGGTCAATTTGTTGTAACTTTATTATATTTTCATGCAGCTTTTTAGGTAAAAAAAGAGAACAAATAATAGGCTTTTTTAAATAACTGCATTTACTCTCAAATTCAGATTTTTCTTTCCCTGGTACGGATCGTCGGAAACATTTTACAAGTAAAATGAATTGCTTGGCAATGAATTATTTTCTGTTTAAAGTTACATTTGTACTAAATGTATTAGCCATGTCTATAAATCAGATGTTGACCAAATTTTCCAGAAAAAACGTTCAATAGAAAAGAGTATTTGATATAATAAAAAAAAATATTAATTAGCAAGATGTTGACCCCTCTCATAAGGTTATGAGAGTTTGTCCTGTTTTATCCTGGTAAGTGAAAATAAGACAATTCTTGCAGAATGTTGCTCCATCTGAGTCGCTATAGGTCCCTTCTTTACAATGTTTACAATTCCTCTGCCCTACAGCATCGTTATATTTCCCGACTTGACATGGGTCACATTTCGTTTGGCCAATGTGATTTTGCCGATATCCACTGGACATGCGATGCAATTGCCATGACCTGGAGCTTGTGTGTAGTGTCCTTCTGGACAGTCAATGCAAGAATTGGATCCTGGACTTGGTGAGTGCCGCCTGCAGGACACACAATGCAGGATGTCGCTACTTCAACATAGCTGTAACTACCGGCTGGACAAAGGTCACAATAAGATCTACCAGGGGGGCTTTGGTAAGATCCGATTTGGCATTTATAATACCAGCCATAACCTGGACCTGTAGTGTAATATCCGGCAGGAAATTCTACCTTGTTGTAGTATGGTAAATGCTTTCCTGCTGGACATTTTGTACAAATATTACCATCCAAGTATGTTCCATACCAACATACTGAAATATAGGAACATGGAATCAATTCAATTTTAATAGTAATTAAACACTCCGAAAAAGAACGTTTAGTAACCCCTTTCAGTGTAAAATTCTGTGTTTTATTTTTCAATATAATTATTTTATTTTGTAATTCTGTTCTAATATATATGGGGTACATTTTCGTATATATGTATATTAAAAAAAAAATAAGTTATAATAATAAAAGAATACTTATAGTATATCCCAAGTTAATATTTAAACTATAATTTGCTTAATATTTTGATATTCATAGATACCTTTGTGTCGAAACTGTATATTTACACTGGAATGAAAAAAAAGTGTGAGGTCATTCCTTTTTAAAACGCCCCCTCTATTGCTTTAATTTTTATTATGCAGCAACAAATAAAGTCTATGGGCATTTTGCATTGCAAACGACATGAAAGTACCCGGATGATAATGTAAAAAAAAAATTGTGCGATGTTTCCATAATGTCCAAGTCAATAAGATGTAAGATTTTACCACTTTAAATCACTGTAAGTTTTTATTTGTGTCAATTTCTTGAGGTGAAAAACGGTGATAAATCAAAGAAAGAATCTTGGATTTTTTTCCTTATATCTATTTAACTGTTCTTTGACAAACACTACGTGTATTCATTAGGTAAATCAACAAAACCTGATGAAAACGGGAACTTAGGACAAACTATAAAAAATCAATTGAATGTAAATTTCTTTGAAATAGTAGAGAGATTGAGTTATATGTTTAATGTTTTGAAATTTGTATGTGTTATTTACAAAAAAGGGTTTTTTTCTTGATTGATGGCACAAGGTACATGTGCAGACTGGATTATTTCTAACGAAACTAAGACACCAAATTTCTCATTATATCAGTGATGCATTTCTTCACATTCTTGATTAACATTAGACAAAAGACCACTCTATCATAACATGATCATGTATTTTAAACTAGTTTATTACTGATACAATTTTATGTAATACTGTTTTAGAGATCCTACAGTACTTGTTACATCAATGGTTCAATAAGTCGTATTGCGTTTGTCTGGGATCTCCCTATCAGTGACGTAATTCATATGTAGTTAGTTTTATGATTCGTCATTAATACGTGACACTATTCGCAGATTGGAATTTTTTAAATATGTTTTTAAGAGGTAAAACGTCACGAGCTGCAGATCAAAAACGGAACTAGAATAAATAACTGTTGATTGATAAATGCTTTATTGATAAACTCAAAGCAGAAAGGATGAATATAAAGAAAGTTCTGTCCTGGACGACAATAATGTAATTTTTCATTACATGCTAAAAATCTTTTAATAGCGTTTCCCTCAACACTTTAACTCGACGAACTTAAAAAATTTTATCTTAAATAAAATTTACTGATATAAAATGTTTTTTGCATCTAATATTCCTGTAATCATTTCATATAGTGTGCTGTTACTTACTGCAACTGCTGAAATGTTTAATCCACTGTCCGTCTGTATCACATGTGAATAACTGTATACTGGTAGTTGCTGGTACTGTACACCATAACCAATACGAAAGACCCACTTCTCTTCTGACATGTTTTGGTGTAATATCCGGTATTGTAGAAGTCGGGTCGCAATCTACAGCAATAAAAAATAAAAAAAAAATAAATAAAAACAGTTTCCAGATATATTATTGTTGATTTACATTTCGAGAAATCGCTTTTTTTTTTCATAATAACAGAATGTTATAATCGTTTTGTAGGGATTACAACTATATGTATTTTTATAAAGAGAAATATATAACACCAGGTGCCTGTGGTTCATCTGTAACATTTGATAATGAAATGCATTTTTAAATTGTGTGACTAGGAGTTCGTATGGATTTAATAATTTTATAATCTATTTCTCTAAGATATTATATTTTAATCTTTACTCCACAAACCAACCTGTAGTGATTTTTTTCAGCATAAGAAAATTAAAAAAAAAAAAATTCCAGCTCTGAGAAAGACCCCAATCGTTATTAATTTACCTGTTATCATACAGGCAGGTTGATTCGTGGAGATCAAACACATTTTTCGTTGGCATTGCAAGAAAGATTACAAAACCTCTGCAAAAAAAAAAAAAGAAATAAAAGCAATTAACAATGGAGTATTTCACATTCAATCAAAAGAAAATATCTCACAAAAATACATCTTGGCAAGAAACAATCACTGAAACTACAAATGTGAAATTAAAATTAATGTGTACGTTCGAAAAAGTAATATTATTATGCTATACTAGGGTCTTTGCTTACCTCACTACATGAAGACAGCGAGAAGCAGTGAGATCTTCCATGTAAACGTATTCGGCGTGAATGGCCTTACCAGGACCAGATATGTGCTGATAGTTCAACTCATAAGAATACTTATTCTTGTTGTAATTCACAGACTGACAATTTGTGTAAGCTATACACTCTTTGCAACATGATCTCTCTCCAATGTCGTTAAAGGATTTAGGGAGTTGGTTATTCACGCGATAACCGTCATCATACTCTCCGGCAATAAGAGACAGAAGAGACAGTAAGATAAATACCTTCATTTTCATCGTGTGCTTCGAACTCTGTCCGTATTCACTTTAATACCTTTATTGTATAATATTTACATCTACCGAGTATGATTCTTTCTATTTCTTACGGAAACTTATAGTTAGTTCATATCTCTATATAACAAGACAGGACTGAAATCTATACGTCCCGTTTATCGATTGGTCGAAACCTACAGCGACTGAAACTGACAGGAAACTGACCGGTCTGAAATCTACACGCCCCGTTCATCGACTGGTCGAAACCTACAGCGACCTAAGAAAAATCACGGACTGCACGAAATAATCATGATGATGTCAGACAAATTCCCATAAGAGACGATTTGGCTGTTTCTTTTAGCTAACATACTGATGTACATTAACAGTAATTTAGCGAATTTTACTTACTTTTTACAATCATTGTATTAATTTGTTAAAATATAGATGTAAATATAAACAATAAAATGCTCTCTTTGATGATTCATGCAGAAAAATTTACACAACCCGCTGTCGCGGGTTTTGTATTTCTTCTGCAATGTCGCCACCTTCATATCCGACATGAATCACCAAAGAAAGCATTTTATTGTTTAAAGAAATACATAAAATACTAATCGATTGGCTACAGAAGTACAGAAGAGGAAATGATACGAAACCAGAAGCTCTTAATGTGTTTGAATAGAGCATTTCTATATAAATATGATTTCTTCTGAAAGAAATTGGCTATTCTAACTATATAGACAGGAGACATTTGGTGTTACTGGGCTTTCGCGAATATTTGATTTTCTGTCATTCTCTGGTGCAAAAATGACATGTTTTTACGAAGATTTATCTATTATCTCATATTTTTACATTTATAGTAAGCGCAGCAAGCTCTAACGACAACGCCTGGGCGAAGAGAAAATTCGCACTACTGCTACCTTTGACATACTGAAAATTCTGTCGTCAGATTCGTACCCACAATTCCGTGTAAATTGCAAATGGCTTACAATGTCAGGTTCTCGCGAGAACAGGTAAAATGTATTTTAAGAATGCCATGCATTTAAATGATGAATAAAACAATCTGCTGATTCTAAAAAATGGTTTGCAACTACTTGTTTTACACTATTTTCTTAGCAAATTGGTCTGAGCATTGTTACTTTGACGGAAATTGTCGAGCGATGTCTGCTCTTCTAACGTGATGTCACAATGTTTGAACTGAGCACGCGACCTTTAGCGTAAAGGAATAAATAGATAGGCGGATCCAACTGTGCACGTTTCTAATGAATCTCATAGTGAAATTGTGATCTTTGTTACTGGCTTCGTCCCCCAGACCGCCACTCCGTAAAATATAAATGTTTATACATGTATATACTGGAGCGTAAAATATTTTATTTTTATTCACGTTGGTGCATCCATTTGGTAAACCACGCTAAATAATTTATTATCATGTACCCGTGTGTATTTACAATTTAATTTATGCTGCTCTCGCCCCAACGGTCGTACCGTAAAACATACTATACATATTGGGATCAGTAAAACATCTTACTGTTTTAGGACACGATTATTTTAATCTCTTTTAATTAGGGTATAACCAAAACTTTCAGGAAAAGTTTCTTTGAATATCTGCATTTAAATAAGGTAACCCCAAGAGAAGGATAACTGGAGAAAATGCTTAGTTGGGTGATTCTTGCTTTCTAATCTAATTATGTTTTTGATTTTGTAAAATATGTTCAAATCAAATCAATCCCGATTGCAAATATATGGCAAGAAAACAGTACAGTTTCGCAGTTCGGTAAATCTGTAATCCGGTTACACCGAGAACAAAAAAAAACATGTTCCTTATAAAGAGTAAAAATAGAGTGAGGTATAAAAGGTAAAGTCCATCTGAGGGGGTACCAGTTGAGTTTATCTGACATATCTGTTTGGACCATAAAATACCGGTTATGTATCCCGCAAAAACGTTTAATATTTAATTACAATTCAGAATGTTATTATTGAAGGGAAAAAAAAGAATAAATGTGTCATTAGTGTTGAATTTAACTTTTTTCCTACTTGTGTTTTGAGTGTTAATGATAATGTATTTAATAATTTGTTACAGATATTTAAAAATATTTCAGCTTAAAAAAGCAAACAATTATGAATGTAACGAAAGCCTGTTGGGTACATTTTATAAGCTGAATTGGTAAATGAACGCTCAATTTTATTGATAAAACGCAAATGCTTTGCAAATAAAAGTGTAACGTTCGCAAAACTTTTGCGAATAAAGTTCAACGCGAAAAGCAGCAGGCATACCGATTATAAAATTAGGTGCAATGTTTTGCTGCTGCTATAGTAACAAACGCTACGAATGGGTTTTTTTTGTGTGGTTAGGGGGGTGGGGGGGTTGGTTGGTAGGCTTTTGGGGGTTTTTTTTCAAACAATATTTAGGTATGTCTATATGCTATTGTAAAAATTGGCCTAAATTTTCTTTACATTCTCCTTTTAATGACATTTTTATGAAATATAAAAGTATTACTGGTATAGAGATGTATATATCCTGATAGAAAATCACGTAAAAATCTTACTTTTTAAAACTTTATCACAACAGCAATGAGTTTTGGCACAACTTAGAGTCATGTTAATAGAAAGTAGTTCAAGTTAATAAAACACTAGATATCTTATTTCACAAATATTTCAGAATCCAAATTATGAGGATAAATATTTGCTTCTAAAAAGTGACAAATGTATTAGTACATTTAATTTTTCGTTTATATATCATGAATCTTACTGTAGATTTATTAATCTTCGAAACAAGTTCTAACATCTACTGATTATTTTCTCCATAAAATCTTCAGAAATCCGATCCTTTTCATATAGCCACTAAAAATCCGAATCACGATAATTACTGATTTTTGCGTGATTTACGTGAATAGTTAAAGAGATGTTAAAGGAAGAGAGATGTAAATATTTGTATAAACATTAAACTGCGTTTCTTTGATTTCTATGCGGAGTATGAAGGTGGCGATCATTGCAGAAAAAAATACCATGAGTGGCTAACGGGGGTTGTGTATTTTATTAGCTGCAGGTATGTACCTCATCGTCTGAAAAACTTCGAATCGACGACCTAAGAGCCTTACGTGCTGAGAAGTTGCAATTCACGACACACAAAAATTTAACCTAGTTTTGGACGTAATTACTTAATTTCTCTTTACATTTTGTTCAAATTTTGTTACCAAACAATTTTACCATTCAAAGCATCATTTCACTTGCCTCTGAACATCTTGAAAACACCCTCATCATCTCCGATAAGGGAGTTAGTATGGTTTTTTTTCCTGTTCAAATGGTGACTCTCGATCTACATTCCTATTTAACATGCTTCACTTCAATTTTTGTGCGCCGTTAATTGCAAGTTTTTTGTATGGGATGAACTGTAGCTCTACGGTGTATGTCCGCCCGAATTTCCTCTGTAGACTGAAGATCTGCAGCTAGTATTTTATCTTCAAACGTGATACCTTGACTAAAGAGAGCAAATAATAGGGGAATATTGTTTAGTTTTATTTACTTTTCATTGTTCATACATCAATCTTTAAGAATATTTCGCTTTGCTGATTTCATGTTTATGTTGGATGTTAAAATTCATCTTCGAATAAATTTGAATGAACGGCAGGCGTCTTGTAAATTAAATTGAAAACAGAAAAAGTACCATAATAGTTCTGTATCCGTCTCAATATCTTTTTTCCGAATCAAAACTCAACTATATATTTAGATATGTACTTAGTCTATTTATTCATTCTCCCAAACCAATTACATAACCATCATGAAAACAAAGTTTACATCTAAAGACATTTCAAATTGCTCTAAAAAATCCTTATAACAGTTGGGCTCGCGCGCCCTTGGTAACATTTCACCAATTTTTCATACATTTACTATCTTTTATGATGCTATTAATATTCATTGAAATGTTTCAGTAAATTTGATACGAGGGAGTACATGAACATTAATTCATGTGTTGCAATTTAGTTCATACTATGTAAGCAAATGATTCTTTTATTCATTGAAACGAACAAAATCCCCACTATTAGAAAAAAAGATCTAGATGTAATTAAGTACAACAATCTCATAAATGTGAAATTGTTCATTTGAACAGGTTCAAAAGGTCATGAAAAACGCAGCATAAAACATGCACGTGTGAATTGATATAACAGTTTATTAATTTCATAGTAACATAAAGTTCAATACAGGCCTGAACTAGTAGAAGGGCGACATTTGACACATGCACATGAGCAAAGATACAAACGTGACCTACATGTACATAAAGAAAAACATTTTTCCAGTTACATTGTAAGAACAAAGCTGCATATAAGAAAATGCACATAAACATTAAAATCATATACAAGATATGCCTATGTCAAAATACTTTAATTTTATAAAATCCTTTGGTCTAACAATTTTGGTACACTCTACTCTAAAACTTCTTCTGGTATGAGGACCGAATAATTACTTCCTTGACAATGAATTATTTTCTGTTTAAAGTTACATTTGTACTGAATGTCTCGACCTGGATATCCATCATCTCTTTAAACCAGATGCTGACCAATTTTAAGACTTAGAATATACAGTAGAAAAGAATATTTCAAATAATGAAACAAATATTATTTAACAAGATGCAAATCCCACCGAAAAGGCTATGAACCACAGTTTACATGAAATCTGTCCATTTTGATTTTGGTAAGTTAATAAAGGACGATTTTTGCAGGATGTTGCTCCCTCTGGGTCGCTATAGGTCCTTTTTTACAATGTTTACAATTCTTCATCCCTATATTTCCTGGCTTAACATGGGTCACATTTCGTTTGACCAATGCTATTCTGGCAAGATCCGATTAGACATGCGATGCAATTGCCCTGACCTGGATCTGGTTGGAAGTGCCCTTCTGGACAGTCAATGCAGGATGTCGCTGCTTCAACATCGCTGTACTTACCGGCTGGACAAATGTCACAAGAAGATTTACC
>WFKH01011581.1:41582336-41619406 GCA_016163765.1 Magallana hongkongensis | reverse complement strand
AAATATGTATAGCGATCGGTTTATTTCATATTTTACTCCGGGCTTGTAAATGAAATTCTTATTGTAATGTTCTGTTTCCCTTACCTACGGAGAGAGAGAGAGAGAGAGAGAGAGAGAGAGAGAGAGAGAGAGAGAACATGGAGTTTTATAACCTTACACCATTTTACTGTCTATTAGCATTAGAATAGTTTACAGATCTATATGTGCACAAGAAGAATTTTCATGTATGGGCAATATTATCCACTGGTTAAAATGACCATGCTAGTGCTTAAATACATGTACATGTATATTGTTACCGTTATAGGTTATTGGGTTTTTTCACCCATACTGTACAGAATATGCGATATGATAATCAAAATAGATCTTCATTTGTTTCAAATAAGAAATACCGGTAATTGAGATCAATCTATGAATGCTCATTAACCATGCAAATATGTTTTGTTAGGGTGACCAAAATGATTAATTAAATGAATAAAAGTGAACATGATTATTTATTTTAAAAACATTAAATTTTACGACCGACTCCTATTCCATTTTGGAAGAATATTTTAAATGTTAACGGCTTTTTTTTGAATTTTGAATAATAGATTATGTATAGCATGTAGCCCCTCGCTTGTCGTATATTAAACTAGTATATTATGTACATATAATAAGTACATAATACATACTTTTCCTTTGTGTTTCTGTGTTTTCCCTTAACTTAATACCATTTATTTAAGATGCTGTTTAATTAAATGAGAAAGTCTGACCATATGCCATAATACCAATGCATTGTTACTCATGTTTATATTTATATTTAAGAATACGCCAATCATTAAATAATTAAAGATTTCATTTAATTTTTCGTATTAAATGGCGACCTCAGGGTCTCTCAGGGTTTTCTAAGTACCCTCAGTGCCGACCTCAGGGTCTCTCAGGGCTTCCTCAGTACCCTCAGTGCCGACCTCAGGGTCTCTCAGGGCTTCCTAAGTACCCTCAGGGCAAACCTCAGGGTCACTCAGGGTTTCCTCAGTACCCTCAGTGCCGACCTCAGGGTCTCTCAGGGTTTCATCAGTACTCTCAGTGCCGACCTCAGGGTTTCTCAGTGGCACTCAGGGTTTCCTCAGGGTTTTTTGATAGTCTCAGGGTTTTTTCATTACAGTAGTGCTGGGGCACGAGTATTTAAATCTTTGTTATTTAGGATATAATCAAAACTATTATCTGCATTCAAATAGTACAAGGTAAGCCAGAGAGGAGGAAATGTGGCACGTAGAGAAGGCTTAGTTAGGTAATTCCTGCTATCTACATTTAATCTAAAGAACTGCGAACGCTAACGCCCGTTTCCCGCCTACATTTTACATCCAAATATTTTGGAATTTCTGTCAGATATTCAAACATGCACAAAGTTATCTACTAAAAAGTATAATCAAATCCTAATTAATTTATATCAAAATAAAATTTGTAGTCAAATCATTAATTTTTAAACAAAAGTTTTGCTTACGGGGAATCTAAAAAAATTCCATTCCATTCCATTAACGATTAGCCACCAAAACACCACCCAAACTATGCAAGACGAATGAGAGTCCATCTGAGGGGGCATCGGTAGAGTTTTTCTAATATATCTGCCTGGACCATAAAATACGTTATGTATCACGCAAAAACGTTTTATAAATTAAACTTTAGAATATTAATATTTAAGAAATAATAAAAAAATGAAAATGTCATTAGTGTTGAATTTAACTTTTCATACTTGTGTTTTAGATATTTAAACATGTTTCAGTAAAAAAAAAAATACAAGCAATTTTGAATGCAACGAAAGCCCATTGACTACATTTTAGTAGCTAAATTCGTAAATAAACGCGGAACTTTCGTGATAAAACGCAAATGTTTTGCGAATAAAAGCGTAATAGAGTTTGCAAATAGACGCAAAACTTTTGTGAATAATGTTTAACGCAAAACGCAGCAGACATAATGATTATAAAATTATGTGCAATGTGTTACATGCTGCCATGGTAACAGATGGTTAGGATGAAAGAAATGCAGATATTGTCACTTTTGAGCTTAATATTAATTTTTTTCCAAAATTATATACATATAATTTCAACTTTTGATATATGAACAATTTTTATATTTTTAAAGATATTGGCTTAGAAACCATGTTATCATAGAAACCACGGAAAATATTTGAAATATCATTTTTTAAATTTTATCCAAGCCCAAAGGGGTTACTTTTGAATCTTAAATTCTGTTTTTCAATTTCTCTATAACATACATTTCACACAAGTACATTGGCAATCGTTGCTATCTGTTAAAAAGCCATAAAAAAGTGATTTTTTTATTTATGATAGCCTTATTAAAAAGCTTTAGGTTTTTGTGTCTGTATGTATTTTTTTTAATAGAAAATCACGTAAATAAAATCTTACTTTTTGAGAACAATATTACAACAGGATTATTTTTTTAGCAAAATTTCGAATTCATCTTAATCGAAAGTATAGTACATATAACCTGCTCTTCTTAATTGATATCAAAGTAATATAATATGTAATGCAACATATCAATTTAAAATAATAATATTCAAATTTCCCTAATTTTTCAACTTGTAATCACAATTTCGTTATAACTAGACGTTATAGTGGGTAAACCTCCCATAATAAACTTTTTGATTTTAGTCAATATTAAAAGTATCAATTTCCAAAAGTTTTGTTTACTAGTTTATACCAAGGTAACACTATGAAATTATTTAATATATCCCCTTCTCCAAAATTATTGTTTAAAAGGTGACATTCATTATCATAGCTCCAATTTTTGTCATCACTAGCAATGAATCCTCAAATAAGCTTTGAAGTGTAAATGTCATTGTTTAATCTGTAGTCTCTTACCATTGCACCAGGACCACGTAGCAAGAATTAAAGGGTATATTGCTTCTTTACATGCCAGAGTCTATCAAACCGAAAAATATATATAAAAAAAAAATTAGCTAGCCATATGATATTGACACAAAATTGATCTAATATAATATAAAATAACATTGCATTAAAATTTTCCATGAATGATACATGTAGAATACTGACAGCTTGGTACAGTTTAAGCTGCGCAGTTTTTAAACTATATATTCACTGCCTAGAAATATATTTTGTTTTCCCTCGAACTGAAATGTCACACTTTCAATAGTTCAAACATGATACGTGACTGCCGGATATATCTCTCTATGTCCGTCTGTTAAAAATTAATATTCGGTAATATGGCCGACGCTCGACATTTCATAATATTTAATACAAAAAACCGCGTTCCGTAAGTTCTTAAAATATTTAGAGTAGTTGCCCCTTGAAATTACTTTTAAATTAGAGTAGTTGTCCTTTGAATTGACGTCATATTGTTGTGTCTGGAGCAGAATCAAATGCAGCTTCGAAATCTGCTCAAACTTTTGCGGAAGAAAGGGGAAAACGTTTGAAATTAAATAGCAACAAAAAAAGTGATCAAGTGAGCAGCGAAGATTTGAAAGGTGAGAATAAGAATTTTGAACAGTTCGACTGTGTTAATAAGTTAAAATTGGACGAGATGTAATTCCACTTTCACATAGATTTGCGTAGATCATTGCTTCTTGTGAAATAAATGTCTCACTTGATAATCCTCTGGAAAACAATACACTTATTTATAAGTAATAATATGGCGTCTGTCATAAAGTTATGCAAAACTAATTACTTAGATGACACGGTTTACGACTATAACCGCATTTACTATTGGGTCTCCTCCAATCGGAAATCTCAATTTTCGTTCGTATTCAAAGAAAGAATAAAATAGAATACATATACAAGCATTTTATACATTTAAGCCTGTTTGTCAAAAGAAAGTAATATCTTAAAAATTTCTTTAGAATCTTGTTTTAGCTTTAGAAATCGGAAGTAATTTATGGGCTTGAACATACAGGTAAAACATAAAACGCATGTCATACGCGCATTAAAAATCTAAATTTATATGTCATGTATTTTCCCAAATGTTACATGATACATGTATTGCAGTTTGTAATAAGTTGCAAGAACTTCTTAAACGTAAATGTGGCGTATTTTTAGTGAATAACAATAATAAGATCTGATTATTTGCTTCTTTACTTTATTTAAAGATAAGACTTTCATATAAATTACGCTGTCTAAGTCAATCGCATAACAAAGATACGATAAATAAAAAATATATATTTTATTTTTTTACGTGCCGTAAAAAAATACAAAAGATTTGAATAACCCCGCCTTAAATGGGTCACGTGACATCCATCTCGGTCTATCAACAACAATGGCGACGGCGAGAAAGAGGGGTATAGACCGTTAAGTTTGACAGATTGGCAAGGAAAGAAAAAGCAGACAGACTGACAAGGATAGGAACAAAGGGAAGATCGTAATCGGAGACCATGTAGATTGATAGAATAGGAATGAAAGCCGAATTGAACTTAAGTTTCCATCATGAAGTTGTAGGGGTTTTGCTAGTCGGGTTCGTGTTCCATATGTTCCGTGTCTTTACTTTATAAGTTATAAACCACAAGTGGATTTTCGTTTTGAGGAATTTTTGAATAAAGAATAAATAAACACTCTCAGTTCATGCATCCCTCAGGGAGAGGGGTATTTACTCCGTTTACCATGTCGATGACGCTTAAATCGTGTTTCACCTTTATTACAGATAATTAACAAATTATATATCGTTCTACATTGATGAATATTGGAATAATAATGCCTCGAGTATCATCTGATATAAGAATTATCTAATTCAAGACATGAAAAACGCGATTCTAAGTTGTAAACAAACTGTTCTTTCATTGTGTTTTCAATGCTGGGTTTTCCCGCACTCATGCGCAGTGGCGTTAAAAATGGCGGATCACATATTAATCAGACGTGTAGCAAAGTTTAGAGACAAATAACTAAAGACAGAACATGTTTTATGGGTCTAGAGTTGGTGAAACGTCTAATTATAAGAAGCATGATGTATATTTTTACTCAAACTAATGTCAAAAATTTTACTCCAAATACGCCACATATACCTTTAACCAGATGATTGGTAAACGTTTTCCTGAATTCGAAATGCATTGTATGTTGTTACCATTAATGCCTGTGAGTATCGTTGATTACCCCATTCTATCAAACATACTTCACAAGAAAATTAAGAAATTAAGCATTTTTATCCGCTACGGTGTAAATGTAATATTGCGTTGATCCTAGGAAAAACTGTTAATGAGATATTCAAGAGAAGCCTACGAGAGTATTATTACAAAGTTATGAATGCAGGGTTAGAGCCCTATCATAAGGAGTGCTGGTGGCTCACATTTTTCTCTTTCGGTTTCGAATAAGGTACAACATCAGGAATTGTATTTACTATAATAAAAACTGCTGATTACTCTAGAACTATTTTACCACACACGATGTACATGTATACGTATATGATTCTATATCTTTAGATATGATTAAATCATATAGGGGACTGTATCTAAAATAATGATACCTTTTGGTAATTATTGGTATACAAATAAATAAGAAAATGACCACATATTTTATAATCTTCCTACTCAAAGAAATGTCATTCGGATGTTCATAAAATCTGACAAAATGTTTGAAGTGTTTTTACCTATGAAGCCCCATTTTTTAACCATTTATGTGTGCATATTTCTGTTTTATCAAAATGCGGCCATTCAAACAGTAACCTTACAAAATATTCTACTCTAAGAGAGACAACTCGTAAAGAAAAAATTGAAATATTTACCATTTTTGATCCTTTTAGTTGTAAAAACAGTCTCGGTGGACTGGATGTTGCGCGCTCGGCAATATTGGTGTGTATTAAGATGGCTAATATTGAGGACATTCTAATGCAAAGATCTCCAACCGAAAACTTGGGCCTCCTCATTTTTTTGTCAACGATATTAATTTTAAAAAACACTAGATATCTCATATCACAATAATCAATATTTCGGAATCCAAATTATGAAGAGAAATATTTTCTTCTAGAAAAGGACTTGAATGTGTACAAACCGCGTTTTTCGTTTATTTATCCAAGATACCTGATGAATAAACTGAGAGAGATTGATTAGGGCTAAATACTTTATTAGGGTTTGGCGTTACTGGCCGCAGTGACTTTAGGCTACCAATGGGCTGTCTCACAACAAATCAAACAAAACAACAATACGTGACATCAATAGGCTCATTGTGCAGTGGGTAAGCGCAAATGCACAATAGTGTCTTTTACTAATTAACAATTTTTAATTGTCAATGAGTCCATGACTAATTAGATCTTCCCTTCTTTTTGGCCAATGGCGCTTCTTATCAATGATAAGGAGAAGTCCTGTATAAAGATGAAAAATGAAGATTATTGAGGTTTTACGTCCGTGCTGTTTTATTCAATATGGAAAAGTGTAAATTATAAAACATAAAATAAAATGAAACTAGATGTGGCTCAAGGCCCTCACAAACAATACCCCTAACAGTAATTTATACAATGTGAAAATTTCATAAACTCAAATAAGTTTCAAAATAATATTCAATACCAAACCAAAAATTAAAAGAAATAGCTTTGATTAAAGTTTATGCTTTCAATTATTAATTTTCATTTAAAATTATAAAAAGAAACATTGAAAATATAAAAAGAAACACAGACATCGAATATTAACATAATGCAAACACCTAATTTAGATCGGGCGTGATCTACTCATAGAATCGTAACTTGGCGCACATGAGTTATCACACAAATCGCGTACGATCTACAATTTCTAAAAATACTTTAACATTTCCGATTAACAAAAACAATCAATCAATAGCTTACTTGCATTTCAGACAATGTTAACATCACGTATGTAAGTCAATCGACAATTACAGTCTGTAGAGTGACAGTCGTTGTAAACAAGGAACATATATTTTTAGAATGTCGAGCCCGATTCTAATTTCTACTAAAAATTTAAGTACACAAACTTTGCCTGCATAACCGCTACACTACATTATATGAGCAATTTTCAAAATCTAAATGATAAGACCCAAATAACATATGTACATAGTTTAAACAATAAAAGTGCATATTATGGTCAATATAATGTTATATCATGCACTTACAAAGAATATTTAAAATCAACTTGAAACTCAAAATAATTTAAGCCTTACACACATTCTCTATGCATAGAAAAATTATTATAAAATTTATATACCAATATATAAACTATCTATTCAACATAATAAAATCATGTACCAATCATAATTCCAATATAAAATAAAGTAAATAATCATATTTACCTGTATAAAGATAAAAAATGAAGATTATTGAGGTTTTACGTCCGTGCGGTTATATTCAATATGGAAAAGTGACCGACACGGGGAAGCGTACCCTGTTTGTCGAAAATACGATTTTGTAAAAATTGACCAATGAAATTCTTTCTTTAAATTATTCTTTTGTTTAGGGGTGTAAAAGTCACCAGCGCACATGTGTTCATACGAAGCGCGCATGATGATTTTTAATTGATTACATAACAATCAGTAGCCCTTTTCACAAAAAAAAATCTTAAGTTTTTGCGGAAGATTTTAACTTAAGAATCTCTTACGAGAAATCTTAAGTGCTTTTCACGAACGCATTCGTAACGGAGTATTTCCTTACGAGTTATCCTTTCCCTAGCAACGATTTGAATTCACTTCATAATTCTTATAAAACTGGAGAAACACGTAGATAAACCAACATTCTCATAAAAAGGATGCAAAGCTGAAATTATATACCCCTTACATCGAGTGAAATCAATGTGATGTAGTAGAAATCAAAATATGACGTCACAACGTGTGTTTAGTGTGACGTAGAAAAATCTTACGAGAAAAATTTGCCGTAAAAAAATTTGGAGAATTTATTTGTGTATTTTTTCCACAATAACTGCTGTATAATGCAAAATAATGGTATAATGCGGCTCAAAACATTAAATTTAGATGTTTTCCTTGTATATTTTACATAAAACGATTATTATTTACAGTTTTGAAATACTTACGAGAGGGTATGTGCTATCGCAAAGTTACGACAAATTTTACACGTAAGAATCTCATAAGATGTTTTGTGAAAATGAACAAAAACTTAAGTTTTCACTTACGATAAAAATTAATCGTAAGATTTTTTGTGAAAAGGGCTACTGACAACATGCTAAAGGTGATAGAAATTCGGACTATACTTAATCCGCACACAAAAGCTAGGTGGTTTTGAGCAATCTAATAAATCCTTCGTTCATTAACTTTTTCACCTATACAATTTACCTAACAGATCAATTATACTTACTAGAGCAATAGATGACAAAATATAAATTTTAGCAACCCTGATAGAAGGTAAATTATTAATGTAATGTTACATAACCTTTACTCTGAAAAGCAAATTGAGACATGCCATCAGATTAACAGAAGAATTTGAGAGCAAGTTACTTATATGTTATTAACTTTTTTTTTTTATCAATCAAGATATTCAACAATATAATTTTCGTTAATTTGAAAACAAGTTTTCCTCACAACAATAGTCACAAAATATAATATTCTGTACAGTGGGTAAGCGCAAATGCACAGATATACAAATGACAAAGTTATACACAAGGTTTGTGCCAATGGGTAAACGCAAATGCACAAGTTTCATAGTTCAAAACACATTTAAATTGTCAAAGTTTTTGTGCAGCAAGTATTTACGCGAATGCACAAGCATGAATACACAGCATTTTAAACACATAAACAGCATTATAAACACATTATATTGACAGTTGAAACTGTATACTATAATAATTTGAATGATTGCACTCTTCCATTGGAGTTGGGGTGCGACGATTGCGCCACTTGCAAGGGTCATGAACGTTTGTTTATGACACTGCAACCGCTACCAATGGAGTGCACAACTTTCCAAAAGTAACATTGGTGATGGCGGCAGGACCGCAACTCCAATGGTCACCACGAGGCAGTAGTAGTTAATTGTGATGTGGTTGGGCCGGAATGCCAACACCGCCACAATTTAGTAAATCTTGCAAATAGCCTTGAATGGTATTCAAAAGGATATCATTACCCAGCTGGGATAGGTGAACTCCATCAGGGTCAAACAACGTAAGTGGTTTTTAGGAAAACTGAGGGTATTTGATGTAATGACCGCCCCTGGATTATACAAATTTTATCCCTTCTCTATTCATTCGACCCCTTATTTCAATCATTGCTTTAACATTGTCTGAAAAGCGCCAAATTAACCTAGGCAAGGCAGAAGACCAAACTATTGTTGTGGTAAGGAAAATGTCACAAATTCGGGACAAGGTTGTGGAAAGAAGCCCCAGCAGCTCTTCAGTGGTTTTCTGGCAAATATTGTTTGCTCTACAATGAATGATGAGAAACTGAGGATAATCTTCTAAAGTTAGTAATGTTGATAGCCTTCTGTTAAGGTCTTGTAGCTTCATGCCACTATATCCTTGCCATAGGACTGAAGTATTCTCAAGATTAAGATTAAGCCCCCCCCCCCCCCCCCCCCCCCCCCCGTCTTGATACTGCACTCATGGCTGATCGTTTGACGATAGACGATCCAACAATCCAAACTCTGAGAGGACCTAGAATTATCTTGTGTATGGTTAGTAAGATAGAATGGTAAGGTTACCGAATGTATGTTCGAAATGCGTTGGAGCGCCATCGTCCTGACCCTTGGATGACGTCACTATGAACGCCTTGAATTGCAAGGGTTGTAGCTGCACCTATTCTAAATGAGTGGGAATTATAATTGGAGCTATCAACCCCTAATGCATTAAGACAGCGCTTCAATATATGGTGATAAATTGATAGCGGGTCAATGGTTGACCTTCAAAATGAATAAACAATGGGCCAGTTTGAGATGTGCGCATCTGTAAGTAAGAAGGCATGGCGGCGAAAGGACAAGCAACACCATTTGAAGCGGGAATGTGCAAGTTTGCCCCCACACATAATTGATCCGTTTTTGAATGACGGATTGTCAAGTGAATGTTGGTCTGCTGCATTGAAATGTCATGAAATTTTATGATAGTTGCTGGTGTGTTGCCTTTAGACACTGTGAATACACCTATGCGCAAGAGGGCGTGAAATGCTAATGTGAAGGCTGCAGTGAATAGTTTGGTTTCATATACAGTGTTGCATGCAGTTTGCAATGTTGGTATAATTTTGTTTAAGAGCTCTAATGTAATAGGCAAACGAGTGTCCTTGTGTAGTGTTGTTCTTTGCATGCCCTGAAGTAGCTTTCTTATAATAAATTATTCGTAGGATCTACATTGTAAAATGCTTTGCTGTAAAAACTTATTGCTGCAATGTATGACTGAGCTGTGGAGTATTTGTAACCTGAAAGTGACAAGTAAGCGATAAACCTTGTAATATGAGTGTCGCGGGGTGGCCAAAGATTCGGTAGGTTATGAGATCGGCGAAATGTTTCAAATGTTTCAAATGAGTTTCAAATGAGTTGATTCCTGCTGTGTGTGTTTGCCTAGTGTTTACAGCTTTTGAAGCGTTGAACAATGATTGGATGTGACTTGTGAGAGTAATGTCTGGAATTGGCCTGGAATGGACTGCGGATGAAGGTCGGCATAAGGTGCTGCTGCCCGAAAAACTTCCCACTGTTTGCGAGATATAGAATCAGCAATGATGTTTGATTTTCCCGGAATATGTTGTGCTTTAAATTGTATGTTGTGTTTTAAAGCCATTAACACTAACGATCTGATAAATACCATTACTCTTAGGGACTTGGCTTACTGTTTGTTAAGAATATGTACAAGGGAAATATTATCTACATGAAGGATGACTTTTTTGTTTTGTAACCGCAAACCCCATATCATGAAGGCTAATACAATAGGTAATAATTCGAGGAAAGTTATGTCACGCAAAATTGGCTTGTTTAACCATGAGGATGGCCAGGTAAAATGAACCCACTGACCCTGAAAGAAACTGGCACAACCAAGGTGGCCAGAACCTGCACTATCCGTGTAAAGTTGCAAAGTATCTAGTGTAATTAACCCATTCAGTGTCTGGGAAGTATACAACGCCGTTAAAGTTGTCTAAAAATTGTAGCCATATGAACTTGTCTTCGCGGATAGGGTTCGTAATTCTGATGTGATGATAGGGAGAGGGCACCCCGGACATAACATTGTAAAATCTCCTATTAAATACATGGCTACCTGGGATGGCTTTACTAACAAAATTAAGCTTGCCCACTAAAGTTTCTAACTGGGAACGAAGAGTTTTTTTCTGTGTGACCCAATGCTGCAACAAAAGTTTGAGTTCTTGAACTTACTAACAGGAATTTGGACCAGCATATTCACAGTGTCGATTTCTAAACCAAGAAATGTAAGCTTAGTGGTTGGCTCAATAGTTTTGTCTTGGTTCAGGGGTACCCCTATTTCTGAACAAATGTCCTGAAAAGTGTACATGAGAGTTGAACAATTATCTGAATTGGACTTGCCAATAAAAATAAAGTCATCCAAGTAGTGGTGAACTGCATCGAGTTGTGTTTTAAATGTGACAGCCCATTCTAAGAAAGTGGAAAAAGTTTCAAATATTTTGCACGATATTGAACACCCAAAGGTGTTCATTAATACTGAAAGAGGGTGGGTAGGATAAATGTGTTATCATACGCACTCCTCCATCAGCTTTGGGTACAACAACTATGGGAGATACATATAAATTAGGCATGGGTGGGAGTAAGTATGGGCCAGACATTCGACCTGCCGTAACTTCACTATATATTTTTTCCAAAAGAACCTGCTCATTGTCGGAAGCTGAACTCAAGTTTTTTTAGAAAACTGAAATGCGTGGTCCAGAGTATTGTAATTTAAAGCCATGTTTTAGACCATCCTCTAAATACCTTGCCGAGACCCTATCTGGGTATTGACTCAAATAATTGCTAATTGCACTAATGATTATTGGAGAATACCCTAGGACCCATATGTCTTTGGGGTTGACGAGATTTTCCCGCCCACGGTTGGTTGGTGCGTGTTTGGTGTGCTGGTGTCTGAGACCTAAATGTGGCGTAAGAGTTGTTGCGGACTGGAGTGGATTTTCCCGATTACGACAAAGAGAACACGTTGGGTGTGACCTGTCAGCAGAGGATGCTCACTCCTCCAAGGCACCTGATCCTACCTCTAATATTTGTAGAGGTCCGTGTTTGCTCTGCTCATGTTTTGTATTTTTTCTTTGGACTTTTGATTTTGAACACTGTTCGTTATCACAACATTTGTTTGGTGACATTTAAATTCAATACAAGCCTGGGTTAGTAAAGGGCGACAGTTGAAACATGCACATGAGCAAGGTTACAAGCATGACCTACCTAAATCTTCGTCCAGTTAACAAAGCACAAACTGCATAGAATAAAATGCACATAAAATGCAAGAAAAGAACGAAATAAATAACAATGAAAAATCCGGCATATATATTCGGGAATATTTTTCTTATACAAAACATCAGGTTTAGAATGCTCTGTTATTTAAAAAATAACTTGATCAATATAGTAGTATGTAGAAATAAGGGTTTTTTTTTTATTTTTTTTTAAATTTTATCTGCAAATACTACTAAAGGATTATAAAATTATGAAACAATTGTACTGTGTTCAATCGGGCAGAAACAAAATGATTTATTGTGAATAAACAGGACAATTTAGTGGAATTATAATATAATATGGTTGATTTAGAAATTTCTAAATCTAACAATCTATTTCTAAAAGGCCTTCCCTTATATTATATGTAGAATATGTTTCAATACTATAAAGTCCTCTGCTCTGATCATACGAGTACATGTATACATGACGTTTGTCAATTTGTTAAAACTTTGATGTTTCGTTTTCTTTTTATTCCATGCAGCTTTTTAATTACGTGGTAAAGTTATTTACTGTCTTTATCTAAATTTTTTCTACTCACAGATGTAGATTTCGTTTCCCTGATATAGAAACGATTGTCTTGACGTTTGACAATAAAAATAGTTCATTGAAAGACAATGAACATGTTTAAATTTTCAGTTAAAAGTAACTGCATGTATTGGCTAGAATTTTCATCATTTCGTTAAAACATATTATTACCAATATTAAAAATAATATGCTCAAACGAAGTGCGTGTCGCATAATAAATTGAATATCAAAACTAAAATAAAGCTTCAGCAAAATATAGACCCTTCAAATAAGGCAGTGTCGCACGTTTTACAGAAAGATTGACCAGATTCATCCTGGTAAGTTCCCACAGGACACATTTTGCAAATCTTTTTCCCTACATCATCGTTATATTTCCCGGCTATACATTGGTCACATTTCGTTTTGCCAATGCGACCTTGGCGATATCCAACTGGACATGCGATGCAATTGCCATGACCTGGAGTTGGTGAGTAGTGTCCTACTGGACAGTCAATGCAAGAGGTGGATCCTGGACTTGGTGAGTGCTGCCCTGCAGGACACGCAATGCAGGATGTCGCTGCTTCAACAATGCTGTAACTACCGGCTGGACAAAGGTCACAATAAGATCTACCAGGCCTGCTTTGGTAAGACCCGATTGGACATGCACTGCACCATTTACGACCTGGACCTGGTGTGTAATATCCGGCAGGACAGTCAATGCATGAGCTAAATCCTACTTTGTTGTAGTATGGTAAATGCTTTCCTGATGGGCATTTTGGGCAATTATTACCATCCAGATATGTCCCATACCAACATACTGAAATATAGAAAGTTGGATCCAATTCATTTTTGGGGTAATTAATCTTTTTTGGAGCTTATATGTAAATTTCAAAAAAAATCATTTAAGATAACAAAAGAATACTGAGTCTTTCCCAAATCAACGTTTAAACTACAACTCCTAAATATTTTTAATTTATAGATATCTTTGCGTCCAAACTACATAAATACACAGGAATGAAAAAAAATGTCAAGTTATTCTGTTTTAAAATGCCCCGTCTATCGCTTTCAGTTTCAACAGCCCAAAATAAAAAGTATATGAGAATTTTGCATTGCAAACGACATGAAATTAACCGAATGATAATGTAAAAAAAATAAACGAGATGTTTCCATAACGTCCAAGTCGATAGAGAAGTCAGATTTTATCACTATAGATCACCGTAAGCTTGTTTTCATTTGTGTCAATTTCTTCAGGTGAAATGAGAGGATATATCAAAGAACGAATCTTGGAATTTTTTCCTATTTAACTGTTGTTTGGCGGAAGTTACGGGTATTTATTAGGTAAATCAACAAAACCTGATAGAAACGGGAACTTGGGACAGACTATGAAAAATCAATTGAATGAAAATTTCTACATAATTCTCTGAAATAGTAGTGAGATTGAGTTATATGTTTAATGTTTTGAAATTTCTATGTACTATTAAAAAAAAAGTTGGGTTTTTTTTTTATTTTCCTTGATCGATGGCACATGTTACAGTCTTGATTATTTTTAACGAAACCAAGATACTAAATTTCTCTTTATAACAGTCATGCATCTATCCGTCTGTTTTACACCCTTGACAAACTTTACACAGACGACTAGTCTATCATAACACCGAAAGTAATTTAGAACCGAAATAATGAATAAGGAAATGCGGTAGTAGTTTTAAGGAGAACTGAGAATGGTGACGAGTTTTTTTAACAATTCTTTTGAATGGTTTAAATATTGTAATGTTGATAACATGTTTACATCAAAGGAAGAAAACCCTACCATTGTTGTTGACTATTTCGTAAAATGCTCCGAATTGTTCTTGGTTTTTTTAAGTTATTTATTACTGATACAATTTCTTGTAATATTGTTTTTATAAATTTCTAGAGACATCTTGCAGTACCTGTTTAATCATTGGTCAAATTTGTCGTATTGTGT
The DNA here is from genome assembly GCA_016163765.1 of Magallana hongkongensis. NCBI lineage: Eukaryota > Metazoa > Mollusca > Bivalvia > Ostreida > Ostreidae > Magallana > Magallana hongkongensis. Next base: position 41,604,621 of record WFKH01011581.1, on the reverse strand, counting down.
TTGTTTGGGATCTCCCTATCAGTGATGAAGTTAATTTTTAGTTAGATTTATTAGTCTCGTTAATAAATGAGATTATTATACCTCTGTGAATATTTTCTATGTAAAATTACAACGAGTAAACATGCTATGCTATCTAACCGTGAAATAGTTTCCGTGCTATCTGCCCATATTCACCGGCGGCATTCGATTTCCCTCGTTTTTAAACTCGGAACACCTCTGACGTTATCAGATCGCTAGTTTAAATTCAAAGTCCGATAACTCTTATTTGTTCAACATCAAGAAATTCAGCATCGCCGACAAATAAAGTTGTCTTCGGTATAATAAAATACCTATTTACTGACTATTCGGACGATAGCAAGTTTATTGTCCCCCTCGACAGCAACTATATCCCTCGGCTTCGCCTCGTGAAATAGGTGCTGTCTTGGGGAACAATAAACTTGCTATTGTCCTCATAGCCAGTAAATAGGTATATATTATTCGTCAATGAGAATTTAGTTATTTTTGTAATTTAAAGAACTGCATATCAAAGATTGAACTGTACAAAATAGTTGTTGGTTGATAAATACTTGATTGAAAAGCACAAAGATAAATTGATCGGTATAAAGAATTTTTGTAATGGATAACAATTATGTTATGTTTCTTTACATACTCAAAATCTCTTAATAGCTTTTATCTTAACACTTTAATTCGACGAACTTTTTAAATCTTATCTTTTAAAAAATAAATGTTACTCACTGCAACTGTTGTAATGTTTAACCCATTTTCCGTCTGTATCACATGTAAATAACTGTATACTGGTAGTTGGTGGTACTGTACACCATAACCACCACGAAAGACCTACTTCTCTTCTGACATGTTTTGGTGTAATATCCGGTATTGTAGAAGTCGTGTCGCACTCTACATTAATAAAAAGAACAAAACACATTTAACAATTTCAATTTATGTAATGGTTGATTTACATTTTTGCAAATGGCATTGGGTAGCGTTACTTTTTCGTTTACTTCACAGGAATTTGACGTTAATATTTTTTTCTCATAATAACAGAATGCTATTATCATTTAGTAGGGATTACAACTGTATGGTTTTTTTTTATCACAAACAAATATAACGCTTTTTTACATTGTGTGATTAGGTGTTCTTATGAATTTGATAATTTGATAATCTATTCTTCCAACAAATTCTCTTCTTTATCTTGACTCAACAAGCAGACCTTAGGTATTTATGGCAGCATATGGAAATCAAGAGAAAAAATGTTCCCGGCTCTGAGAAAGATCCCCAATTGTTATTAACTTACCTGAAATTATACAAGCAGGTTGATTCGTAGAGGTCAAAACACATTTTTCGTTGGCGTTGCAAGAACAACTGCAAAACCTCTGGAAAAAATTTTTAAAAAAATTCGTTACCAAAAGATTTAGAGTATTTAACATTCAATCAATCGGAAATACATTTGGGAAAACGCAAACAATAAAATTGCAAATATCAAATTAAAAATTAATTTAATGTGCATATTTGAAAAAGTAATATTATATAGTGTTATACTAGGGTCTTTGCTTACCTCACTACATGAAGTCAGCGAGTAGCAGTGAGATCTTTCCATGTAGACGTATTCAGCGTGAATAGCCTTACCAGGACCAGAAATGTGCTGATAGTTTAACTCACAAGAATAGTTATTCTTGTTGTAGTTCACAGACTGACAATTTGTGTAAGCTACACATTCTTTGCAACATGATCTCTCTCCAACGTCGTTAAATGATTTTAATAGTTGGTTATCCACGCGGTAACCGTAATCATACTCCCCGGTAATAAGAGACAGAAGAGACAGTATGATGAATACCTTCATCTTCACCGTGTGCTTCGAACTCTGTCCGTATTCACTTTTATACTTTAATTGTAAAAGAAATACATGAAATATTAATAGTTGGGCTACAGAGGATGAACAAAAGAAAAATTTAATGAAACTAGAAGCTCTTGATGTGTTTGAATAGATCACTTCTAAATAAAGATGGTTTCTTCTGAAAGCATTTAAGTAATTTAATTATATAGACATAAGCCATTTAGTTTTCTTGGGCTTCTTTCGCAAATATTTGATTTTCTTTCATTCTCTGATGCAGGAAAGACGTGGTTTTAACAAAGTTTATCCATTTTCTCAGAGTTTTGCGTTAAAAGACATATTGGGATCAATAAAACATGTTATTATTTAAACTGTGGCACGAGTATTTGAATTTTTTAACTAGGATATAACCAAAACTGTCAGAAACTTTTTTTGAGAATAACTGCATTCAAATAATACAAGGTAATCCCAACAGGAGAAAAAAATAGAGAAGGCTTTGTAACAACCGTTAACAATACAACCGTTACGCCGCTTATTGATAAATATCATTAAGCGTTGTAATTGCAACGTCTAATGCTATAAATTATTGCATTAACAGTTGACATTGCCAACGGCTAATGATACATCACCGCTTAATGATAGAATTGTATCATCAGGCATCAAAAATGCACAGCAGCCCTAACGCTTAATGAAACAAGCAAATATCTACACTCTCAACCGCTAATGATACAAACTTCTTATCAGTAAGCGTTGTAGTCGCACCCTTTAATGATACAAAATTATATGACTTTTATGAAATAACACCTTTTCATTTCCCTAAATTCGCTTAATATTTGTAACATATTTCTGTAACAATTGCTACTTAACTTTACTTTTCTATATGTACTATCATTAATTATATACGCTTCAAACATGCAGTAAAACAGATAGATAGATAGATAGATAGATATATAGATAGATAGATAGATAGATAGATAGATAGACAGGTGATAGATGATAGATAGATACTTGCATATTAGGTTATAAAGATTGAGTGAAAGAAATCTAGCTATTAAACATAAATATTTATAGATTAAAGATAGAAAAAATACTTCTATATTGATAGATGTCGTGTTTAGACAGACAGACAAAAATGCCGAAGCTAGCAGCCACTAACAGCAGCCACTAACCCCGTAGATGCTACTGCAAATAAGAAAAAAATCATTATTTTATTCCGCAAGTACTCGAACAGAAACGATTATCATTTGTCATTATTATATTATAATTAATTTTTGAAATGATTAATGCATGAATAAATATGTATGATGATTGACATATTCGGAGGCGGTAAAGCTCACCTGAATAAGGATTACTAAGTATATAATAGAAAATCAATTAAAAATTGATCTTTGTCTAGGGGTCATTAGTTATGAAACTGATAATACCATAGACGCTTATCTTAAAATGTTTTAAATATGGAAAGGTACAATTTAAGGTAGTAAAACTTACCGTCACCAAATTAAAAATAATCATAAAACACATTTTTAATAAAAACAAAATTTTGAACTTTAAAAAAATGAAATTTAATGGTTTATATCTACTAAAGATGTTGTCGCTAGATTATTGCCAGCTTTATAGGACCCAAATAGTTTGCAAAGAAGTTACACATGTACCTGCAAATCAAACCCGGGCCTTTTTACTTACTCAGGAATAGATACAAATAAATTAATCATTTCATTTTCAGAGCAATGACATTGGCAATACATGGTAATGTAATAGATGTAACCTAAAACGAAACAAGGGAAAGCTGTCAATGTGACAGCAAACCGGGTTTTTCTTTTGTGGGAACAATATCCGTTTTGCAATGTCACCCCTGCGAATGTGTTCGGAATGTTTTCTTTATCGTTGCTAAGTATGCAATAAATCCAGAGGTGCTCGAATGAAAGTTCACGAGACTTCCCCGAGATTTGTTCAGTTCCTGTGAAATTTCGAGCGGAAGTATAAGTGTTCGGATAATATTCTCATAATACGTAAGTACTGGTCGTTTTTCATATTATAACCTTCTTTGATTTATGTTAAAACACGAAAATCTATTAATATGTATGTCTTATTTCATAATCTAGCAGTTATTTAAATTAAACGGTGATATTCAGAACAGAGTTATCGTTTGTGTTCAACCACTCTACACGTGGTTGAAAATATAAACATTGGGTTGCTTAATAAAATCATAGCCATGTTTGATGCTTGTGGTGTGCAATACCATGCTTTTAAAAAAAAAAGAATGGGTGTCTGTTTTGTATAAAAACTTAGTATATCGAGCCATTTTCAAGGAACATTCTGCATAAAATAGTATAGTCTGTTTCACTATTGATGCTATTACTAGATCAGGCGCGGATCGAAAATTAATCCCTAGGGGGGGGGTCGCTTCTAAACATGTTAATTGTTGCAACAGCAGAATAAAAACCTATTTTTTCTATTGTCACATTTACTTCCAGAACTCATTTTATCCACCAATTAATGAAGATAAAGTTTGAAATCAATAAACGTCTAGATTTTATATTTGATAACAAGTACCTAGATTCTATGAAATAGACTATAAACACGAGGCAAGATTTTTACTGCGAAACTGAAAGGGTCAAATAAAACCACGTGGTCTAAAATTTAAATGACAATAACATTCGCAGGGGTGAATGTGTCGACCCTGAATTCATAAACATTACCTAAGGCCCACTTCGACCCGACAGGTCATAATTTCGTTTCAGTATTTTTCAGGTTTTCATGTTGTATCACAAATTAAAATCCAAGTAGTATGAACAACATGATATTTAAACCATTGATCTGCAAAACAAAAACTTCGTATCTTGAAAACTGTAGGAGGGGTTTTCCGGACAAATGGTTTCCCCTATCTGCAATATTATGCAATAAAATGACTTAGTTGAACGGCTGGCATTTTCCGCATAAATTATTAAAAATCAAAATCCTTGAATATTCACGTATCTGATATATTTATGATATGCACGTATCTAATATATGTATAATTGATCTGAAAAAGAAAATAAATCCTAACTTGAGAACTGTAGGAGGAGTTATCTAGACAATAAGGGTAACCTATATTCGCAAAAAATAACTAATTTCAACAGCTGGTATTTTTTGTATTAATTATCAAAAACTAAAATCCAAGTAATATGCACATCTCTGATATACATGTATGTACAATTGATCTGCAAAACAAAACATTCTAATCTTGAAAACTGTAGGAGGAGTTATCCGGACAGTAGGGTTACCTTAATATCTGCAATACTATGACCAAAAATGACTAAGTTTAACAGCTGGTATTTGTTTGCAAGCACCCCATATGCAATATTATGCCCAAAAATGACTATGTTTAACAGCTGGTATTTTTTGCATAAATTATCAAAAATCAAAATCCAAGTAATATGTACACCTTAAATATATGTACAATTGGTCTGCAAGTCAAATTGGGTACCCCGTAGGCAGCCGCCCGCCCGCCATTTTTATAACAGGTTTTTTCCTACGGAAATCCCAGTTGAAATATAACAAGTCTACCTAAATCTCTCTCAAGTATTAACAAATCTTGTATTTAATCATTTAAATCGTTCAGAGGTTAAAACTTCAGCAGTAAAGTTTGCTTTACAAAAGATAACCACACACAAATGCACTGAAATATTTAAATTTTTGTTTAATTAAGTACTTTAGTCATTAATTATAGAATTCACTCAAATAACACTCCTTCCCCCAACCTATGATTGACCTTTCAGAAATGTAAATCAGTGTATCCCGACAAATGTATTAACACATAACTGGAGAACATAATATATAGGAAAACATTTATTACATACTAAAGAGTAATTGGTGGAATTTGGCCGCATGCTATTTTTTGAGGGGAAGCTGGGAGCCGAACAGAGCGCCAGTTTAACTACACATGTAAGGGACATACTGGGGGCCTGACTAAGCATCAGTGCCCGAGTTCGAACGATCACCAGCGTCCTGGCTGTAAGTAAGATAAGTAAAAGCCTAAAGACAGACATGATGTCAGGCTTAACCAGAAAGGATTCTTTCCCTAGCTTAGCAATCATGTCTGCAGCCTCGTCAATGCTGGAATATTTGACTTAACACGCTGTTGCATCAATGAAAAAATTAACAGAATTGACTTAGGGGTATGATAAATAGTGTATCAGCCTCATGTTCCCATCTTTTTGGGAACTCAGCCGAGGGGTGAAACTTGGAGGTTTATAAAAGGGGGTGGGGTTGTTAAAGGTCCAGCTTCTCGGTTGAGACTTAGCTCTTTGTTTATTTTATCTTGTGCTATAGGCAGGTGTCTGTATAAACGAGTGATTTTTACTTAACCGTGCTCTCCTAGGACCAAGATGCTGGAGTATAAAACCAAATTTGAAACCTTTAGGTAAAAAATGTGCATTTTCATAACTTTGTAGATGCTTTTGTAGTGAGTGAATTTTGATAGGTGTATGCCCTAGCGTGTATAAGACTTGATTTCCTTGCGCAATTAACTCTGGGGTGATTCCCTCGGCACTGACTGCAAGTGTGGCTGTAGCGGCATCTAAGGAAAAAAGTACAGAATTTACCCCGATTGTACATATTACAGGAGTGCATCTAGCTGTCCATCGAAAACTTTATATCTATCTATCTATCTATCTATCTATCTATCTATCTATCTATCTATCTATCTATCTATCTATCATCTATCTATCTGTCTGTCTGTCTTCATCAAGTTTCATCATTAATGCAGAACTTAAACAAAACAGTACAGGTACATGTTATAGTAAAATAAAACATTACTAATGCTGAACAAATTTAGGGAAATGAAATAGTTTTATTTCATTAAAGACTGCTTTCAATTTTACAATTTTGTATCATTAAAGTGTGCAACTGCAACGCTTAATGATAAAAAGTTTGTATCATTAGCGGTTGAGAGTGTAGATATTTGCTTGCTTCATTAAGCTGTCCATTTGTGACGCCTAATGATACAATCCTATCATTAAGCGGTGTAACAACCGTTAATGATACAACGCCGCTTAATGATATAAATAGCATTAAGCGTTGCAATTGCAACGCTTAATGCTATAAATTCTTGCATTAACAGTTGACATATCCAACTGTTAATGATAAATCGCCGCTTAATGACAGAATTGTATCATTAAGCGTCACAAATGCACAGCAGCCTTAACGCTTAATGAAACAAGCAAATATCGACACCCTCAACCGCTAATGATATAAACTTTATATCATTAAGCGTTGCAGTTGCACCCTATAATGATACAAAAATTTAAATATGAATGAAATAACACTGTTGTTAATAAAGCAATAAGATGTATATATTGAGCAAATAAAGAATAGTAATAAATGACTTAGTTGTTTATGCATACTGTACAATTTAATCATTTTACGTAATGCGTTTAAACATGAATGGTCTAATATTTCAACAGACATTTCTCTTAAATTTACATGAAAAAGTAAATTATGATACTAGCTTAAATACTAGTACCCTTGTTAATTAATCCATATTTGAAACATATTTTTAACAAATCGTTTGATAATATTGATACCATGTACATTGAACAAACTTTTGAATGAAAAAAGCAGATGATACTTTGTTCAAATAAAATAACAGAAGCGAATACATACACACTTTAAAATGATTGTCTTTAAACACAAGTAAATTAGCGCCTAAAAACCTTGAATATGTAGATTTTTTTAAACAACTGCGTGATTTCTGCGGGAATCGCCTATGGGAGACCGGCTGCTTAATGGAAGCGGAATGAAAAGTGCTACAGAGAGGGCTTTTCTCGTCATATATCTCACGGACTTATCAGTATTCTATTATCTATAAACTAAAGAACTAATTTTATGGATCGTGTGTTATCAAGAGGGAGTACTAAAAATGTTGTTTTTTAGTCTTCGTTTATAAATTTATGTTTTTAATATTTTTTTTTATTTTTTTTCGGGGGGGGGGGGGGCAACATCCACACAGATAATTAGGCCAATGTAAGTGTTTACTGTTGTGCGAGATCTATGTTTTGGGTTTTCAGCCACAGGCGGTTTGATTGAGGGAGTGGGTGGCGGTGGGGGTTCTACCGTTATGCTACACGGACTTATTATGAATTTCTATATCATTAAAATAACCATATATTTTTGTTTCATATTGTAAATTTTGAAATTGCTATAGGCGAGTTTAAATTGAAAATTTACAATATGACAACTGGATACAAATTTAAATCAAACAAAGAGTAAGGGTATTTTGTTGTAGGGAGGGGGGGGGGGTTACTACGCGGCTTTTTGTGAAGTATGGAATGTCCGTTTTACTATTTTTTAGTAAAACAATTTGAGTCTGTTGAGAGTTTTGTCGTGTTTTACATTCACCCAGTAAGTTAAAAAATTACAATATAATCGTTATATGTATAAATAAAATCTATGGATGAAGATATAGGTATTGTTTATGACGATGATGAATTGTATTGTACATGTACATATATACATGTGTGCGATGTAGACAATGTTTATAAATTTCGTAAGAATAGTTCTGTACACATGCCGCCAACAGTTAAAAAAGACTTAATTCAACCCCCTTTAAGATTTTATTCGAATTTCTGTCCAGCATGTTAGACGTTACAAGTGTGAACACTATTACAGAAAAATAAAACAGTAATTCAGTTTAGTGCAACAATTATATTATACAAAACAAAAATATTAAGACTGTGCAATCAAATCATTGACCTTTTGTCACCCCTCCCCCACACACACACACACACACATACACACATAAACACGGCACTGATGAATCGGTCTTTGAACGCTGTTCGAAATCGCAAAACAAAAGTGAACTATATTTTTATTATTGTTTGCATGTAATTATGATCATGCACGGTTATACACTGTACATGCAATAGACATATATTATTGGGAATAAGTGTTAGAGAGAAGAAATACTTCAACACAATTATTTTGAATAATTGTTTAATTGTAACAGATAAATTTAATTTTTTTCGGCGTTCACACTGGCTTTAGTATTAATGATCATTGCAACAAGTATTCCAGAAAATAGTACACTACTGCGGGTCAAAATCAATTGTATATTTACGGTTTCTAAAGTAGATATTTTATTTGATTCCTCGTTAACCATAAATGATAGTCATCTTGAAGAAAAACACGTGTATAGCGAATTCACTAGACTTATTATTACAAATATTCGTTATACGAATATAACGAAGTAAATCCACTGGTCCTGATACTTTGCTATAACCGAGTTTTTCTGGTGTATTATTATGTAGGTATTATCGGCATGTATATTTTCATTTTAAAATCACCTGTATTTTTTTAAGGACGATGTCGTTTAATGACACAATAAATAAATATTTTTCCTCTCATTACACCTTTGTATTCATACCTACTGATCCTGTTTATTCTTTTCATTAGATATGTCGTTTTGTTTCCCAACTGTGGATCAAAATTCGGTAAATGTATTTAAGGTCTATAAAATAACTATATTAGATTAAATAGGAAGTTTTGAAATCTTGTTTGAGAAATGTGAAACACACACTTTTAACTTGTCTAGCTTTCAGTGCGCTCAATATTTTGTTCAATTATATTTGTAGGTTGCACTGTGACTAAGCATTCAGTTGCGTAATTGTTTTGGTTAAATGACATAAAGCGTTCAGCGTATATGTATATGCTAACCGCTAAAAAAGCGAGAGATTTATATTTCCGGTGATGCATAAACTGTAAACCAACGTTTATTCGCGTGCGAGATATTTTCTTGAGGTCATGAGAGCTTCGTAATCGCGAATATTTCAAGCCACGAACGATTCCTTGTCGTGTGATTGTTACATGTATAACAACAGAGGTAAGGATAAGGCTTGGACGCGAACATTAGTCGTCGCAAAACAGTTTATCGGTAAATAAAGACCCCGCGTCCATGATCACGTTGAGTCGCAAAGCCTGAAACGAAACGCGAAGCGAAGCAAAGTTACTTGTATTACCACCACTCTCTGAAGCTAATAACGTGGTACACAATAAATATTATTACTTGCGCTTTTAAAGTGTTTATTTGGAATAATTTTTGTTCAATAAATATACAGTCAAACTTCGTTATCTCGAACTAGATAGGACTGTTTAAAAACTTCGAGATATCCGAGTATTCGAGATATCGAAGGTAAAATACTTAAAAAATAAGTGATTGGGACTTACATATCACTTCGACATATCCATTGTATTTGGGATATCGGTGTTCGAGATTTCGAAGTTCAACTGTAATAGTTTTGTTTGTTTTTTTGTGTGGAAAAAAAAACCAAATATATTTTGATAGAGGATCATGATGTAAAGAATCAGAATGCGTCACGTTGCATGGCAAAGATCATTACATCAAACTCCATGCTACGCATTACTTCTGATCTGATGACCTGCACCTGGTAACTCCAAGTAATCCGGCCCTTTTGAACAAGCTACCGAAAATTAAAAAATAAATAATTAGTTTGATTTTGGTCATTAAAAAAGTGTTTGGTATTAAAAAAGAAAATGCCTCTTTTATATACATGATTATATTACGGCGGCATTGAAGGGCCAGATGGAAAAAAAAAAATATTTGTTCGGATCGGCCAGATGAATAAGTACGGCGGCGTGGATGGCCAAATAAAAACATAAATAATCTTATTTGTTCGGACGAATAACGATTTGTTTGGAAGAATTAAGATTTGTTCGACGAATTAGGATTTGTTCGGACGAACAAATTATTTGCTAATATATATGAGAAGTAATTTAGATATTGGCAATGATGTAGATGAAGAGAGGGGGGGGGGGGGGGCTCTCTGATCAAGCAACTCCTTTTCTTCAAATAATAAATTGCTACTCGTAAATGTTATATTAAATGACATTTATACAATATCTGGCATATTTTGCTGCCATGCTCAATTCTCAAAATCTATCATAATTTTGCAATTTTTTTTAATCGAAAGTAATATCATTATTACAGAGCTTGACGTGCAGAAACATTACAGATACATGTAGTAAATTAAGATGTTTTGTCTATAAATATCAAAAATCGGTGGTTATACATAGTCACCGATTTTCCTTATGTTCTTATTTTAATACCTTAGTATTGGTATAATTATATAAAGATTCAAGACAACCTTGAACTGTTGCCATGGAGACCGGTTGTCATGGTAACAGAGGCACAAGATTGAAAATGGCCGTTTTAAGCTTTTTTGGAGACAAATAGCATTAATGATTTGAATGATTAAACATGTTCTCAACTTTCATGTAATATCAGTTGAAGCTGCATTTTAGCAAAATAAATGGCCGTTGCAATGACGTTTTGAACAATTAAATATTTCTGCATTATTTTTTTACTTTATACATATTTCCTTAGCAAGGTCAATTTAACGATGCTCAATGGTGCTTGAATACATTTGATAAATAAGTAAACATGTTTCCCACAAATGGCAACAAAGAATGGTTAGTAACATGTTTTAATTTTTATATGACGTGCATATTTTAATTACAGCTATTCATCTATGAGTTTGGTTCAATAATCACTTCTTTGGTATTTAAAAAATAGGAAAATATATTTTCAAAATAATGGAAACATTCTTTAGAAGTTGATTTGCCCACCAATATTTTTCTATAATTTGAAAATTGATCAATAGTTAATTCAAAATTTTATATTTCATAACTTTGATAAGCTGAAATTACTTTCTATATTGCTTTAAAGTTGATAAGATTTGCCATTTCTGTATCTTTGGTCTCCGGTACCATGGCAACGGTAGTCCTTAGCAAAACAAAATTATGTTATCCAGCTACTGATTACATCAATATGTATCATTCTATGCAATATAAAGATAATTAGTGACTATGCGTGCCGGAACTCCAATATACAATTTTGATTTTTACATAGAATTGATCTTTAAAACTAAAATTAGGATTATTTAGCAAATTGAAAAAAAATGAAATGATTTAATTCCATTCATTTTTACAATTTTGTATCATTAACGGTTGCGACTGCAACGCTTAATGATATAAAGTTTGTATCATTAGCGGTTGAGGGTGTCGATATTTGCTTGTTTCATTAAGCGTTAAGGCTGCTGTGCATTTGTGCCGCTTAATGATACAATTCTGTCATTAAGCGGCGATTTATCATTAACAGTTGAACATGTCAACTGTTAATGCAAGAATTTATTGCATTAAGCGTTGCAATTGCAACGCTTAATGCTATTTATATCATTAAGCGGCGTTGTATCATTAACGGTTGTTACACACCTTATTCGAAAGTAAAGTACATGTAACCTGGTCTTCTTAATTGATATCAAAGTATTATAATATGTAATGCAGCATATCAATTCAAAATCATAATATGCCAATTTCTCTAATTTTTCAACTTGTAATCATGGCAACTTTGTTAGAATTTCAAAAACAGTTATGTTATAATAAGCCGTTATAGTGGGTAAAAATCCCATGATAAACTTTTTGATTTTAGTCAATATTAAAAGTATCAATTTTCAAAAGTTTTGTTTACTACTTTATCTATAACAAGGTTACACTTTGAAATTAGTTATGCCCTTCTCCAAAATTGTTGTTTAAAAGGTGACATTCATTTCCATAGCTCCATTTTTGTCATCACTAGTAATGAATCCTCAAATAAGCTTTTAAGTGTAAATGTCATTGTTCAATCTGTAGTCTCTTTTACAATTGCACCAGAACCACATAGCAAGAATTAAATGGTATATTGCTTCTTTAAATGCCAGAATCTATCAAACCTAAAAATATAAAGAAAATTGCTAGCCATATGATATTGACATAGAATTGATCTTATATAACATAACATTGCATTAAAATTTTCAATGAATGATGCATGTAGAAATACTGACAGCTTCCTATAGTTTAAGCTGCGCAGTTCTTAAAATATACATGTATATTCACTGCCTAGAAATATATTTTGTTTTCCCTCGGACTGAAATGTCACACTTTCATTGGTTCAAACATGACACGTGACTGCCGGATATATATCTAAGTCCGTCTGTTTAAAATTAATATTCGGCAATATGGCCGACGCTCGACATTTCATAATATTTAATGCAAAAACTGCGTTCTGTAAGTTCTTAAAATATATGGAGTAGTTGCCCCGTGAAATACTTTTTAAATTAGAGTAGTTGTCCTTTGAATTGACGTCATATTGTTGTGTCTGGAGCAGAATAAAATGGCAGCATCGAATTTTCGCTCAAACCTTTGCGGAGGAAATGGGAAAACGTTTAAATTAAATAGCAGCAAAAATAAGTGATCAAGGGTGCAACGAAGATTTGAAAGGTCAGAATGAGAATTCTGAGCAGTTCGATTGTGTTAATAAGTTAAAATTGGACGAAATGCCACTTTTACATAGATTTGCGTAGATCATTCCTTCTTGTGAAATAAATGTTTCACTTGATAGTCCTCGGAAAAACAAAACACTTATCTATAAGAAATAATATGGCGTATGTCATTATGTTATGCAAAATCAAAATTAATTACTTAGATGATACGTTTTACGACTATAATAACTAATTTACTATGGGTTCTCCGATCGGAAATCCACTTTTTTCGTTTCGCTTTTCTAATGTTCCATATGCAAAGAAATAATAAAATAGAATACATATACAAGCAGTTTACACATTTAAGCCTGTTGGAAGTTCTAGTGTGTTTGTCAAAAGAAAGTAATCTTCTTTAGAGGCTTGTTTTAGCTTTACAAATCGGATGTAGTTTGTGGGCTTGAACATACCGATAAAACATACAACGCATGTCATACGTGCATTCAAAATCTAAATTTATATGCCATGTATTTTCCCAGATGATACATGATACATGTACTGCAGTTTGTACATGTATATGTAAGTTGCAAGAATTTCTTAACCAGTTAATTGGTAAACGTGTCCCTGAATTCGAAATGCACTGTCTGTTGTTACCATTAATGCCTGTGAGTATCGTTGATTACCCCATTCTATCAAACATACTTCACAAGAAAATTAAGAAATTAAACATTTTCATACGCTACGTTGTAAATGTAATATTGCTTTGATGCTAGCAGAAATTGCTTATGAGATATTCAAGAGAAGCCCACGAGAGCATCATTGCAAAGGAAGTTATGAATGCAGGGTTAGAGTCCTATCATAAGGAGTGCTAGTGGTTCACATTTTTCTCTTTCGGTTTCGAATAAGGTACAACATCAGGAATTGTATTTACTATAATAAAAACTGCTGAATTACTCTAGAATTACTTTAACACAATGTACATGTATACGCATATGATTGTATATCTTCAGATATGATTAAATCATATAGGGGACTAAATTTAAAATAATGATACCTGAAGGTAATTATTGGTATACAAATAAATAAGAAAATGACCACATATTTAATAATCTTCCTACTCGGAGAAATGTCATTCGGTTGTTCATAAAATCTTACAAAATGTTTGGAGTGTTTTTACCCATGAAGCCCCATTTTTTAACTAGTTTTGTCAACTTATGTGTGCATAATTCTGTTCTATTAAAATGCAGCCATTAAAACAGTAACCACATAAAATATTCTATTCTAAGAGAAACAACTCTTAAAGAAAACAATTGAAATATTTAGTACCATTTTTGATCCTTTCAGTTGTAAAAGCAATCTCGGTGGTCTGGATGTAAGGTCTCGGCAATATTGGTGTATATTAAGATGGCTTATATTGAGGACATTCTAATTCAAAGATATCCAACCGAAAACTTGGGCCTCCTCTATTTTTGTCAACGATATTAAGTTTAAAAACACTAGATATCTCATATCACAGTAATCAATATTTCGGAATCCAATTTATGAAGAGAAATAATTTCTTCTAGAAAAAGACTTGAATGTGTACAAACCGAGTTCCTCGTTTATATATTATGACTTCTATAGTACATGTTAATGTATAAATCTTCAAAACAAGCTCTTATTTGTCTATACTAACATCTCCTGAGTATTTATCTTATTTCTTTATAAATCCGACCTTGTTATATAGCCATTAAATATCCGAATCAAGATAATTCACTTACTTTTGCGTAATATATGTGGATAGTTGAAAATAAATTCAAAGGGATAGAAATGTACATGTATAACCAATAAAATGCTTTTCTTTGAGGATTTTGCCGACTTTAAAGGTGCATGTAGCGGTCATTGCTGAAAAAATCACACGACCGATGTTGTATAGCATCTTCCCCCCGGAAAATTGGCTATATAGTAGTACCCCCCCCCCCCCCCCCACCCCGAGGGAAATACTTCTATATAGTAGACTTTCACCCATAGTAGGCTTTCTTCCTAACGTTTTTGGTTCAGATTTAAAAAAAAAAAAAAAGATTATGCAAAGCCAGACGGGATTAAAATCAATGTTTTGTACATTCCAAGGTTACATAAGCCTGCACTTCAGATGTGTTTCGTCATTTATTATTAGACAACATTTTAATTCATATAAAATACAGAGAACTTATGCAAAAATATTTTTTTTAATTTGTAAACTTAAAATTCCTTTTAAATTCTGAATAGTTTTGTTAATTAACTAATCTGCTGTCCGTTTGTCCATCTGTCCGTGCAATCTTGTCTGTGCCATATTTTTGCTCTGGAGAATAAATGGAAGTATTTACATCATACAAATATCGCTCATGACTTAATGGTGTACGGTGAATGTTTTTCTCTGATGTGTTTACGATAATCAAGCAGTACTTTCCCTTTTACGATCAAATTATGTTTCTTGAGTTTGTGATTGGTATAATCATCACACAATTTACATAATACACGTACAGTCATGTATAGTGTACGTCATTTACGTCACAAAAGGGCGTCCTTGATATCCATATTAATCCGTTGATATTAGATATAAATATTGTGCAATTTAATGTTTTTACAGGTTTAAGTCATTTTTAACGAAAACGGTTTCTTATTTTTCATCAGTAGAAAATTAATTTAAATTCAGTCTTTCGTTTAAAAAAAAGAAAAGAAACTTGCATAAATTTATTACTGGCGCATAAGTTTCTAACAAACCAAAAAAAAATTCTTAAGATGTCCAACTATATAACAAGAGACAACATTCTGATTTAATTAAGAAATAAAAGACTTCTAAACAAAAAGAAAAGTCAATGAGACAAATCCACACTTGAAATGGAATTTGTGAAATTTGAATTCTTTTTCTAGTATAGGTTATGGTCTACTGTATCACACCTCTCTTTTTTCTCTCTCATACATGTATAATTGTGCTTTTTATTTTAAAATGACAATGAAATCTACAATATAAATAGACTTAACTAAATATTAACCTAACTAAGGGCAAACTCTTCCTAAAACTGCCGTTTTTCTTGCCACTTTTATACAAAAACAACTTTTTATGTTTTAACATTTAGTAAGTTACATATGTAGCGCAATTGCATGTGAGTAATCACAGAAAAGCAAGTTAAGTAAGGGATAGAGTTTTAAATTCTATTGTTTTCACTGTATTCAAAGGCAAACGACACTATGACTATGCATTGCAAGATTTGAAATTATAAGTATTGTTATAATCTTTACAAAAATCGTTCAAAATGTTGAGAAATTTTTACACTATACAATTTGTATCTGCTGTTTGCTAAGGATACATTACCAAGTCGCGTTGCAAATTGAAAAGCGGAATATATCTTAAAATAGCATATAGTGAACAATGAGAACCATACGAATCTCGTATTTCGAATCTCGAATGAGCCTTCTGTGCTTTCGTAATAAAGGTTGACTAAGGTCCCATTTCACATTTAAAGACTTTACTTATGAATTTGACTAACAATGCGTATTTCCAGCTAAGAAACCAACTGAATTCTGTGTAAAAAGCCATTTTATTTGCTTACAAATTGTTTACATTGTATTTGCATCATTGCGTTTTATATATAATTTACTTGCAATTATATTAAATTGATAGATCAATGAGATTGATGCTATCTATAAATTTGTAAATATTTGAAAACTTAGTTTTAAATTCGTTTTTAGTACATTATTGATAGTACTTCTTACCCTCGCTTAGAGACCCAACCTATCGAAGCTAAAATATATACAGTGTTTCATTCTATAATGGCACCCAGTCACAAGATATCCAGAAGTAAGGAGTAAAGTTTTGAAAATTATTAAATTGTATCGTTTATGCATGGTCTTTGGGGGATGGAGGGGGTAAAAAATTTTGCGATATTTAACCCTCTCTTTTTTCATAAGATACATCCAAATTGAGTAAAGATTTGCCAAGTAGGTTATGCGAATTGCTAGGCATTATATTACCATTCATTATATATAATTAATGTCATTTCAGATATTGCAAAATATTGCCACGAATAGTCCGCCATAAACATGACCGAAGTGGAAGAAAGGGGGAAGTCTACTATATAGTAGGTTTTTGTGGAGGTACATGTAACTAGCTATAAAAAGGGGGAAATGCCACTCTATAGCCAGCTTTACGTGAGGAAAATCTACGTACCACATAGCCATTTTTCTAGGGGGAAATACTGTATAGTCATTTTTTACGGGGGGGGGGGGGGAGAGATGGCTAGGGAGAAATAGCACTATAAAACACCGGCTAACGCAGATTGTGTATTTTATCTTTAATGTTTCATGCCTGCATACACGCATAAATTATCAAGGAAAGCAAATAATAGTCTAAAAATCATCACTGTAAATACTGTTTAGGTTAACTTACTTTTAAATCTAATGCGTTATATATCAATGTTCTAGTGCTCTTTCACTTCGCTGATTCATGTTAATTTTGGGTGTCCATCATTGAAAAATCTTAATTTTTGAATGAACGGCAAGCGTCATTCAAATAACAGAAAAAATAATATTATTAAATTATAGTTCTGTAACCGTCTAAATATCTCTTTTTCAAATCAGGATTTATAGCTTTCCTCATTTATCAAAACCAACAAATACCCCTCTATTACAAAAATAGTTAGGATATAATTGAGCTCAACAATCTCATATATATTTAGATATTTATTTTGATAGTTCAAAAAGAACAGGAAAAATTGAAAAGTGAATCATCCACCAGTGAATTGACACAACAGTTTTTAAAATTGTAAGGTAGCATAAAATTCATCACATGCCTTGGATAGTTAAGGGTTTACAGTTGACAAATTTGTTCAGTTTAGTACAGAGCTACAAAGAAGAAATTGCACACAACAATAAAATACAAGATATACATTTGTCTAAATACTTTTATTTAAAAAGTCCTGTGGTACAATTTTGGTACATGTAGGTCAATTTGTTTAAACATTATTTTATTTTCATGCAGCTGTTTAGGTAAAAAAAAAAAAGGAAATTATTGCCTTTATTTTTCATTTAATATCTGCTCTCAAATTTAGATTTTTCTTTCCCTGGTATGTGGACCGATTGTCCGGAACATTTAACCAAAAAAAATGAATTGGTTGATAATAAATTGTTTTCGGTTTAAAGTTACAGTTACATTTGTACTAAATATATTGTCCAGGATATTAATCATTTCTTAAAATCAGATGTTGACCAATTTTAAGAGTAAGATCGTTCAATAGAAAAGAGTATTTCGAATAATAAAACAAAATGTAGACCCCTCTGAAAACGCCATAAAGCACAGTTTACATGCATTCCCCAGTTCTATCTCGGTATGTGTATTTAGTACAATTCTTGCAGGATGTTGCTCCCTCTGAGTCGCTGTAGGTCCCTTCTTGACATGGGTCACAAGAAGATTTACCAGGGCTGCTTTGGTAAGATCCAACTGGACATGCGATGCAATTGCCATGACCTGGAGCTGGTGTGTAGTGTCCTCCTGGACAGTCAATACAAAGGGTGGATCCTGGACTTGGTGAGTGACGGCCTGCAGGACACTCAATGCAGGATGTCGCTGCTTCAACAACGCTGTAACTACCGGCTGGACAAAGGTCACAATAAGATCTCCCAGGGATGCTTTGGTAAGACCCGATTTGGCATTCATAGCACCAGTCATAGCCTGGACCTGGTGTGTAATATCCGGCAGGACAGTCAATGCAAGAGCTAAGTCCAACCTTGTTGTAGTATGGTAAATGCTTTCCTGCTGGACATTTTGTGCAATCATTACCATCCAGATATGTCCCATACCAACATACTGAAATATAGAAATATTGAACCAATTCAGTTTTACGATGATAAAAGAATACTGATAGCCTTTCCTAAATCAACGTTTAAACTAAATTCTGCTTCAATTTTTTTATTCATAGATATCTTTGCGTCCAAACTACATAAATACACAGGAATGAAAAACTGTCAGGTTATTCTTTTTTAAACTGCCCCCTCTATCGCTTTAAGTTTCAATATGCAGCCAAAAATAAAAGTATTTGTGCATTTTGCATTGCAAACGACATGAAAAAAAACCGGATGACAATATAAATAAAAATTGTGCGAGATGTTTCTGTAACGTCTAAGTCGATAGAGATGTCAGATTTTACCACTATAGATCACCGAAAGCTTGAGTTCAATCGTGTCAATTTCTTCAGGTGTGAAGAAAGAATCTTGGAATTTTTTTCCTTATATCTATTTAACTGATCTTTGAATAAAGTTACGTGTACTTATAAGGTAAATCAATAAAACCTGACGGAAACGGGAACTTGGAACATCCTATGAAAAATCATTTGAAAGAATTTTTAACAGAATTCTTTGAAATAGTAGTGAGATTGAGTTACGTGTATAAGTTTAATGTTTTAAAATTTCTATGTATTATTCACACAGGAAAAGTTTCATTATTTTCCCTGGTCGATGGCACATGTTACATGACTGTACAAACTGGATTACTTTAACGAAAGTAAGTGAATATATTTTCTTTCGTTTGAACGTAGTGATTTAGATTGAAAATATTTTCTTTTATGGTAATGATGAAAATTCATGAGGTAGGCGGAGTTCGAAGGTGATTACGGGTAGAGTATGTTTGAGTAGTATTCATTCTGACACAAGAAAGTCGATTTTTTTAATTTAAGAATGAAATGATTCACTTTAAAGAGTTTGGATATATTAAAAGCAAAGATGCATATGATGATGCACAATTTTAGTGTTACTGACAAGGTGCTTGTCAGGTAGAAAAAACTTCGTGAAGTTTTGGCGATTGGTTTGGTTTGGATGGATGAAAATGTGTGTTATGGTATCTTGAAAGTGAAGGAATTTCGTGTTGAGCGACTATTTGTATCGGACGTCAATGCACAAAATAATAAATATATTTAGACAAATGGGGTGCCAATGTTTTGTTTTATTCGAGATGGAAGTACTTAAGGACGCAATTTCTTATTATAACAGTCTTGCATCTCTCCGTCTGTTTCACACCCTTGATAATCATTATATCAGTCTATCATAATACCGGAAGTATTTTATAAACCGAATTAATGAGTAAGGAAATGCGGTAGTAATTTTAAGAAGAACTCAGAAGGGTGACGAGTTTTTAACAATTCCTTTGAATGGTTTAAATATTGTAATATTAATAACATATGTAAAAAAGAGGCCCTTGGACCACATTGCTCACCTGAACAACAGTTCCTTGTAACATTCTATTTCGTAGCATAATATGCTATTTCTATTTTAAACTTTGAACCCCTTTCTGGGGCCCCAGTATTGGTCCGGGGTTTATGGTTGGCTTTAACAATTTAGAATCTACACTATTTGAGGATCATTGCATAGTTATCTCACATACTGTAGCATTGTAGTTCTTGAGAAGAAGATTTTTAAACATTTTCCCTCTATATTTCTATGTTAAACTTTGAACCTCTTCTGGGGGGCCCAATATTAGATCGAGGGTCTGGCTTTTATAATTTAGAATCTACACTATTTTAGGATGCCTACGTGGTAATCTGACAAAGTTAAGCATTGTAGTTCTCGAGAAGAAGATTTTTAAACATTTTCCATATATACTTCAATGTTAAAATTTGAACCCCTCTTGGGTCCCCAGTACTAGTCCAGGGGTCCCTATTTTTTTTTTTAAAAATTGAATCTACATTATCATATGTTTCATGCATGGTAATCTCACAAATTGTAGCATTTTAGTTCTCGAGAAGAAGATTTTTAAACATTTCCCTATTTAAAACTTTAAACCCCTCTTTGGGCCCCAGTATTAGTCCGGGGTCATGATTTTACCAATTTATAATCTACAATAGCCACGGATGCTTGCATAGCATTGTAGTTCTTGAGAAGAAAAATTTTCCCTATATATATATTTCTATGTTAACTTTGAAACCCTTCTGGGGCCCCAGTATAAGTCTGGGGGTCACGATTTTTGCAATTTAGAATATATATACAAGCTTCTGTGTAAATATTGGCATTTCTGGTGCAGTGGTTCTTGAGAAGAAGATTTTTAAACATTTTACCTATGTATTTCTATGTTAAACTTTGAACCCCGCCTGGGGCCCCAGTTTTGGTCCGGGGATCACAATTCTTGCAATTTAGAATTTTCACTATAGATACAAGCTTTTGTGTAAATATTGGTATTTTTGGTTCAGTGGTTCTTCAGAAGAAGATTTGTAATCATTTTTCCTATGTATTTCTTTGTTAAACTTTGAACCCCGCCTGGGGCCCCAGTTTTGGTCCGGGGGTCGCAATTTTGGCAATTTAGAATCTTCACTATATATACAAGCTTTTGTGTAAATATTGGCATTTCTGATGCAGTGGTTCTTGAGAAGAAGATTTTTAAAAATGCACCCCCCCCTTTTTTTTTTTTTTTACAATTTAGAGGTTTTCTCCACTTTGAATACTAACTGGCCTTTTATTTCTGCAATTTATATTCACCTTCCCATAAGGATGCTTTGTGCCAAATTTGGTTGAAATTGGCCAATTGGTTTTAGAGAAGAAGTTCAAAATGTGAAAAGTTTACAGATGGACGGACAGACGGACGGACGAACAGACAGACAGACAGGACGACGGACAAAATGTGATCAGAAAAGCTCACTTGAACTTTCAGCTCAGGTGAGCTAAAACGTATAACCAAACACGTGCTATCCTACATTCTACATGCAACTCAAAATTTAACCTTTACGTTAATTAAATAAAAAATAAACAAATCGTTACAGCTGATTTCTGTACTATTGAATATTTATCAAAGAAATCTGTAAGTGACGACTTATGTTTTAAAAAGTCAAATTAAATTAACTGCACGAAAAGTGTTTTGCAGCTTATATTGCTTTTATCATTTCATTTAGTGTGGCGTTACTTTTTATGGCATAACTTTGTATATGCCACCTTTATTTTTACATGTTTACATCAAGGGAAGGGGTTAATTCCCACTTAGCCAACATTCTGAAATTCTCCATTCCCACCTGGCCAACATTTTGATTTTCACACCTGAGTGATCGGGAGGCTATAGTCTGTTTTCACATGTAAAAGTATTTGTTATCAATTACCTGAGAATAGTTTGGTGAAAACAAATAAACGATAGCATTTTTGAAAATGATAAAATATAATGCATAAAATTATT
>WFKH01011581.1:41562167-41575097 GCA_016163765.1 Magallana hongkongensis | reverse complement strand
GATAGTTGCATATTAGGATATAAAGATAGAGTAAAAGAAATCTAGCTATAAAGCATAAATATTTAAAGATTAATGGTGGACAAAATGCTTATACATTGATAGATGTCGTGTTTAGATAACAGACAAAAAGGCTGAAGCTAGCAGCCACTAGCAGCAGCCACTTATCCCGTAGATGCTAGATGAAAATAAGAAAAATCATTAAAGTACTTGGAGTACTTGAACAGAAATTCCTTTTTGCTTTGTCATTATAATATTATAATTAATATCAAGATGATTAATGCATGAATAAATATGTATGATGATTGACAACTTCGGAGGCAGTAAAGCTCGCCTGGATAAGGATTACTTAGTATATAATAGAAAATCAATTTAAAAAATGAACTTTGTGTACGGGTCTTAAGTTATGAAACTGATAATACCATAGACGCTTATCTTAAAATGTAGTTTTAAATATGGAAATGTACAATTTAAAGTATTAAAACTTACCGTCACAAAAAAAAAATAAAACAATAAAACACATTTTTAATGAAAACAAAAATTCTGATAAAAATACTTTTTCATATGCGATTATTTCGGCAACAGTTTACGATCCAAATCTAAATTTTCGGTCGCACGAATATTTTGTCGCTTCTGCTCGTGTGCCAATTGTGAAATTGCCTTTAATCGCCTCATTCAATCACACACACTTCAATAGAAATTTAGCATTTGCATACGCCACGGTATAAAAGTAATACTGCGCGGATGTTTTATGTAGCAAATAATAATACGCATTGAACACTGCTTATAATACTGAACATTCAAAAGAAGCCTAGGAAAGTATATTAACTGCAAAGAAAGTTATGAATACAGGGTTAGAGTTCTATCGTGCTAGTGCTATGTCTTTTTCTTTTTCAGTTTCGAATAAAAAAACAAAATTGGGCACTGTAGTTTATTAATAAAAACTAATTTAATTACTCAAGAATTTATCTAACATAGAGTGTACGTGTTTAAGATTGTATATCCTACATGTAAGATATGATAAATCCTAATTAAAGGGTACTGCTTCTCAAAGGGGCATGGTCAAATTTTATATTCTTATTGTTTACTATGCCTAAGTAATGCATTTCCAAAGCTCACCAAAATTTGATGTCAGTCGTAGATAGAGCTCACAATTTTTTGTTTCAAGGCTCGTGCCTTGTTTTTGTTTACATTAGTTCAATATTAATACGGGTAAAAGTTTTTTATGCTGATTTTTTATCTGCTAATTCGTTTTGAATATAAATAAACAGTTCTAGCGTTTGTCACATTCATTTTAGGTCTAAACCTGCAACTTTTTTTCAACATTCAAAATGTAAACAAAAACATGACCTGAGCTTTGTTTACATAACAAAGAATTATGAGCTTTGTATCTCGCTTATAACTCGACGACTGATTTTGGTAGACTATTACAAATGCCTTACTAATTTAAAGCATTGTAAACATATGAACGGAAAAATAAATTGTGACCATGCCCCTTTCAATAATTATACCTGATGCTAACCCTACTTAGAGAAATATCATTCGGATGTTGATAAAATGAGATAAAATATACTCATGAAGTATCTTTTTCTGACCATAAATGTGTGCTTAGTTCTGTTCTATTTAGGTAATGTAGCCAATCAAACAGTAACCACACGTAATATTCTATCCCAAGACAGAGATCTCAATATTTACCATTTTATTCTCGATTCTTTGAGCTGTTTACTTATAATGAAGATAAATATGCACGAAGTAGTTTTAATCAGGTATGTCTTGTATATACATGTATATAATACATCGTGTGCAATATCTAATTGGTATAAGGATTATATAGAACGTGGGTCCAGTATATATTTTAATTCATTAACCTAAGTCGCAACATACAAATGAGTTAAATTTTACATGATTATGTGGGAGTGGGGGGGGGGGGGGGGGGGGGGGGGGGGGGGGGGGACAAGCGATGACATTTTATTGGCAAACATGTATAACGTTTTTATGGTTTTTTATTCTTATAATTTTTATATAAAATTTTACATAGGAACCATAGGTTTTCTCATTTAATTTTTTTTTTGCAACAAGTTACAAATAAAATAAAAAAAATTAAATGAATCAACAACATAATTACCTTTATACATTTTGATGATATATAATGCTTTATGGTCCCCTCATCAGATGGATCGTCCTTCTATTGTTCTTTCGGTGGTATGTTCCCGTTTTGCACACATTTGGATTATTTAAAGCTACAAAACACTGAGAATTTTTAATGATGTAATGCCAACCATGATGTTTCCGTTTTTTTAATGTCTTTTGTTAATATGATATAAATTTGTATGGTATAATTATTTTTTTTCCAGTGAACAATTTTTGAATCTCATGCCATTTTCCTGTACCTTGCATCTATTGTGTTCCTATTGGTACACGAGTTCTTTGGGCCAATACATAATAAAAGTTCAGTCTCTTTCTGAATATTAATCATTGATTTGAATAATGAAAGTATTTCCTACTTGAAAAGCCTACTAAATGTTGTATTTTTGTTACAATAGTACACCTTATATTTGGTTTTTTTCTTTTTTTAATTTCAACATCATCTATATGTCTTCTCAATAAGAACGTTATGTTCTTTGCAACTTTGTTTATGCTCGACGAGAGCTTTAATGACCAATACATGGTAAAACGGATGATACAACATATTAAATAGAGCTAAATATTAAAAAATACTGTACGACAAGTATCTAATAATTCCTTTAAAGTCTTGTGATATTGTATAACTTGTGAGACATAATTTTTTTTTTTTTTTTTGGGGGGGGGGTATATCAAAGGGCCTGGTTGATATATATCACTCCTAAATATTAGATATACATTCGTCAACTCCTACTCTGTTATCATTATAAACAAAAGTTCTGGGTTTTTAAAAATGTAACATCTTAAGCTTCATATTTTTTCCACACGAGTTGTGTATTTCCAGTTTTAACATGACAAAAATTTAAAAGTAGTGCATGGTGAATTTCAGTAACTGTATCATCAAAATACTTTTTTGTATTGAGAACACTACAAATCGTTCCTATTGATAAGAATGTGGATTTTCTATTTTTAGATTTAGTTGTGCAACTTGTGTTAGTAAATGGACATTCAGTGTTTGAATGATTTTAATATCAAGATAATTTGAAGCATATCAAAATGCACCACCAAATTACATGATACGCCCCTGATGATGCAACAGTGAATTGAATTCACATACTTGTTTGTATTTTTATATCAATATTTAAGGATTCCTCTTTAAAAATGCATTGAAAAATACAGGTAAAACTAATGTTAAAAGCAGACTAAAATTGTTATCAAAACACAATTCACACCAATTGTTCTATACCTAATTATCAAGTGTGTACAAAACGGAAACACACAGTTTCTGTTCTGTCTACTACAAACTCTAGAGGTGCAAGTCCCAGCCCGGAACCACCCACCTCACGCCTTCTGTCTACTCTGCAACGCACTAAATGTCCGTTCACTAACACAAAGAGTCTAAGTATTACAGTTTCCATTGCTTTACACGCTTCTTCCATGTCGACATAGGTGCCATTTCCGCCTCTCTGCCCAGAGGTCCAATGAGTCGCCGTCTCTCAGTGCCTAATAATAAATACATGTAATAATTATTCAATTAAAATGCTATTTTGAATAACACATAAAATAATGTTTAAAATATTTCAGTAACGAAAAGATAGAAAAAGAGAAAATAAAACAAAACGAATGAGCATTTATCTTTGAAATACCCTAAAATCTATGTCACAATAACCGGTCAATAAAGTTTGCTTTCGTTGTCTGTTCACTTATATTATTATACAATGATACAAATACATGTAATACAGAAAAGAATACAAATAGAAAAATATGGTAAAGAACAAAGTGTGAAACATTAAATACAAATGGGTATCAGTTTATTACAATGGTTGAATAGTTCAAAAACTTTGATCAACAATAATACTCTGAATATTCTTGTAATGAGCTCGAGGTGAAAGAAATTTTATTGTCTCTTATCAATTATAGGCATAGCTGATATACATGTTTAAAGAATCTTCACTGGCTCGTTTTTTTTTCATTGTTTTCTATATTAAGTTTAAATATTTGCTTGCCCCCGATTTGTTTTTATTTTGTGGTTGTAGGGGAATGCTACGGGGGCGTTATAACGAGATACATGCACTAACGAGATACTAAGTTGTTATAACGAGATACTAATTCGTTATAACGAGATACTAAGGCGTAATAACGAGATAGTATGTCGTTATAACGAGATACTAAGACGTAATAACGAGACAATATGTCGTATGTACGAGATAATAAGTCGTTATAACGAGATACTAAGTTGAAATAACGAGATAATATGTCGTAATAACGAGATAAACTAAGTCGTACGAACGAAATACTAAGTCGTTATAACGAGATAATATTTAGGTCGTAATAACGAGATACTAAGTCGTAATAACGAGTCACTTAGTCGTTATGGCGACTTAGTATCTCCTACGTACGACTTAGTTTGTCTTTATTACGACTTAGTTTATGTCGTTATAACGACGTATCTCGTACGTACGACTTATTATCTCGTTATTACGACTTGGTTAAATTTGTTTTTAACTGGCAGCAATATGCTTCCGTATAATGCCGTTCAAGACCAATTTTGGTTACTTGAATTGTTCAAATTGTCTTTTATTTTATTTTGGTTTTTTTTTTTTGGTTTTTTTTTTTTGTTTTGTTTTGTTTTTGGTTTTTTTTTTTTTTGTTCCATGCATGCGATCTATGTACATTAACAATGGAACATAGAGAGAAATCAACCTTTTAAATATAACGCAAGAATATGATACATGTAATGATAGGAATTTACTGTGTCATGGGGAAGAGAGAAGCGAGGAGGCCTACCAGACAAAGAAAGCAAAAACCAGGATCTGGCGGACGACATCCGTAGCGAAGGATTGAGCGCATAGGTATTACCAGTGGAGATTGGTCGTAGAGGATTCCCTGGCCCAGTCCCCTTGGATAGCAACGACAGCCCTTGAAATCACAGGAAAAGATAGAAGAAGAATACAGAGAATGTCGACAACAGCTGAGAAGCCATCTACAAACAGGCAATGATTTGGCCAATCATTGCTGACTCACCACCCTGGGGACGTTTCAGGAGAGGAGTCAAAACGACCGACCACGGGCGGACCTGGCTGATAACGGTTGTGGATTCGCATTTATTTTACTGTATTAGGTATTATAATAGAATAACTAAAACTATTCACATATTTCACTTAAAGATCTCTGTTACTTAAAACATGGTTTTAGGAGAAAAAACGTTCATTCAATTTTACTTTCTAAATTGCAAGACAGATTCAAAATGTCTTATAGCTTTAAATCGCAAAATCAAAGACAGTTATTAGTTAATGATATAAGATATAATTATAACCGTTTTGCATCATACTGCGCTAGATTTATACAATGTAATACTCCTGTAAGTACTGTGTAACGATCAAAACCCGAAAAGTCAAAAAATGATAGAAAAATCGAATGTTGCCGATGATTATATTCCCAATGAATTCATGGGGGTATTTACCATGTGCAAATAGCACAATTTGCACATTCAGGGTTTCATATTTCAGTTTACCTTAAACCTTGTTTTGTGTATAAGTGTTCTTAAGTTTATCAATGAATATCAGTACTTTCATACAATTACGAAATTAATCAATTGAAATATTCTACTATTGCTAATAGTAACTGACATGGCGACGACCTATTCGGTTAGTAATCAGGCCAAGTGGTTTGTAAAGCTCAATTATTGACGACTAATGCATGTTTACTCTATTGGCTACCCTTGTTATAAATGATGACACCAATAAATAATTGACAACTTTCGTTCAGAGAGGGTTAATAACAGAAATACAAAGGTACGAGTATGCACTGGAGGCCATATGAGGTTGACATACATATATGTTAGTACTACCCGATGAATTGGATTTTGCTCGCAAATATCACTGGACTGCAGCAGTCGATCAAAAGATCAAGACCCCTGCTCAATTTCTTTTCAGTGAACATGATTGGATTTGCTGTTACGTGTTATGCGCAAGAATTAATCATTCGATTCGCCTATTCTTGAACAGTTATAGAAGCTGTAGAATTTCCATTCATCCTTTAATCGCTGTCAAACATAGAAAGTGCTGCTGCTGGGCTTGGCGGTATAATTTGCATGCGACCATATTTGCGGCTGTTTGGCGTTAAACTGTTTTGCGACCATATTTGCGACTGTTTTGTTTGTTAACTGGATAGGTCTAAGCCAGAAAACAAAGATGACCACAAAGACTCTACGACTAGTTAGCTATGGAGTTATTTTGACATTTTTCACCAGATATAGTAAGTTATTATTTATACCATTTTGGAAAGAATTTATAGTTTCAAAATTTTTAATGACATAAATTAAATCAATGCATGTTAATGGATGAAAGATTTTTGAATTAAATTTGAAAGATATTACATATAACCACTCCTCCCCTCCCCCCGCTGTGAAAATCATATTTACATACATGTATATACTACTAGTACATGTGCAAAAAGGAAATACTCTGGAGTTTATATTTTCTATTTGAATTCCTTTCATATTATCAATAAATTAGGAGTGTACAGGATTTTTGTTGAAAATATTAACTCTTTAAGTAATAGAAAAGTACGATAGATTTTCAATATTTGTGTTTAGTACAAATATGTTATCTAACACGTATCAGCATTCATTTTAACGAAATGTTGAGAATTATCAATGATTTTAATCAAAGTTGATATAAGGTTGGTTTTAACCTTAATACTGTACAGAGTATTTTATAACTTTGACTGTTATTTGTACGTAAGGCTGCTATGTATATGTACCAGCATGATGTTAGATAATCATGTTTTTAAAGAGAGCCTGTAAATCACACACAATCTTGTTGGTACAAGATTTTTCATCTAAACAACTCTTTGTTAACTATACGAATATCATTAAAATACACACATATCATTTTAAACCTCCACTGTGTGACGAAATTTTGAACATTTATTTTCGATTTTTTTTATCCAAATAACGATCTTTTTATAATATATTTCATTTAAAGTGGTTACCCTTTATGAAATTCGAACATTCGATACAGTATAACTGAATTTCAGAAGAAAAAAAATAATTTTTATGGCATTTTTGGTTGTCGGTAGCTGACATTTTGTTATTGAGATTTCATACGCAATAGCAAAACCTTTTTTTAACAATTACCCTATTCGATTTGTTACAATTGCGCTATTAAGGTTAAGAAGATATTTATAACGAAGTGGTATATTGTTTCGTCCTTTGAAATTCGCTGAGTTTTGCTGTACATGTAATTTCTAATTATACGTTGTAGCTATTTACATTTTTCTTTCTAAAAGTTAAGAAATCACTTAAGAATGAAAACATCATTATATAGTGATTTTATAACGTTAATAAACTACTGTTAGAAACTTTTGACGTTTGAGGACATTCATATGTTGTTTTAGACTGGTTAAATCTGGGCGCTGATTCAGGGGTTATCAGTAGCAGTATGAATTGAGAAAAAATATGGAAATATAGTAAGACACTTAAACAAATACTATAAAGAGATTGAACCCGGAGGAGTTTTTCTATATCTAAGAACGAAAGAAAATCATTTTTTAGGTTGATTGACTGATTGATACGAGAGATAACTCTTCATCGTTCCATACAAATTATTTATCATTCTATTATGATTTATGTAACTGTACTAGTGACTAACGCAAGACTCTTTGAGAAGCAATAAAACGGTTTGATTTTGATTTTTAGTCACTGACAAATTTAAAATATTTAAGGGTCCTCCACACACCTGGGAAAAGTTCTGCATACAAGTCCTTTCTTCTAAATTACTTAAATATATGGACTTTTAGCATGTGTTCGACTTGAAAATAACCAAAAATATTTTCAATTTTGGGTGAAAAATCAACTTTGTAAATTTTACCGCCGTTCATGAAATTAAAAGTCCCTGCTGTATTCGAACTCGGGACCTGTGGGTTGGTAGACCGAAGCAACACCCATTGCGCCACAGAGATAGACAACAAATTTTGGCGATATAAACTATTTCACAATGCGCTAAAATCGCCATGTTGTGACGTACTGTTATAAAAAGTAGAGGTCACGGAGTGTCGAGGATCCTTAAAAAATTAATGATAAAATATTTGGTAGATTTCTGAAGATGTGTGATTCTATAGGCGTATTCCGAAATTATTAATCTAAACATTGATTATAAACATTTTCTAGACTGATAGAGGACATGTTTCGAGATTATCTGATCGATTAGAGCTTAACGATGAGAGTTATTTCAATATAACCTAGCTTACGTATTTGCATAATCTGTTAGAACTCAAGTTAATTAATTGTTTATCTTTCCGATGTGTAAATACTTAAAAAAAAAAATTGTGTGCACAATGTGAATTGATTTGAGAATTAAGGTAAATGCATTCATAGCAACTGATCAAAAAACTATTAATTAAACTTTACTCTGTGCGTCACGAAAATTAGTCTCATGAGTTTGAAAATTACTTGTCTTTCATTCCACCCCAATTTTTTCCCCGACTTAATGATGTACTCAATAGCTTTGCCAGTTGGGGACGTTTTATAAATTTTAGTGTTACAATATAATAATCACGATTGTACAACTTGTGTGGTTTCAACCTAACGTTATTATCGACAAAAGATCCTGATACAGGAACAATCACGCAAGAATCACCATGTTCACGAGCGAGCACGCAGGATACACTGACGATCACTTTAACTTAATGAACTTTCAGGATACACGAACGATACCGATATAAAATGGTCATGCGCTATTCTACACCATTTAACAAGCAAAACCTGATGTAATTTCTAAGAATAGAAATAAGAACGTAAAGATATACAAAAATTTAAGTGTTTTCAAAATAAGATTTGTATTTTTAAGATCGTGTTATTTATAAAAATATGATAATTTTATCGATAAGAGCGGTATATTAAAAATGTTTATATCACCTGCGTTGCAACATGCTTTATAGATTGATGACATGGTTTGAATTTTATGATCAAATGCATTTTGTAATTAAAATTTTAGGACTGACTATGTTAAGTAAAAAATGTGTACTGTTGATGTAGTCGTGTTTTTTCTTTCGGGGAAATGAAATCATAAACAAGAGATTTTTATGAAAAATGTTACCAACAGCATTGGTAGGATCCTCAAATTATGCTATCTATAATACCGGTATGCCAGCATCATACAAAGTGAAATGCTTGTTTCACAAACATACCATGGTGTACAAAAATATGTTATACCTTTGTGAGCAGAAAATGAGAAGGTCTGTGTATAGGACGGTTTTATCCTAAGGGTTCAGACACCTGTCTAGTCCGTTATGACGTGGGCGTATTACACTCGAATACTTTTTTTATTTACCAAGTACATTCGTAAAAACAGTTGTGTTCAATAAATGAGATACTGGCAACAAAACAAAAATATTTGAACTTGAAAATAATACTTTATAATACTTTATTATTTTTACATTGATACTGAAGCAAAAATAAAACTCTAAAACGGGTATAGTTTTAAATATTTGTAAAGAGTTTGTCAATTATCGGTATTATACATGTACCTTGCATTAGATTTCTTGTTGTATTTTCGATCAGTTTAATATTAACCCTTTTAAACTGATACCAAGACAGAAATCGAAATTATATTTTTGTTATGTTTAAAATTTCTGATATTTACTTTGAAACCTTCATACCATTGTGCCTGCCAATATTAGGGATGTTGCTACATGTAAAACGCGGAGCAAAAACAGAACGGAAAACAGAAAGGAACGGAAAACGGAAAATTTGATTTCAAATTAATTGTTCGATAAAGATGAAAAAACAAGCAAGAATCGATATTCTTTATGTTATTGTTTATACATGTATTGTCTTTTGAAAATTACTGATGTGAATTGGTTTCTTGTCAATTAGTTTATACGCTTTTCAAGTAATTAACTCGGTACTATATCTTCCGTTCCGTTACGCTTTCAGTTTCAGTTTAGCAACACCCCAATTTTACACAGTCAGTGGTATTCATACCCTATGAACCCTACTGTACTTAAATAATAAAATTTTAACAAGTATGTTGAACATAATATTATGCAACTGACGTCCTTAAATGACTTGCAATGGAATTAATTAAACAATTAGTTACTTGCGTCATTTTATTCCGGCCGTTAAAAGCTAACAACTAATTGACTTTATCAATATAGAATCTATGACCAATAACTGCAATTCAGTCGGAAACAATCTAATATTATGAGTATCGAAAGTGCATGGGGAAAAAAATCCGAAGGAAGAATTCATTAGCATGTGTTCAGGACAAAGCTACTAGTGTCAGGGACAACATGAATGCGAGATCGGCCAGTGCATACCAAAAACATACATACATGTATTGCAAAATATTATGTATACTAAGACAACAAAATACTTTCTTTGTAATACATTTCTTTTAATACTTTTAACCCGCGTTAGCGGGTTATGTTAATATTTTCTGCAATGATCGCTACCTTCATAGCCCGCATGAATCATCAAAGAAAGCATTTTATTGTTTATATTTACGTCTTTCTTTTAAAATAAATTGTTGAATTAATTATAAAGAATAAGTAAAAGTAATTAAATTATTGTTAATGTACATCAGTACGTTAGATAGAACAAATAGCCAATTATTCTATTATATTGGAATTTGAGTCTAGCATCAACAAGATGATTTCGTGCAGTCCGTGGTTTTTTTTAGGTTGCTGAAGGTTTCGACCGATCGATAAACTAGTACGAACTAGGAACAGCCCTGTCAGTTTTTATAGAGATATGAATGACAATTGGTTTCCTTAAGAAATAGAGGAGAAAATACTCAGTGGATGTAAATATTGTCAATTAAAGAAGATTTTCCGAAATAGGTAGACTAAGTATGAATGTACAAATATGCATGCTCTCTCTCTCTCTCTCTCTCTCTCTCTCTCTCTCTCTCTCTCTCTGGGAAAATGATCTTTTAAATATCGGTGAAAGGCAAGGCCATGTACATGGGAAATTGTTTACCCTCTCAAAGTGAGTTTCATTCGATCATTCAACACCTAGGAACGCCAAGACAGATACAATTGTTTCCCATACACGTAACGATTAGATGATTACAACTTTAAACAATGAAATGTTACTATGGCAAAAAATATTTATTCAATGTCCTACATTTTTTTTGTATAACCTTGAGGTTATACATTGTATTCATTTGGCGAATCTTAAAAAATGGGACAAAAAGACAATTCCGGCGAAGCATCGCAACCCATAGAAGGATTTCGTTTTGAAACTAAAAATCTATTGACAACTATGATGATAAATTCGTTCAAGTACGTCACTTCAATGAAATCCTCTGCATGCACCTTTAATAAACATCGGCAGAGGTTTGTTTTTTACTAAGTGCATTAAAGTTCATTATCTTGGAGCGATGTTTACTTACTTTCTCTAACGGTAACTAGCGGAGTCAATAAAAAAAAAAAAACTATATTCATTATTCTCTGTCCATCCCTGTTTTAAATTTTACAAAACAATTCTCAAGCAGTTATTCTCTACTACGGATTTGCTAAATGAATAATCATTATTAACAAAATATAATACTGGAAGATGTATGAATGAAGACTACGAATACATTCTATAATTCAGAGCCCTGAAAAGTTGATTCAGATTTTTCTGATGAGGACTCAACCATTTTAATTGAAAACGAATTTGACCCGAAAAAGTAATAAATCAAAACCATATCACTGTTTGTATTGCTTACTAGTTAATGAGGAGTTATAAGTATCATGCTAGTATTGGACCCAAAAATAAATATATTCATGTTATGCCAATGACTAGTTCATTTTAATCCATGTTTGCTGCTAAAAGTAGTACTTGTAATTATGTCAAAAATTTAGGGGAAAAAATCCCAAGGTTCGTCACAATGGTGACCAATTCTAATATATTTGATACATGCAACTTAAAGTAAATATTGATATGTTATACCGGGTGTTAATGTTTCATTTTTGTCTCGCACAGTGCATTGGTGTCGTGTATTCAAACACACTGACAAGTGTTAAATGCATAAATGCCATGCATTTTAAAATTACACAAATATAGGCATAACTTTTCCTACCATACACAATAAAAATGGCAGAATTTACGTGATCTGGACAATCCAATAATTGCACTCGTATTAATGAAAGGTGTGTATTCATGCATGCGTGGTAATTATTTGATGTTACTAAAAATGATGAATTGGATTATATTTACTTAATTAATTTTCTTTTTTGCAGGATTTGCTGAAGCGTCGAATCTTTCAGATCTTGTCGACAACTTGTTCCAGAATTATCACACCCACATTCGACCAGTGTGCGACTTGGAATCTCCAATACACGTCAAGCTCGGAATAGCCGTTCGACAGATAATAAATCTTGTAAATACAAATACAGTCTATCTACAAATATTTTAGCAGTTTTTTTTCGATAATTAGATTGTTCCCTGGGGGAAATAAGCTGCTAGTATCTATTTTCGCAGCTCAAATGTTTTAATAATGTGCATTTATAATCTAGCTTTGTTGATTGATTCATAGTCTGCATTTTGTTGAGCATACATGTATCAGAGAATTCGAAGTGTCATTTCTAATAAACAAAATCACTTCCCTGTTCGTTAACTCGTGGCCTATTGGAATAGAATGTTTAATGTTTGGTTCTTGTCTAAAGTATAACCATTATAAATGGCAAACTCAACGTAACTCGCAATCATTCAAAAGTAATTGAACAATTAATCTCACTTCTCACTTACACAAGTAACACAGCATTACGCTTGTACAGTGACTAAAATGTGCTTTTTTACGATAGTTTTAATATATTTTAAAG
>WFKH01011581.1:41542463-41555326 GCA_016163765.1 Magallana hongkongensis | reverse complement strand
AATTGTGTCTTTATTCAATATTTATCATGCACATACAAAAAACTGACAGAATTGTATCCTCAGAAACCTTTAAATAATGATAATCAAAGAAAATTGGCCTCCCACAAATTTGAATGATTCCACAGTAAACAAATAGTTCTCAGATCAAAGAATTACCAATTTTCCTGAGAAGCTGACAGAAATTAATGTTTCGAAATTGTGGGTATATAACATTAAATTTAATTAAACACACTAAATAATTTGATAAAGGGTATAGCTCGCAAAAAATCAGCAGCTCAAAACTTCATGCATCTATTCCTTTGTCTTTAAAAACAAAAAAATTTTAAATTCAAATAGACCAAAATTCCCAGAAAATTAACAAAATCAAAATTTCTTGGTAACATTCACATCTACACATTGTGTCCTACATTTACCGGTAAATGCCTACAAAGCTTCACAGTTCCATGCTGCCAGAGTTTTTGAAATCCGCCGGTCCCACCGGCAAAACCGGTAAATATTTCAAATGTCCGGTAATTATTCTTATTCAATCGGTCTTAATGACCGGTAATATAAAAACGACCGATTTAAGACATTAACCTCTTTAAAAGCAGAATTAAAATGTTTGCAAACACCTTCAATTTGATTTAACAAAGCAATTCACTCTCTATCGACAAGATTGACTTTTACGCGCATTGTAAGGGAAGGCTAATTAACGAAAAAATGCTACATGACATACTTATAATGAGGTCTCTAACTGCTATTAACCGACATTTATGATTTCCAATCGTTTGTTAATTGACTAACTATGTTTCAATTTTATTACTAAAAAAATAAAAAAAAATTAAAAAACAAATTAAAAACCTAATTATTTGTTGTTGTGAATTTCTATCCTTTTTTCAGTTTCGTCATTTAGTACGACCGTTCTCCGTAAACAACATGGCTCCTGCCAAACACGGGAAACAGTTTAGTTTGATTTCATTTTACGCGAAAATTTGACGGAGTTTGAAATATTTGTAACAGTTTAGAAGTGCAAGTAACTTGATCAAACAGCCTGCGCATCAAGCACGTTATCATTATATCTATAGTACTAATGAGGTTATTATATAACATATGGTTACGTTTTTAATGTAAAGAAATTGAAAGTAAAGAGGGGAGATTCAGAGGAAATTTCCCATACTAACATGATTTATGAATATAAACTTGTTAGTTTTATTTAATGGTGTTTTGTTTCTTTTATTTGAAAGTCAAATTTTGACTTGTGAATATTTGTTCAGACCGGTAAATTCCATAAAATCACCGGTCCACTTGACCAGTGAATTTTTTTTAATTTCAAAAACTCTGTGCTGCAGGTTAAGAGGAGTTGTGCTTATAAACTGTTTATTGCTAAATTCAATATAGAGCAAAAATTCCAAGTTCAAAAGGGCAGAAACTCCCAGAAAAATATTGGAATAGGAATATTCTGGTAATATGCACATCTAAACTTTGTGTTCTAATACCTACAAAGTTTTATGAAATTCTCTGCAGCAGTTTTAGAGGAGTTGCACTTACAAACTGTTCATTACTTCATTCAATATATGGCCAAAATTCTAAGTTCAAAAGGTCCCAAATTCCCTGAAAAATAATGGAATTTGAATTTCCTGGTCATATGCACATCTACACATTGTGTCCTAAATACCTACAAAGTTTTACAAAATTCCGCGCTGCGGTTTAAGAGGAGTTGTGCTTACAAAAAAAACAGGACTGAGGGACTGACTGATTGACTGAAGGATGGGTAAAAAACATTATACCCCTCGCAACTTTGTTGCGTTGATATAGTTTTTACTATTATAAACAAAAAATGTGGTTGACCATCGGGAGGGACTCTTAAAATTGATTGTTTGGGTGCCTATCAAATAAAACACCATAAATTGAATTCTTGACTAATAGCATAAATTTTTGATATCTACACCAATTATAGGCCTATCAAATTCTATGCATGCACAGCAAAAGTGTACCTTTCAATTCCAGACATCCCATTTGTGTCATGTATTGCCTGCCTGGCTGCATTTCAATCTTGTACAACTGGAGGTAAGGCTGATTTTGATACTTGGGATGACTGAATCTGGGAACATATTCTTTGAACAGCATGTGGACTAGATCCTTCTCCTTTAGAAGATACCGCAAAAAACATGATAAAAATCACATGTGAACTTTGTTATGAACTTATCTCAAACTTATTCGGACTAAGGAAAAAATTCAGAATATAAGACATGCATGCAGGATTTGAGATATATGAAGAGTAAACTACATTTTAAATACTTCAATATGCAATTAATTGAGTTATTGATGTTTAAGATGTCCAAGTTCAACTGTAATTTTAGAGTATCATTGAATTAATTTATAATGTAGGTACATGTAATGTTGCAATTAAAAGAACCTAATTACCTACATACATGCAATACATGTCAGCAAAATGCAAGAAATTCAAATGTTCAGCTGCTAACATTTGCAAATATTAAAATGAGACAGATATCTACTAAAATCAAAATTTAAAATATACAAATTTCATACTTTTGTTCTTTATCATATGGCAGCAATCAATTTTGGCATGTGGTTTATTTTTATAGATAAATACATGTATCATACGAAAAAACAATTGCTTACCAAAAGCCAGTGATTTGCAAGTTTCATCATTTCTGGGTCCTCTGGTCCCTTTTTGATAGCTCTTTCAATAAGCTGGAAAGAAGAACACTTAATAGAGTTCCTTACTAAACTCTTTAAATATGTCATTTTTCCTTAACTATTTTATTGAATATAGCTTATTTGGCATTGTAAAATATAAATAATATATATGAGTAGAATAAATATATGAATGATGCAGAATTTTCAGACTAGAGGTGACCCAAAATGTCTACCCAAAAGCAGAGGATCGAACCTCTTTAAAATAACAGTTCATTAAATGTTTGTGAAGAAATTTTCATTTCCTATGGGATCTTAATTTTAAAGGTAAATATCTCACTTGTTAGTAACTGCAAAACTATAGCTCTATGGAGCTACAGTTCCATCCATACAAAAAAATGTATATTTATTGCGCATACAAAGTTGTGCATTGTTTTGGACTTAATCATAATGAACTAATCTAGGAATATATTCTGTAATTTTTTTCATACCAAAAAAATCTGACACTCCTCTTACAGAACTGGCAAAGAATTAGCTGCAGAACTGTAGCTCTACAGAAATTTAGGTTGATGAGTCGCGGAGCCATACATGTTAACTCTACCTTTTTACGAAGAAGTCTACCGCTTTTTAACTCTGTCTCCCACCTTTCGCTTTTATTCGATAATCTACTGCTTTTATCAAAATCCGTTTTGTTGTTTTGATAGATAGTAATTTTGGAGGCCATTGTGGTTTGAAAATCTCGTCGGATATGAAATTATCGTGTGACTTGAATTGGAGGCATACAAACTTTTTCAAAAAGATTTAAAATCTATGCGAAAAAGCCTTCATGCAATGCTACCTCCTTTGGGTTCAAAATCTAATTCTTTTTCCCCACTGAAGGTTAATATGTATGGTGGAGCTCCATCCATACAACAAACTATCTTTATTGCACACAAAAAGTTGTGCAAGGTTTTGGACTTCTTAAACTAACTTAGGAATATATTCTGTAAATATTTTCATATCAAAAAATTCCTGTGAGATTTTACTACTGATTCACCACTTTACTTGCCTCAAACGTTTTCCTAAACACGGTTACACCCTAACCAACCTCAGAAAGTGAAGCATGTTAATTTCACGTTAGGATCAAGAGTCACCATTTTCACCTGTAAACAAACAACGCCATTTCACTTTACAGGGCTGGTGAGGGTGTTTAAAAGACATTTTTAAGGGCAAGTAATGACATCTCAAGCAAAATGTCTCAGAAATTTGTTGGTATTAAAATTTTCAGAATATATATTCCTAAATTACTTTATTAGGGCCAAAACCGTGCGAAACTTTTTGTACGCAATAAATATACAGCTTTTTGTATGGATGGAACTGTAGCTTCACGGGCGTCAACCCGAATTTCCCTTGGAGCTACAGTTCTGCAACTAGCAAAGACTATAATTTTCAAATCTATTAGACAAAGACCTATTATATTTTATATACTCCAAATAATTTAATTTAACGATATAAGTTAACAAATACTGAATTACATAGAGATAAAAATCCACTGAATTTGACCCTATTTTCGAGAAAATTCGAACTTACTGCCTCTGTGTATTCTCTAGTTTCATTAATGACTCCCCAACTTCCCTCAATTCTCTGAAAACGCAGTAGCATTGAAATAGTTTTCTGCAATCGTAGTTCTCTGCCCGGTGGACCAGAATTATGGCCCATGGCCTTGGATAATTTCCTAGGACGATTTCTAAATGCAAATCGACTCATGTTTTTTTCCCGGAAGTACAGTGACACAACCTACTTTTAAAAGGTTGAAATGATAATTCGCTCCCGGAATAGTAGTGGTCCAAATAAAATAGTAAAAAAACCAAACATGATTCTGCTCCCAATTTACCAGTTCACTTGAATTTTGAGAGCATACCTCAAAACTTCAATTTCATTTCCTTATTTTCAATTCAGTTTTTACATGGCCCCAAAAAAGTGGGGGGGCCAACTCCTTCATCATTCAATTTTTTATTTGTAAATTTAAATTAAAAAAAATCTTTGCTGCGACAAAAAGGGTGGGGGGGGGGGGGGGGGGGGGGGGGGGGGCCCCCCCCCCCCCCCCCCCCCCCCCCCCCATTCTACGTCCCTGAACAAGTTATCATATGTTTGCAGAGAGACAGAAAATGTTTAATTATTGTTGACAATTTTAAGATGTCATCCCTGCATGTTTGACTAACTTTACGTGTACTTAAGATGATGCTTAGTTTTCATCTCTATATAAAAAAAACAATGTGATGCTATTTGTTTTAGTTATGGAAATCAGTTTGAATTGAAGACATTAAAAACGAAATACATGTACATGTAGATACAAAGTGTGTAAACAGTGAACAAGCCTCAAAAGGGGTCTCAATTTTGTAATAAGGAAGATCGCGCCTCGTTTTTGTTTTTGTTAGTTCACGATATTGTCATTACCGAGCTCAAATTTTTTGTGGGTATTTTCCCTTTTTTATTTTTGTTACCGGGGGGGGGGGGGGGGTATTGTATTTATTAATTTATATCATTGTATATTTTTTTTCATTCGTGTCGATTATTTTGTTTATATTTTTTCAGCGTCCAGTGTGAACTTTCAATAATAGTTGTACGTGCACAGATACATAACCACATATAAGAAAAATAGGTAAATTAAATACATGTACATGTATATATGCATGATAATTGTCCCTTTCCCGAACCACTGTCCAATAATCAATGAAACTCACCAAGGCCGAATCTAAACAAATTAAATATGTATGGTGCATCCACTTTCGAGTATTAGTAACCAATATCGAATATCATTAATATTACTGAGATATTTATCCGTTGACAGTTATTAGTATATTGGCGAGTCAGGCGAGTTTAAAGATGAAACTTGCACTGTTGTATGTGAACATTTATATTCTAATTTTGTTAAGATGCACCTTGTCTCATACTTTGAACGATGTTATGGCTCTGCACCAGAAGTTGTTAAACGCCTCGACCTACGACCAAACCTTGCGACCAGGAAAAAACCAAAGCGAACCTACTATTGTAACAATGCGTATGAAAGTCGGGAACCTCGTTGATATAGACGAAATTGCCGGAACAATGAAGATAAAGGGAGATCTGAAGATAAGTTGGATGGACGAACGAATCGCTTGGGACCCGGACGACTATAATGGCATTAGGCAAGTGTTCATTCAAAAACAAAAATTATGGGTACCTGAAATGTACTGCATTTCCTCTTTGGCCCAAA
This sequence comes from Magallana hongkongensis, assembly GCA_016163765.1. Taxonomy (NCBI): domain Eukaryota; kingdom Metazoa; phylum Mollusca; class Bivalvia; order Ostreida; family Ostreidae; genus Magallana; species Magallana hongkongensis. The sequence continues at coordinate 41,549,454 of WFKH01011581.1, read as the reverse complement.
ATACAGGTTTAGGCTTAGACAATTTTATGGTAAAGTTTTCGTTCAGGGGATTTGCTATTTGGGATGTTCAGAGTATATTCTGGAGTACATGTAATATTCAGATCACACACTACCCAGTGGATGCCCAGAGTTGCTCGTTTCAATTTTTCCCCAATGGATATAGCTCTGACGAGATTAGAATAAATATTATTGACAGTGAAGTCGTCGGGGATGACTACAAAGAAAATAGTGCTTGGAAATTCAAAAATGGGGAAGCTTTCGCAAGAGAGGGTACAGCGCCTCAGGCGGATACATTCATCGTGAGTTTATCGTACGAACGAAGATCTATCATTCATATTATAACAGTTATTGTTCCGACATCATTAATGGGGTTCGTCCACATGTTGGTATTTTTTCTTCCAGACGACTCCGGAGAGCGTGTTGGTTTCTCCGTTACAGTTCTGTTGTCACTGGCGGTCTATCAGAGCATGCTCAGTGAGGCACTTCCGAAAGCCTCGGTCCCGCAGATACCAATTATAAGCATCAAGGTTTTTGCTGACCTCTTGATAAGTTTCATTATTCAGATGTGTGTCATTTTTAGTCAATACTTGTACATTAAAGAACAGAGAGGGGAAGATCTGCCCAACGTCATTAAAGGATTCGCCCGCTGCCTTGAATGCAGGAAGAGGAAACAAAAGGTTAAGGCAGACGAACTGTATTCGGATGATGAAGAAAGAGAGGGCAAAGAAAAGAAAAGAAAACGATTCGGGGACGCCGTGGATATACACAGGTTCAGAAGAATTATTAATATCGTCTGTGGTTGGATTTGTTTTGCATCCTTGTTGGCAACAAATATTTCTCTCATTTCAATGCTCTTAGAAAAAACTACAAAAACTAGTTAATACTATGATTGTCTGAATGGCTATAATTTTGCATATTGTTAATTTAATTGTCTTCATATGTTGCAGTAATGAGATATACTGTATAATTGTGATCGTTGTTGTAATCCCGTTGGAAGCAAAGTTAAATTGAATTTATTTTAACTGTTATTATTATATATTTAGCTTGTCCAGGTTAAGGTAACATACATTACTGTAACTATACGCTTCTTATTCTGTGGTGATTTGAAATCAAATGACACAGAATTTCCGACATTAATTATTACTTAGAAGACGTTGACACAATTGTTTACATTAATTAGTATAATACATATTTATCTGTAATAAAACCTTTAATGTTAATATTTATTTCATTCAATTTATTACCCGGTATGTTAAAACAATAAATATCTATTTAAACATTTCATTTTTTCATATACTAGTAGTTGCCTTGTAACGTAAATACATCACATGAAGAGATGTATGATCTTTTTCCAAAGCAAGCATCATAACAGCATTGAAATTAGGCCAAATCTTCTACAATAAAGAAGAAACTACTTTAATCTGCATCTCAATTGCCATGTTCTGTACCCGTTTCATTAAAGGACGATGAGGCATTTCGTGCAGTATTAGTCAGTGAAATAGAATTTGAATTTTTCACACTGCTTTTACTTTCCGGTCGCGTCATAGAAGTATCTAGATGACCCTCCGTTAGTATATGTAAATCAGATGCCAGTTTTCTTGAATTCTCTGTCTGGGATACAGCGCTCGACATGTTCGAAGTCATTTTTGTTAAAGGATTTGAAATGATCGTCAAATTCCCTAACTTCTGTTCCTTTGCAGGAACTGAGTCCGGCCCTTTGATAGATGTACCGGGACCACCTTCCTGTAATATTCTGAGAGAATCTTCTACATTCGGCGCAATTGTTGGTGGTGTAGTCGACGGGTCGAAGATCTTGGTATTGTTTTCTGTCGTTTCTGTCTCATTTGGAGCCGATTGTGAATCTTTTACAGATGTATCAAGGCCGCCCTCCACTAGAACATGTACATCAGATGCCATTTTCTTTGAAAAACTTTTCATACTGTCCGTTTGAGATGCATCGTTTGACGTTTCCAACGTCATTTTACTTTTAGGGTTTGAAATAATTGTCAGTTTCCTTGGTTTCTTCCCCATTCCAAAAATTGAGTCCTTCTTGAGTCTTTCTTTCTCACCAATCGCATTGCTGCCCTGCCTAGAAGGTTTCTCTTCTTTGCAAGTCCCATCATTTTGATCACATACTCTGCAATTGGATGGGCAAGGGTTTTCACAGAACGTTCCGTAATACCCGTTTTCGCAGCCAAAATGACAGGCTCCAGTTGTTGGACGACAAAGGCCTCTAAAGCAGTTGGGGCATCTATTCTCACAGTTCTCACCATAAAATCCCCGAGAACATTGGACGCACTGCCCATTGTGTATACGACAAATGTAACAGTTGCGCGAGCAGTCGTCTTGGCAATGGGGCCCCCATTTGGTTGGTTTGCAGGTTGTGCAAATTCCGCTTTGTATTTCGCAAGAAAAGCAGAGAACACATTTGAAGAAACAGTGCGGACCAAACCAGCCGTCTCTACAGGAAAGACACTGCCCTGTCGCCTGCTGGCATGATGGACATGTGTTCGGACAGGATTTCTGACATTTTTCACCATAGAAGCCTTTTAGACATTTCTCACATATCCCGGTACTGTTGTCACATGTGTTTTCCACACAGTGCATACATTGCGTATCCGCTGCAAAAAAAAAAAGAAAAAAGTTTAACCTATCTGGATACAGCTGATTTTATTTAGCAGTATTAATATACGCATGTGGAATATGTATGTCTTTTTTTCAAGGCTCTCCAAGTCCGGTTAACAATCAATCTTCTTACAGAGTCGGTAAAATGTAATGAAATGCATTGAATTTCCGCAAGTTTATATCCAACGTGAAAGGATAACAATGAAGTATTTTGACAGATTACGTTAATTGGCTTAGCGTAAAAAATTGTAATTTATTCTAACGATTTGTCTTCTATTTACGTGAATGCAGATCTTGAATATACACATAGAAAAAAATATCTATAATGTTCTGCAAACGATAACAATTGCATTTTCATACTCACTCTTTCTTATCGAACTAAATCTACAAATATTTTACGTTTTATTCATAAGTATAATTTTAAGTCCGGACCTGCTGTTCGTAACGTTGATGCTTGAATTTTTTTTAATTCCAACTACAAATTTGAGTAATTATTAGGTTGTTAAATAAATATTTACCTAGTTTTTTGGGGTTTTTTTGTTTTTCGGGTTTTTTTTTTATTGTTCATTTAGAATTATAATGTTGATACAAAAATTAAAACATTCAATTTTCAAAAAGTATATGTTACCATCATGGATGATTCTGTTGCTTTTGTAGTTGCTTACAAATTAAATCCGATATTTTCCCTAATATTTTCAGACTTATTTTTATTCAAATAGACTTACCTTTCTTCCTGTTTGGATTTCGTCTAGATTCCTCCGCTTCTTGGGTCAAGGCGAAGACAAGGCATGTAATTACTATAAGAGTCCCATAAACTAGCCGAAACATTGTTTAAGTATTTTTGTTTCTTCCCAATGTACTAAAGAGGGAACGAGCCATTTTAACAAAGAAGTATGAATAATTAATTTTGCGTGGTAATTCGTCATCAGGCAGAATGCCCCCAAGCGGAACCAGCCTTGCATTATCAACTTGAAACAATTTGCTTACAATCGTTAAAGTACGCTATCCTTGTTCTAACTCATTTATCAAATTTATCAAACGTTAATCATGAACACAAATCGTTACTTTATTTTTAACATGAACAGAAAATTATTTACATGTTCGACGATATAAAGTCTAATGTACATACTATTGTACTACCTCAGTAATTATTTTGGTAATGACGCTGACATTCTTAAAAAGGATGGGACATTTTTTTAAATGTGAAAAATGTACATGTACTTAAAATAAATAAATGAATAAAGAGTAAAAGGGCGTGCGTATAAAAGATTACCAATGACAATACAATTTTCCGAGAGAAATTGATGTCAAGTGTGCTGTTTTTTCTACATCAGATATCTTGATTCATCTGTGACATATATCTGTATATTTTTTGTATAATTCTAACCTATATCTCATTATAAGACAGACTAGATGCCAATATGAACTTGCAACATCTGGCATGGCGTTATTTATTGTGGCCTTAAAGCACATCGGAGTTCATGTCGAATTTCTTGACAACAAAATCGAATACACAATACTGAAAATTCATATATTTTTTAAGGTTATTTACTTTTTAATATAAGGTTATTTGTCCTAAAACTGGTCAAAGTGAATCGTAAAATATTAATTAAATGCAACTAGTTCATGGGATTACCATAATTTGTTAATTAATGAACTACTAGACAAGTATACAAAGATACTCTTTAGGTGACCAAATGTTAATAAATGAATCTTCAATATTGCATTTCTCTTAGTGTGACCTAGTATCCAAATCACGTTTCTTTGATGAAATGTGAATTATATAAGAATGCATTTGCACAAACTTTACATGCAATTAACCTAGGCTGAAAGTGTTGGTGTTTCATCAAAAGAATTTTGCGTTATATTAGTCAATATCGCCAGTGTACACTGTGCTAGAAAAGTCTTTATGATTAATATTATTTTAACCACAACACAACATGAGCATTAATCTTGTTGCCATTCCCAAGTTTTATACAATTTTATTCGTATATGGATGTAATGGTAAGGTTTTTAACGTATTTTTTCTATACAACCTATATACTAGTAAACCACTCTCATTCTTTCACATACTTACATACATGTACATGTAGTTTCGTTGCATACAATAACATGGGTTGAATGAATTTCATTAAAGCTGAACACCGCTCGTAAATAGGCACCGTCACACAGGTACCTGGTATATAAACCCTTCGATTTCGTTACACCCGATTGCATACCTGAAACTCGTGGCCGACGTGTAGTATTCCTTTCGTGGTCTTTGGATTTTATGCATTTATTTCTTATTCTATGTGCATATTCTGTTTGTAAATAATGCATTGACCAATTTATTTGATGTTAGTATTCTCCTGGCTTGAAAAGAGTGCGTAAAACTTGATATTTCATCGCGACCTGGTAACACGGCGAGGCAAGATGTACGTCCACACAGGTGAGACCTCTACAGCGAAATACTTCGAAGTGTTTAGAGGTCTGCGCCTTATATAGGGGTTGTAGGGACAGCAGTGATGAAAGAGAAATATGGCGGACAGTGCCTATTTACGAACGGTGTTCAGCTTTAAAGGTCACCGGCAATAAAAATTTTCGCTGAAAAATGGTAGTTTGCAAGTTTCCAGCGCGGTATCTCGACTACACGCGGTAAGAATTACCTGTAAAAACTCGTAAGGTATCTAAAAATAGAATGAGGAGGTGTGTCTGACTTGGAGCGATCTGATTGGTCGTTTAACCTGTGACGTCATATCAACCATTAACTAAAATAAACAATCGTTAACGAAGCCGAAATAGGGTGAATTTTATCGTAATTATCGTAAATATTTGTTTCATCTGAATACCTTTAATTTTATGATTCAATTTACAGTGATGGAAACATCTTAATCAATTTTTTTCCCCATAATATACGACAATTTAAACAATAAAATAATTATTATTATGCTACATATTATATTCTTAACGCAATTCATGGTTTTGCTTATTTGATATTCTATCATACTGTAATATGAATCTGTTGCAAAGAAGTTTCGTCTTTTTCTCAAACAATAAATAAAAAAATAAATAGATAAGGCATACTCGTTTGCACGCTTCTACTGCTTACTTCCTTATATTGTTAATTTGGGAATCTTATCATATTATGGCGAGTTCTGTATCATCAAACTATTCAAGGTGACCGACTTTGGTTTTCATTGCGCATGCTTTTGCGCACTCTTGTACAATCCCGTGTTTTTGTTTAAGAGATTGCTTTGATACATTTTATGAAATTTAACACAATAAATAAATAACCGATAAAAATATTTAGGATTTTTCAAGAAAACCTCAATTTTGATTTTCTCGTTGTTTGGTAGGAGAACGTCGCCATTGTGCATTTGTGACGTTATGCAAATTATATACACAAAAAATGCTTCTCAGGATTAAGCCCTTGAAAAGTTGTTTTTTTTTTCGTGGGTGAAATACATCTTCATATTTCCTTCTTTTATCTTGCAGTAAATGAATAATTCTAAGAACCTCAGTTCTTTGTATAATACTGTGTTAATATGTTTTTGTTTTCGTTTGTTTTAAAATCACTTACATATTCATACCAATTTTAGTCCGTAGTTCTTTATACCTCTATTCATGACTAAACGTACCACACATTTGAGTAGGAGGATTTAAAGAAGACAAAACAACCCCATATACTAAACTTTGTAAATTTGTAGACTGGTTAATCATCTTATTCGATTAAGGAGAACTACAATTAAGCGGCTACCAGTCCTGTTGATTCCCCAATTTCATTTCAATCAGCCTTTTAATTCATTCATTCATTCATTCATTATTAATTGTTCCAAACTGATTGGTTCCTAATCGGTACAGGATCTATTTATAGTCCGCTTATTTGACAAGAAATGCGTATTCAGTGATATGCGTATTCTGATATCTGAAAAAAGGCCACAGGACAATATGAATCTTTGAAATATATTGTTGACCAGATACTAGTATTATATAGTACATGTAACATTACTGCACACAGATTTCATGGACAGTTTTTCATCATATTAAATGCATATGTACTGAGAAAATTTGAAAATGAAATATCAATTAGCTGAAATTGTATCAAGTATAATTATTCATTGGTACAATTCAACCAAGACATGCATATTTTAAGTTTTTCTAGCTATGCGCTAGTTTACTAAAGGATCTTAAAAGCTGACACTATTTTAATCTATACAGAACGCTGGATATCACGAAGACAAGTGTGATGATCTTACTTTTTTCATGTAAAAGTGGCATTCAATGTTTGTTGCTAAATGCTAGCAATAAAAAAATTAGAATTACATATAAATACACAATAGCGCTGCAAATGGCAAACACTTAGCCAAAGCAAGCAAGCAAGCAAGAT
>WFKH01011581.1:41526113-41538505 GCA_016163765.1 Magallana hongkongensis | reverse complement strand
TTTATGCACATCAAATTCATAGCTATGTACTAACAATTTTGACATCATTGTATAGACAGTTGGTATAGTTATGTACTAAGTAAACAATTTTGACACCAATATACAGAAAGTTAGTAATTATAAGAAACTAGTACGTCGTTAGAATTTGTGTTCGAATTATGTGCATATCATTATACAATAAATATTTTTTTAAGTTAACATGAGGAGCGACCTCTTCAATATTATTTTAGTACAGTACACAGTGTCCATATACACAACTTTAGTTCGTTGTAATGGTTTCCAAGCCTTTGGAAACAGTCTTGCCAAGGTTTTTTTTTTTTACTTCCTGTAACAAATGTAAATATCAATTGATTCATGTTTAATTTATCATGTCCTCAGACTGAATTGTAGTACTTGTACATATGAATAATGCTAGAGTATAAATGGTGTATGTTGAAAATGTTAGGATACAAACTGTAACATTGTATAAATTGAACTCCAAATCTGAATTAATAGTTGTCATATAGAATTTAGGTGGTAAATCTTTTAAATATCAATTGTTCAAAATTTATCAAAAAAGTACTGAACATGTAGGTCTATTTTCTATTATATAATACTCTTAATATAAATATAGTGTAACTTTCATCCACGCATATAAATAACCATTCATGCCGTATATGGCGGTACATGGCGTAAATCATAAATAAGCCATACAATTTGCAGGCAAAACTTTGTTTGAAAATTAAGCATTAAATGCATTTTTTAAAACTTAGTTTATATGTTGTAACTGATAAATTGCAATGATTTTTTCTGAGGATGAAAATATAATGCTTGATACTTATCCGTGGCAAACCTTTTTGCTATCTTTGGTTCCTCATACAAAGGATGGCGCCTCACACAATGAATCCTAGCAATAAGAGAGACGGTAGCACATAACCCACATTAACTACTGCCTGGCCAGACATCTGAGGAAAAGCTGTGTTTGGGGGTGAGGTTGTAGCTACGGAATAGGAAGGCAGAGTGGGTAAGGTGGTAGCTACGGAATAGGAAGGCAAAGTTGGTAAGGTGGTAGCTACGGAATGGGTAGGCACAATGGCATGTAAATCTGGGGTAGTAGAATCGACTAAAAATATCAGAAAAATATACCCGTCTGATTTTATTATCATTCAATTAATAATATTCAGCAAAGATTTAATCTTTTTTGGAAGCCATATAATTTTTTTGTGGGTGGGAATGTTGAATTGACTACTGTCTGCAAAACAATCTTTTGTATAAGACTATTAACAATTTTAGAAATAAAAACATCCTTCTGTTTTAGTACACCATGCTTTGGTAAAAGAACATAACATCCAAAATAAAAAGTTATAAATGTGCCCTTATAAACATGTAAGTTATTTCTAAAATCAATGTTATGTATAGAACTTTTGAAGTTTGTTTAAAGATAGATTAAATAATATATAATTCACGTATTTAAGGAGCAATTTTCTGATTAATGTATTAATAAAAATATATGACGAATTTTAAAATTTTTAAAATTAGTTGACAGAAATTAGACTATATCGAATATAGTCTTTTACCTGCGCAAGAGGAATTCTTTAATACTTGAATGTAAATCTTTGTAACTCCTCTATAGTTGGTTGCTTCAACAAGATATGTTCCAAACATATGTCTATACATAACATGAATGTAGTAATTTGTCGTATAAAATATTTGTGTGTAAGATTTGACACAAATGTTGCTTTCATATTCAACTCAGCCCCCTCACAGGTTCTGTAGGTCTGATTGGTCGGCGCATTGTTAGCCAAACGAGGCTTGCCTTCAAGAGAAAATATTACAGCATACAAATTGTTACAAGCTACATATATACGAGTTACATTTGTACGTACTTCTTGAAGATAGAAAGATAAATTGATTATGACATACAATATGTAGCATGTTATGATGAATAAAACTTCTCGATCATCCATTGTTTGATGTTTAACATACAAGGGTTGTCCAAAAAGTTCGTGGACAATCGCGTTTCTTGTCATTTCAAACGGGTTAATAGATGCATATTGAATATCGAAATGTTTGTCATAAAAGTAAATCAAACTATAGTTGTTCTGAATGATTTTCATAAAATTAAACTAAAATTTTAATGTATCAAAGGGTCGCGGAAAGTACGCACGGCCCAGTGTAAAAATTGTTCAAACTTTGTAACTAAATATTTAGATATGAATATTTACAGTTTTTATAAAACATGACAAAACTTCATAGTTTTCTATTATGATGCAGTTAGTGTTGTGTCCGTCATTTTCATACGCCATTTGAAACAGTTTTCAAACTAGCAAAGGACTTCAAAAATATATTACGGCAAGAACATGTCTTTAAGAATTCCAAAGAAAGAAATGTCGGCTGACCACGCGCCATCATAAAATTCTGTGTCGACTGAGGAAAAACACCAACAGAAAACGATTGAATCAAATGATGGTGGAAACAGAAAAACATTGATTCATCAGAAATAGTTTAAGTTCACAAATATACAAGCTACACAAGCGATTTTATGGAGCGTGCGATTGTTTTCTCTGGCCAGTCGGTGAATGCAGCATATCACTCTCGGGTAAACCCAGGATTAAGACGTTATGAAAACGTCGTTATAACTCAACGTCAGATTGGGCCGTTCGACCTGTATAGGCAATGAATATGATTGTAATGATAACTCCAATGTAAGAATGTAGATTGCTCTGATTTTCATACATATTCATTATTATACTCTATATTAGAATATCATAATACTTTCCTGAAAATGACGCCGTCATTTTGAATATAATTACATGTGTTCGCGAACTTTTTTGACAACCCTCGTATCCTTCTGCAGAGTCGGTTTCATTGTTAACATGCAAAAATTTTGCAAACGAAATTCTGAATGAAATGAATATAATTTTCGTTTATTTTGACAAACTGCCATTATTAAAATAGAGAATTTTACGAAGAAATGATATACACTTCGCTTGGTTAGCATTTTCCTTTTTATTAATAGAAGAACTCCAAGTTATGATATCATATAGCGGTTTTTTTTGACGGGACACAAATTTGACGGATTTGGCCTTACAAGGTCTAGCACTCATTTTGAAGAATTTTGGTGCATCCTTTTCCCTTCATTAAAAATATACTGTCGGTTTATTTTAAATATCTGAGAAGTTAATGTACCAAAACAAAAATCCAAAGTCACCATTACAATTGCAAGTTGATAAAAATTGTAGTCCGATCCAGGCTTCACACACTTCAATATTTTCCACAGAAATAACTAAATAGTACTTAATATATGCGTGAAAAAAGTATACCTTGTTAACAATCAATTTTAATTTGATTGATCGTGAAAAAAACCCACCATTAATTTGACAACTATCTGATTTTTTTTTTCATTTTAAATATAATAACCGAATAGCTGTTTTTTGGCGGGGATATAATTTTGGCCTATTTTTGTCATTTTTGAAAATTCTCAAATATTCAAATCACCAAATTTAAGTACTTCTATGTCGATTATGTTGACGGACATGTAGATTTTATGAGCTTATTTTTTCATTCATTTTTTAAGTCTGCGATAATGTTAAAAAGGGATAATTTTTTGCATGCACACAATAAAGTTAGATACAAATAATTTATACATTTACTTTTAATCAATACAAAGCTAATGTAAATAAGTAAAAGCTTATCATTATTATTATTATCTTAAGACTAACAATTTAAGCCAACCTTGTGAAATTCGACAATTTGTCTTTTTAGGTCACCAGAGTCATTCAGGTGACCTATTGCTATCTGTTTTTGTCCGTCGTCGTTCGTCAGTCGTAAACTTTTGAACATTTCTAGCTTCTTCTCTGGAACTACTCAACCAATTTCAACCAAATTTGACTTATAGCATCAATGGGTAAAGGTGAGTAAAAATTGTGAAATTCATGGCCCCTGCCCCCCCCCCCCCCCCCGGGGCCTAAGGGGTGGGGCTAAAACCATCAAAATTAATGCAATCTTTAAAACATCTTCTTTTTTGCTCCTGGACATCAAACAGTCAAACTACTGGCATGATTGTATAAGCATTGAGCTCTCTACCAAAATTTTGAAATTCATGGCCCCAGGGTCAGGGGTTCTGCGCTAGAGTGGGGCACAAATGATTACATAGTAAAAATGCATTGATTCTTTAAAAATCTTCTCTGCTCCTGGGTTTTTAGCCAATGAACTAAGTACATAGTTATGATGAGAGAGAATGCCTCTTCCAAAATTGTGAATTTCATGGCCCCTGGGTCAGGGGTTCTGGTGTTAGGGCAGGGCTCTAATGATAATATAGTGAACATACATTAATACTTTGAAAATCTTCTCCTCTGCTTCTTGGTATTATGCCCATCAATTAAGTAAATAGTTATGATGAGGAAGAATGCCTCTTCAAAAATTGTGAATTTCATGGCCCCTGATGTTAGGGTGGGGCTATAATGATTATATAGAGAGAATGCATTAATTCTTCAAAAATCTTCTCCTCTGTTCCTGGATATTAGCAGATGAACTAAGCATATAGTAATAATGAGTAAGAATGCCTCTTCCAAACAAGTGATTGTTATGACCCCTGGGTCAGGGGTTCTTTTTTTTTGGGGGGGGGGGGGGGGGGGGTTATGATTATATAGTGAAAATGCATTAATTCTTTGAATATCATCTCTGCTCCAGGATATTAAAGGCCGAGGTTTTTAACCGGTCGGTTTACCTCAGGTAAGTTTAGGTGGGGGTGGAGCCTATATTGAAAGAGGTGTGAATCCCCGAGGGGAAAACGCTCGCTTGTGTAAACATGTCTATATACACGGGGTATTAAAGTGCTCTCACCAGATTTTTTCCGATGATCTAAAAAAAATATCGTATTTATATGTACTTATAAAACAAATTGGCGATCGTTGAAATTAATATAAATGCATGAATAACCGCGTGCGACATGGGCAAAATCTTTCGTTTGATTGAACAAGTTTCTGACGGGATTTTCTGAGTAAATTTTTAATTCATATCATTTAATATTTCTTTTGATTATGGTGCTAATAGATGGCGATTTATCGTCACGGTATGCATCAAAAGACAAAAGTTAATTGCATCATCGTCGCGAGCGCTAGACATGGTATACAAAGGACGAGTAAACGAATGTCAATCATTTTCTAACATCTAATCTGGGGCCTCAATTTAGTTGATTGACAGGGGTACACTGACCAGGTAAATTTAAAGGCGGTGCTTATTTTCTTGGTCTTTAAGCCCACAAACTAAGTACATAGTTATGATGAGGAAGAATGCCTCTTTAAAAATTGCTAATTTCATGGCCCCTGGGTCAGGGGTTCTGATGTAAGAGAGGGGCTATAATGATTATAAAGAGAAAATGCATGAATTCTTTAAAAATCTTCTCCTCCGCTCCTGAACATTAGGCAGATTAACTAAGTACATAGTAAAAATGAGGCAAAATGCCTCTTCCAAAATTGTGATTTATATGACTCCTGGGTTAGGGGTTCTTGTTTTAGGAGGGAGGGCTCTTTTGATTATATAGTGAAAATGCATTAATTCTTTAAAAATCTTCTCCTCTGCTCCGGGGTATTAAGCCCATAAACTAAGTACATGGTTATAATGAAGAAGAATGCTTCTTTCAAAATTGTGAATTTCATAGTCCCTGGGTCAGGGGTTCTGGTGTTAAGTCGGGGCTATAATAATTATATATAGAAAATGCATTGATTCTTTAAAATATTTTCCTCTGCTTCTGGACATTAGGCAGATAAACTACGTTCATCGTAAAATGAGGAAGAATGCCTCTTCCGAAATTGTGATTTGTATGACCCCTGGGCCAGGGGTTCTTGTTTGTTTTGTTTTTTTTTGGTGGGGGGGGGGGGGGGGGGGGGGTGGCTCTTCTGATTATACAGTGAAAATGCATTAATTCTTTGATAATCTTCTCCTCTGCTCCGGGGTATTAAGCCCATAAACTAAGTACATAGTTATGATGAGGAAGAATGCCTCTTTCAAAATTGTGAATTTCATAGTCCCTGGGTCAGGGGTTCTGGTGTTAGGGTGGGGCTATAATGATTATATAGAGAAAATGCATTAATTCTTCAAAAATCTTCTCCTCTGCTCCTGGATGTAAGGAAGATAAACTAAGTACATAGTAAAAGTGAGAAAGAATGCCTCTTCCAAAATTGTGATTTTTATGACCCCAAGGTCATGGGTTCTTGTTTTATGAGGGGGGGGGGGGGGGGACTCTATTGATTATATATTGAAAATGCATTAATTCTTTGATAATCTTCTTCTCTGCTCCGGGGTATTAAGCCCATAAACTAAGTACATAGTTATGATGAGGAAGAATGTCTCTTTCAAAATTGTGAATTTCATGGCCCCTGGGTCAGGGGTTCTGGTGTTAAGGTGGGGCTATAATGAATATATCGTGAAAATACATTCATTCTTTAAAAATCTTCTCTGCTCCTTGGTATTTAGCCAATGAACTTAATACATAGTTATGTTAAGAAGAATGCCTCTTCCAAAATTGTGATTTTTATGAACCTTGGGTCAGGGGTTCTTGGTTTTTTGTTTTTGTTTTTTTGTTTTTTTTTGGGGGGGGGGGCTCTAAATGATTAATTCTTTGAAAATCTTCTCCTCTGCTCCGGAATATTATGCAGATGAACTAAAAGTATGTAGTTCTGATGAGGATCAGTCTCTCTTCCCAATTTTCATTTTCATTGCCCCTGTGTTAGGGGTTCTTGTTTTAGGGAGGGACTCCAAATGAATGGAGTAATTCTTTGAAATTATTCTTCTTTGCTCCGGAATATTTTTGCAGATGAACTACTAGTATATGTATGTAGTTATGACGAGGAAGAGTCCCTCTTCTAAGATTGTGAAATTCATGGCCCCTGGGAAAGGGGTTCTGGTGTTAGGGCGGGGCATTAATGAATATGTATTGAAAATACATTAATTCTTTAAAAATCTTCTCCTCTGCTCCTTGGTATTTAGCCAATGAACTTATTACAAAGTTATGTTAAGAAGAATGCCTCTTCCAAAATTGTGATTTTTATGAACCTTGGGTCATGGGTTCTTGTTTTTTTTTTGTTGTTGTTTTTTTTTTTTTGGGGGGGGGGGGTTCTAAATGATTAATTCTTTGAAAATCTTCTCCTCTGCTCCGGAATATTATGCAGATGAACTAAAAGTATGTAGTTATGATGAGGATCAGTCCCTCTTCCAAATTTTCATTTTCATTGCCCCTCTGTTAGGGGTTCTTGTTTTAGGGAGGGACTCCAAATGAATGCAGTAATTCTTCGAAAATATTCTTTTTCGCTCCGGAATATTATGCAGATGAACTACTAGTATATGTATGTAGTTATGACGAGGAAGAGTCCCTCTTCTAAGACTGTGAAATTCATGGCCGCTGGGGCTGGGGTTCTGATGTTAGGGTGGGGCTCTAAATGAATGCAGTAATTCTTTAAAATTCTTCTCATCTGCTCCTGGGTATTAATCCGAAATATTAAGTTCATAGTTACGATGAGGAAGAGTCCCTCTTCAAAAATTGTGATTTTTATGAACCTTGGGTCATGGCCCCTGGGTCAGGGTTCTGGTGTTAGGACAGGGCTCTAATGATTATATAGGGAAGGGTGGTGTAGTTTTGACCGAAAATCTTTTTTTTGTACTTAAGATTTGTTAAATTATTTCACCGTATGTCATGCTACAATTTTTAATAAGTTTTTTTTAGAATTTAGAAAGTTTATTGGATTAAACAATCCTGGAATATTTAAAATGATTTTATTAGCTCTGTAGTTATAATGCACATGAATATCATTGCAAAAGCCACATTGCAGTTACTTAGGTGACCGATAAGGCCCATGGGCCTCTTGTTAAACTTAGAAATTAATTTAAAAAAATAAAAATTTCGCTCAGTGTATGAGAGATATATTATTTCAGGGGGTCAATATACCTTAAGATGACAATTCACATGTGACGGTGATGCTGTAGTGGGTTGTTTTCACGGTGGAGTTTCCTTTCTTGTTCGTGGCATACAGGGAATACTTGTTTCCTGTATCAGTACATAATGGAGGGAACACGGTCAGAATGGCCGTGATTTCACAGTCATACGTACACTTCATGGTCTGGTTAGCACTGTATCTGGAATCTTTAGAAGAATGAACAAAAAAACAAGTCTTATTTATATGTAAATGCCTAACACGTTCATAAAAACACTGATATCTAGTGATATCGCATATCAAATTTGCAAATGTACAAAATTAATTTAATTTAATAATCTGGATAGAATTTAGCCATTCCAGTTTAAAAGTAAAATCAAACCTAAGGGGAAAAACGAGCTCAAAGATTTTTCATGTGAGATGCCCCACGTGATAGTGGCATTTGGATAAGTCCTTATGATACTAGTCGCTGTGATGGGGTAACTGTCATTGTATGGATTTCTACGATATTCATTTAAAACCACTGACTTTATTTCTGGAGCATCTGTGAGAAAGAAATACACATGACTGTTCAATGTATGTTTGAGAGATTGTCCATAGGTTAATATTATTGCAATGTATTGAAGACACATTTATAAAAGAAAATATCAATGGCTGAAATGAATAAATATCAAAATATTCAATTATTTTAAAACAACAATAATTTTCTGGACTACCAATGATGTTCATAAGAAGATCTTTCAAATTAAGTTTCAATTTGTAACTTACATTTCACACGCAGCTCAAAGGTAGCATTTTCTTCTAAATATTCTCCAATGACAGCTGTTCTTGCTATACACATGTAAATTCCAACATCGGTAGATGACGCCTTGCCGAGGTTTAGAACGGCAGTGGACGTCCTGTACCTCTCTATATTTGTCCTGTAGTATTGATACCAAATATATCGACAGGCAGGCCGACAGTCAGCGGAGCAGGTTATGGGGGGTATGGGTTCTCCAGCGTCTACTTCGAACGTTGTTAAATTTGGAGACAGCTTAACGGAGTCTCCAGGCCCATCTGTTAGAAAATAAATTTATCAACATACTCAGATCAACTAGAGCTACATTTATTTACCCTGTGTAATACCATGTCCAGTGGTCTTGGAGGGTATAAAAAAATATAAGAGTATAAAGAATTGTGTCGCCATTATGTAAGAATGAAAGTTATAAATTTTTATAAAACTACTTGAAGTTCTGATAAATGACCAAAACACAGAAAAGTACATCAATAATATATACACATTCACATAGATTGAAACTATAATGGAAAGTTGCTTTTTTAAATAATTGTTTATCATTTGTACCCGGGCTCATTGCGTAAGCAATGGTCAGGCTATAGTTACAGTGCGAGGTTAACCAGATGTAGTTCTCCGCACAAAATGTACTTCCAAATTAAAAGAGAATATATAAAATGTGTAAAATGTCAGTTGGTCACTGTGTTTGAATCTGGATATTTTAAACATAACACCGTATTTTTGTTCTTTGCAACATTGTAATTACTTCGAGTTTACAATGCAAATTTGCTGAGCGAAGGAATACTTAGTATATTGTTTACACTAATAGTCTAAGGCAATCTTTAATTAGAGATCATGTTGTGGGATTTTTTTTAACAGCGTGTACAGTTAATCATAGTTGGGGTGTTAAAAACCTTAATATCCTCCCACAATTTATATCACTATGAGTAAATCAGCTTATAAATTCTGTGTTAATTCATAAAAAATGACTCAATGTGTCTCTTTAGTCTGATAAAATGCTACAACATAAATTCAATGCACATCAGAAAAGCCCAGATATCTGTCATTTGAGACATTTGATACATTGTACATTTCTATGATATCAAACAATACAACATTTAAACTATAGCCATACATTTGACTACCACATTGACAGTGGCGTTTCCTGTGACTTCTTCAGTTGCGTTGTTCTCTCTCATCCTCAGACTTGTGGCTTCCACGACATACACCCCTGCTTGTTCTCTTCTTATGTTTTGGAGACTTAGCTTCAAATTCGTAGACAAGAGCTCAGCACTACCTTCTTTTCTCCAAATAATTTTCACAGGTTGTGGATTTGCACTTATATAATAAGCATCAAGAGTAAAATTATCTCCTTCATTCACTGATTGTTCTGATATAGGAGAAATTTCCGGTCCGTCTATTAAAAATAATTTAGATATTGTTTCATTAATATTGAATCATTTTCAAATATATTTAAGTTACGACAATATAAAACTGAATTCATAGATTTAAATTATTCAAAGAACGTTTTTTAGTGATACCAATAATTACAACCTTTGACTAAAATTAGAAAAATTAAGATCAATATGTTAGGTCACATTACTTTGACTCAATTGGTATATAAATTATAGTTTTCAACAAATCAAGAAATAATGCATACACTGTAAAACAAGGTCGACACGAAGGGAGGTACTGCCCACCGAGTTTTGAGCATTACAACGAAAGCTTTCAGATCCTAAACGTCTTGGAATGTTCGTAATTACTAATTGGTCATTTTCTAAAATGAATTTAGAAAAAAAGAATCATTATAATATAAATGATATGAACTTGGAAAAGTTCATCAAAACCGTTTATGAAATATTGCAATATGATATCTTGACATTTATGCAATTGTTTTTTATTGATTGTATTTGATAAATACATCTTTAGATGTTCATAACTCATTCAAAAACCTTTTGAAAATCTTGTTTCAACCCTAACAATTTGCTTCAAACATGCCCAGTTGTAAAAGGATCAATATGGTATCTACAGGAATGAATGATGAATAGATAAATATGTTTTAGGTACAAATCCAGCTGATAACAACTGGTCAATATACGATTAATTTTGGTGCATATTGATATCAATACAAAATCCTGTATTGTTGAAAACTAGAAGCCTATCTCAGAACACTTACATCTACTGACTGTGTGTTATGAAATTTTTTTATGTTCTTATGAATAATTCATTTCCTTTCTTGGTTTATTTTCTTTTTCATGTAGGCGGGTTTTCCCAGGTGTATGTCTACATATGTATCTTAAAACTATATATAATATTTTTGTAAACTGATTTCATATCTTCAAATAAGAGGCTCACGGACCACAAAACAAGACAATACTGGTATAAATACACTGATTCTTATTTATATTGTTCACATTATCGAATTCAATAAAATTAGTTGACAATACACCATTATAGTTTCAGAAAAACTTTTTTATGAATTCAGTACATTCATTTATCCTTATTCATGTGTCCCTCTCAGGTCGTATGTCAATAATAGATGATAAAGAAGGAAAATTAAAGTAATGGTTTCCTTTCTACCAAAATGTTGTTTCTCATAAGCAACATTTAATAGAACACTAAAGCCTTACGCTCAGTTGAGCCGAAACTAGAGTATTCCGTCCGATCTTTTTTTAATTTTCAATATTGAGAAATTTATGTATTTTTTATCATTACAATTAGACTTGAATCGAATACGAATACTTTCACGCATGAATTAAGTATTGTACGTTTTGTGCCACCATTTATCGCACGGCGTTTTCACATGCTGGTTAGGATACCCGTAAACCACGGTGTAAGTCATTTTAATTATTGCACACTTCATTTATTACATTAATTACATTGTCAGTTACCTGTAGCTATACTGTATACTATGCTTATACATGCAATTGTGCATAAATTGTGTTTACATTTTGTCATATATGGTGCGCCAGTTTTGTCGTATTCAGTAACATATATAATTATCGGCAATAATTGTCTTTAAATCTTAGTTTTGTGAATTGAATACATATTCATGAACTTATTGAATAGTGATATTAAGACATGATTTATTACACATAAGAACTATTGTATAAACTAAAGTCAGTTTCAAAGAAATGGAAAGCAGTTTATGTCAGAAATTTGATTTGGTTTTTCTTTATTCATTGTAGCTTTTAACCACATTTCAACTCATTTCAACACAACTGCAACTGTGTATGACTTTACACCCCGGTGAACAAGCACCACATAAATATCTTTATTATATACCCATCAATTTTCACTTCTTGATACTGTCAATTTTACAGAGTGTGATCCGATTTTCCACCACGTGTCGATTCCGTATCACCACTCTCTGAAACCGATGACGTAGTACGCATTAAATAACGTCTGTATTTTAGCGCGTTTTAAAAGAGTTCGTTTCAAAATAGCTTTGTTATATAAGTAAACGTCATACAGTTGATTTTTAAACATAGTTTTGTAATTAAAACTATAAAATAGACATGGATATATAATAAATTTATCATTATAACAGTAACTTGATCCAAAGAGCCGGATGACGTCTCGTTGCCAGGCGCGGATCATCAGATCAAACTCGACGCTTCGCGTCTCGTTTGATCTAATGATCCGCGCCTGGCAACTCGACGTGATCCGACCCTTTGGATCAAGTTACTGTTATAATAATATATATGTAT
>WFKH01011581.1:41506103-41526013 GCA_016163765.1 Magallana hongkongensis | reverse complement strand
TTCAGACTCGACTGTGGAGACCCACTCTACCGGAGAGAAGTTACCGTCCATAGATAGTGAAAGGAAGGATGTTACAGAGGACCAAGAAGAGGACCAGGAAGACGACTCTGAAAGAAGTAGTGCATCTTCCACAGATTCTTATGTGTTGGCAACTGATATCCTTGCAAAGAAGAGGGCACATGTGAGCAAAGCTAAGGCTAGAATTCTATACACTGCTGAAGAAATAACACCCCGTAAAAAGCAACTGGAACTCGACGCGGAACTAGAAATGTTTAATGTGGAAAGGAAAGCGGCAAAGGCTGAAGCGGACTGTCAAGCATTCAAATCAACTGTCAGCCATTTGTCCCCTGTACTGCGTCAACCAAATACTCCAGATGAGGCCAGTAACCTCAAACCAAAACAGGACTACTCTACATCACGTCGTCACACCGTGTCACAAACAGCCTCTTCTAATCAGCCTCAAACAGGTCATCTTCCTTTAGGTCTTACACGAGATCACATCTCTACCAATTCGCCTAACCCGAATCCGCATGCACAACCTGATGTGCCTGCCGTGCACCCTTCATCACCAAGTGTGGCCGACCAACGAGCACAGGTGAGAGATTTTATCCGGTTCCCTCTGAGAAAGGATTTACTATTCTCCAGGCTCACCAACTTCAATGATAGACCAGAATCCTACAGTGCATGGAAACATATTTTTACCTGTGTAGTGAATGAACTGTAAGTCATGGATTCCAAACTAATGGACCTTCTCATCAAGTACTTGGGGTCGGAATCGAAGAAGCATGCGATCAGCATTTAGATGTTAGAACATCTAACATTTTCAACATCCCGAGGGGACTATAGAGACTTTGGGAAAGGTAATATGAGCGCTACGGTGCACCAGAACATGTGGAAGCATCCATAAGATCCAAACTTTTAAGCTTTCTAAAACTTAGCAACCAGGATCATCAGGCCCCAGGGCCATAAAAGTTAGACGAGCTCACTTTTGATCTCAATCTCACTTTTCCACTATATTATCCTTTTGTAAAAGTGAGATTGAGATCAAAAGTTAGCTCGTCTAAGTTTTATGGCCCTTGGGCCTGAAGCTCTACGATCTTTTAGACATTCTCATGGAAATCCAGTTTTTAAAAGAAGATCCGAAGTACAGTGCCATGTTAGCACATCTAGACTCGTCGTCTGGGATAAGACCAATCATTTCAAAATTACCATATGGTCTACAGGAGAAGTAGACTAATCAAGCAGTGAAGTATATGAAAGAACATGATGCCGTCTTTCCACCACCTAAAGTGTTAGTGGACTTCATAAAGGACATATAAGCTAGGTGAAAAACGACCCTGGATTCAACTATGATTGAACCAGACTTAAACAGCAATGACAGGCTTCCTTCTCTGGAACAGACAATTTATACAAAAAAGTCAATGTGAGAAAGACTGATGGTGATATGACTGTTCCATTTGAACACTGTATCATTCATAAAACTAAACACTCTCTTGATGAGTGCAGAGGTTTTCGTTACAAGTCTTTAGAGGAAAGGAAAAGACTTTTAAAACTGAACAACATAGGCTTCAAATGCTGTGCGTCCAACACTCATAAAAGTCGTGACTGCGATGTAAGTGTTTCATGTAAAGAATGTGGGAGCAAGTATCACACTACAGCGCTTCACATCAACAAGAATGACTACGAAGCAACAGTAGATGATACCACAATTCGGCGAACACGGACTGGGAGGCAAGGAGCCATGCTCAATACTCATCCTTGAAGGAGAATGGCGGGGAGCCTAGTAGCAAGATCAAACCTGTTCCTGAGGTTAGTTCAAGCTGTACTGAGATATGCAGAGAGTCTTACAGTGGAAAATCCTGTGCAAAGATTTTGCAAGTTAATATGTTTTATCGGGATAATCTAAACAAACTAGTGTAAATGTATGCAGTGTTTGACGATCAGAGCAACCGCTCTCTACCAGCGCCCGATTTCTTTGAGTTCTTCGGTGTGATGGATAAGCCACAAAACTACACCATATCAACATGTTCTGGCAAAGTCGTTGCCTCTGGAAGAAGAGAAGATGGTTTTATTGTGAGATCTATGGAAAGTGATGCGGATTTTGAACTCCGTACCCTTGATTGAGTGCGACCACATACCAAACAATAGAGAGGAGATATGTCATGGTGTGTCATTTTGTGTAAGATGTGTTTTAGAGTTTACTCAAGCCAGAGTAAATAGTGAGGGTCAGTCTGCTCTGCTAATTATCCCCAATTAGTCAAGATAATTGTTCTGAGTTGTCATAGCTTTTGAGTTATTATCATGAGTACTGTACCTCAGTTTTATTAATTATCTTTTAGATTATAAAAAAAGTTGGAATTTATTCAAATCAGTCAGACACTTTTGGCCACAACCTCATTATGCTTATGTCTTCATACTAACTATCTCGTTGACTGTCCACCAGACTGTCAGTAGACTAACAACATGAAGCTAAATTCAAACTGACTCCTTTGGCATTTCAAAAAATAATTATTTTTATCCTCTTCTATTTGACTTTGCTCTTTTTGATTATTGTTGATAATTCATAGTTATTCAAATCAATTAATCAATAAATTGTGAAACCTGCCTTCGAGTTATAGCTCTATGCATATTCGACTTAAAGGTCAATTTAAGCCTAAGAACTATAGGCTGACCCCCTGTCTCTTGGATTGGGCCTATACGAGTGAGTTCCCGTTATCTTATGATGCCTTTGCCCTCGGTGACAGATACTTACACTAAATGTCACCCTACATCACTCACACCTCTTGGATGTATCCAGGTACATGTATATCTAACCTCTGAATGAAGAATGTAATATCCTCCTACAGATAGGACGCGACCTTATTGAGGCTAATCACGTCCTACACCAGATCTTTGGTCCACCAAAAGCTCCATATGCACAGCAACTTAGAATGGGATGAGTCACCATTGGAGAGACTTGCCTCAACATGGTACATGCCTCACAGAATCTAAATGTTAAGAAAACATTCCTTTATCGACCGTTCAACCCACGTTGTAAAAACCATGTAGCAACTAGTTTGACATACAAGAGACAGTAGATCAGTCTA
Organism: Magallana hongkongensis; assembly: GCA_016163765.1. NCBI lineage: Eukaryota > Metazoa > Mollusca > Bivalvia > Ostreida > Ostreidae > Magallana > Magallana hongkongensis. Next base: position 41,522,927 of record WFKH01011581.1, on the reverse strand, counting down.
TGTTGGATGATTCCAAGCTGTTCATTCGAAATAAGGACGACGACACATTAGGTTTGTCGATTGAAGATGAGACGTTTATGAAGTAGATGGACAGTGAATTCCTCAGAGACCACACAGGAAGTTTGGTGGCACCACTGCCTTTTCGTGAGAAAAGACAGCGCTTACCAAACAACAGGGAACAAGCAGTTCAGCGTGCCAAGTTACAGGGCATCAACCTTAGGAAAAACGAATTGAAAAAGGAACACTTCTTTACATTCATGGGAACGATCCTTGATAATAATCATGCGGAAATAGCCCCAGAATTGTCTGATGGAGAAGAAGCTGATACCTGCCACTGTTTGGTGTCTACCACCCGAAAAAACCGGATCAGATTCGGGGTGTGTTTGATTTATCTGCCAAATTGAAGGGAGTTTCTTTAAATGACATTCTACTCTCTGGACCCGACTTACCTAACAGCCTGTTTGGTGTACTCATACGATTTGGGAAGGAGATGGTGGCCGTCAATGCTGATGTGCAACACATGTCCCACTGCTTCTTGGTCAGAGAGGATCATTGTAACTTTCTACGATTTCTATGGCACATGGAAAATGACCTTGAAAAGGAGATTATCGAATACAGAATGAGTGTTCACGTATTCAGCAACAGTCCTTCGCCAGCTGCAGCAACCTTAGGACTTAGGAAAGCAGCTGAAACAGCAGAGTCAAAGTACGGAGACCATGTTATCAAGTTTGTGCAAGACAACCTTTACGTAGATGATGGGCTAACATCCTGTTCAACCCCTAAGGATGCTATTCATATTCTCAAGGACACTCTGTGCGCCTTGAAAGAATTTGGTAATCTCCGTCTTCATAAATTCGCCTCCAACAGTCCCAAAGTTATGTCAGCATTTCCGAGTGAATACCTAGCAACCAACCTTAAAGACTTGGATCTACAGTGCTGTTATAGTGAAAGTTGACAAAACAATCCTATCCTATCCTATATCCTGCATCCTATCCTGCAAAAAACTCTATCCTATCCTATCCTATCCTATCCTATCCTATACCATACGATCCATATTTAGGAATAAGAGTAAATTAAAACGAAATTTCAGGAAAAATAGTTTTTTAAACAAACTATCGACTAATGTAACAATCAAAATGTCTAATAAAAACATAAAACTGAAAATCTTTAAAACGAGGTAACTTATTTACCTGTGCATCCGTCATGATATTGAATCGTACGCGGAGTGTACTCAATTACATAAACAAACAGGTAAGCGATTTTTTTAATTAGATATATGTATTATAATGATTAAAAAGGAGATAAGGAACTTTTATTTATTGCTTAAACAAACATTTTAATTAAATTCTCTTCCTTATCATATAATAACCAAGTGAGATTATCGGTAATCGACTTATTTGGTCGCTGATAAATGTAAACACGATTCGGGAAATTATTACTTTATGAATCATTAAAAATATCGCATTTGGTGTAATATCATTTGACTCTATTGTGAAAATATAAATTCTTACGCATTCATAGTTAGCTTACATTTCTAAATTTGATCTGTTTAGTTTATTATCGAGCCTTATACATCCTTGTGATCGGACATCGAAGAAATTATTTGAAACGTGAAATGAATACATAAACAACGTCTGCTTCTTGTTTAGATACTTGTCTATTTATATGCCGAATTGTTCGTCGGTTGGATTCTTTTGTTTTTATACTGTTGAAGTCTTTAAATAAAACACTAACACTTTATTAATATAGTAAGTTTACGCTGTATTGTGCAACCTAAAATTTTCACAGTTACTGCATGGTTACGCTGTTTCCGAATTGACAAAGATGTATGGTGCATCAATTTCCTTTATCGTTTTGTAAATATATAATATTAATATTCATTCTTAAATGTTTTAGTTTGTATTACAAATAGAATTGATGTTGTAAATGTATTTTTAAATTAATTTCGTTTCGCTTTCGCAAAACCACTTTGAATTTTATACTCGAATCTGATAAGCTACAGGATAGGATAGAATTCAACTTAAGCATTTCTATCATGTATCGTGTATCCTATCCTATCCTATCTTTGTCAACTTTCATGATAGCAGCACTGTACTTAAGAAGAGAAGCCCCTTCAACGCAGCCTTGGTCTCAGCTGGGATGTAAACAACGACGCCTGTTTATTCCAACTATCTATAGCTACGGATGACAAACCTGTCAAACAAAGGGGTTTACTTTCAACAGTTAATGGTATTTTCGACCCCCTATGCTTTCTAGCCCCAGTGACTATCTATGGTAAACTGCCTCTCAGGAAACTCGTTGCACAAACTCAAAACTGGGATGAGCCAATCCCTGATGATCTGGCATCCTTTTGGAATTCCTGTAAGTTTTCACTAAGTGTACTGGAGGATTTGAGAATTCAACGTACGCATGTGACAGATCTCAGCAGAGCTGTGACCAAAGAACTTCACGTGTTCAGCGGAGCCTCTGAAAAAGTTATAGCGGCCGTCACCTTTTTACGTACTACACACAACAAAGAACAAGTCAAGATTAGATTTGTTCTAGGCAAAGCTAAAGTCGCACCCATTAGCGGACACACTATTCCACGACTGGAATTGTGCGCATCTGTGTTAGCAGTGGAGATAGCTTAGCTTGCCCTTGAACACTTTGACCTACATATCGACTCTGTGATGTATTACACCGACAGCAAGGTAGTTTTTAGGCTACATTTGCAACGAATCCAGAAGATTCTACACCTATGTTGCTTAAAAAGTGGAACGTATAAAAAATTTCACTACCCCTAGTCAGTGGAATTATGTTCCCACCGATCGTAACCCAGCAGACCTTGCAACAAGATGTCTACCTGCAGCTAAACTTTAAAACAGCTCATGGCTACAAGGACAAAAACAACAGATGATGAAGAAAGAGCAACAGTATGATGAAAATGAACATTTACTCATTGCTCTAGGTGAAGATAAAGAAATCCATCCAGTTGTCTCATCAATGAAATCGCGCAAATTAGACGAAAACAGTAATCAACTAGAAAGTGAGATTGATCTATTTCAGCGATTTAGTGATTGGAAAATACTTATTTCGGCAATGAACTCTCTGAGGTACCTGCTTTCAAAGTTCAAAAGTCAAGACATCGATTCAAAGACAGTGATTGATAGGAACCATGAGACAGAACACTATGTGATCAAAGCAGTACAGTCTGAAGTCTACTATGAGGAGATTGACTGTATTCATCGCCATGAGCCTTTCCCTAGAAAAAGCTCAGTAACTAACCTTAACCCCTTTCTGGATGAACAAGGATTGCTTAGAGTAGAAAACCATATAGTGAATTCAAGCTTAAGCCTTAGGGAGAAGAAACCTTTGATAAAACCTGGACGCCATCACGTAGCCACCTTCTTAGTTCGACACTACCATGAGAAGGTTCAGCACCATGGGCGCCTCTTCACTGAAGGAACCATTAGGGCTGCGGGGCTTTGGATAGTCGGTTTGGATAGTCTGTGCTAAACGGCATGTGTCTTCATGTGGATGTATTCGGACCTTGGCCTATTGTTTCACGTAAGACCCGGGGAGGCAGCGCAAATTCAAAGCGCTGGGGAATACTGTTTACTTGCTTAGTGACTAGAGCAGTGCACATTGAACTAGTGGAAGAGATAAGTTCATCTGCTTTCAACAATGTCGTCAGGAGATTCACTGCTATACGAGGTCCAGTTAAGACGTTTCGTTCTGATCAAGGCACCCATTTCATTAGGGCTGTGGACCACTTGCGCATCGACGCCATATATATTGATGATGAGCCCATGAAGAAATATCTTCACAACTCTGGATCTTTAACCCTCCTCATGGATCCCACATGGGTGGGGCATGGGGGAGGATGATAGGCATCACCCGTAGGATGCTCGACCCCATGCTCATTGGTGCCAGCAGAAACACCTTAACTCATGATGTCCTGAACACATTCATGGCGAAAGTACTGCCATAATTAACTCCAGGCCACTTGTTCCTGTCTCCACTGATCCGGACTTTCCACTGATACTCACCCCAGCAATGTTGCTAACCCAGAAAACTGAGTATAAATTCGAGGCCAATACGCTAGGAGAATTCCACTGTCGAGAATGTTTAAAGTGGAGACGTGTCCAAGCTTTGGCAAGGTGTTTTGGGCGCGTTGAAAGAAAGAGTATATTCCGTTACTAAGAAGTCGCTGGAAGTGGACAGAGAGTCGACGGGACATGGCAGGAGATGTGGTTCTCATCAAAGACAAAACTGTAAATCAGAACTGTTGGCCTATGGGTTTAGTCGTCAAGGTCTTAAAGAGTTCCGACAATCACGTTCGCAAAGCCGATATTCGCACCACAGTAAATGAAAAGCCCACTGTTTATGTCAGACCAGTGGTTTATATGATTCTTCTCCTTGAGAATGATTTATGTGTGTAGGTCAAGTGACATAATGAATGTCAGGCATTTGTTAGATCTTATTTCTGTACATCTTTATTTTGTAATTTTATTTAAATGTAGATAGAGATATCTAAAGAAATAAGACGGGGAGTATTTCGACCGCTCTTTTTTAAATTTTTAATATTGAGAAATTTGTGTAATTTTTGTAATGTCAATTAGACTTGAATCGAATACGAATACTTTCACGCATGAATTAAGTATTGTACGTTTTGTGCCACCATTTATCGCACGGCGTTTTCACATGCTGGTTAGGATACCCGTAAACCACGATGTAAGTCATTTTAATTATTGCACACTTCATTTATTACATTAATGACATTGTCAGTTACCGGTAGCTGTACTGTTAACTATGCTTATAGATGCCATTGTGCATAAATTGTGTTTACATTTTGCCATGTGCTCGATGTATGGTGCTCCAGTTTTGTCGCATTGAGTAACATATATAATTATCGGCAATAATTGTCTTTAAATCTTAGTTTTGTGAATTGAATTAGTCATACATATTCATGAACATATTTAATAGTGATATTAAGAAATGATTAATCGAATATAAGAACCATTGTATAAACTAAATCAGGTTCAAGAAATGAAAAACAGTTTGTGTCAGAAACTTCATTTGGTTTTTCTTTATTCAATGTAGCTTTTTACCCCATTTCAACTCATTTCAACACATCTGCAACTGTGTACGACTTTACACCACGGTAAACAAGCACCACATATATATCTGTATACACATGTGTTGAATACTGTTGATGGTTATCTATCTGTCAATAAACTTTCAAACGGAGCTGAGAGTACTTATTGTGGCAGAATAAAGAGAATTAAGTTTTCATTGTTTCTCGCTTTACACATGTAGATTCCGACTTCGGAAGATGATGCATTGCCGAGGTCTAAGACGGCAGTGGACGTCCTGTACTTCTCTATATTCGTCCTGTAGTATTGATACTAAATATATTTGCAGGCAGGTTGACAGTCGGCGGAGCAGGTAATGGGCGGTACGGGCTCTCCAGCGTCCACATCGAACGTTGTTAAGTTTGGAGACAGCTTAACGGAGTCTCCAGGCCCATCTGTGTTACAAATAAATTCATCAACTGTACATATGAACACCCAGGCAAACTAGAGCTACCCTAATTTATTCTCTGTAGCACTAGTCAAAAGTATGTATTTATTGGTCTCAGAGGTTATAAGAATATAATAAGTAAAAATGAATTCTGTCGTCGTTATGTAATCAAGAAAGTTATTTATTGCATTGTTGATAAGAAACCACACAAAGGAAAACAGCAAAACACCAATGATATGTACACATTCATATTACTATGAAATCATTAGAAAATTATCGTGGCTCAATTTTTGTGGTATTTGTGGGTAGCCCCCACCCAAGAATTTACATCCTCGACGAAAACTAATTATAAACATTTGGCTTTTCTACTAAAACTGTAAACCGAGGTATCCACGAAATTACATCCCCATGAATAAGCAAAAAACCACATTCCATAAAAATGGCCCCCACGAAATTAAACGATACCACAGTACTTGAAACTAAAATGAAAAGTATGATTTCAAACAATACAACATTTAAAAATATAGCCATACATTTGACTACCACATTCACAGTGGCTTCCACGACATACACCCCTGCTTGTTCCCTTCTTATGTTTTGCAGACTTAGCTTCAAATTCGTAGACAAGACCTTAGTACTACATTCTTTTCTCCAAGAAATTTTCACAGGTTGTGGATTTGCAGTAATAGAGGCATCAACAGTAATATTTTTTCCCTTCATTCACCGATATTTCTGAGAAAGTAGAAATTTCCGGTCCATCTATTAAAACAGTTAAGCTATTGTTTTATAAATATAGAATTTTTAATTTGTTCATTTTAAGTTACTACAATATAAAACCGAATTTACAGATTTGAATAATTTTAAGAACTTTTCTTAGCGATACCAATACCTACAACATTTGACTGAGATTGTAAAACTATAGATTAATAAGTCACATTACTTTGGATATGTGGAAATAAAAAACTATCCGCTTTTAATAAAATGAAAGGTTAAATAATTGTCTTTCAATTTGATATTGTATTTTTTGGTCGTAGATATTTTTAAACAAATACTGAAATAATGTAAATACAAACACTGTATGACAAGCTTGACATGAATGGAGGTTTTGGCCATGGAGTTTAGAGCTTCACAAAAAAAGTCAGAAGAGCTGAAATGTCTTGGCATGTTAGTAATTAGTAATTGGTCACTTCCTGAAATGAATATAAAAAAGGAATAATTAAAAATGATTTGAACACAGACAAGTTCATCGATAACTGTTGATGAAATACTCTAGAAAGTTGATATCTTTTTTCATTCAAAGGATTTCGATCAGGAATGCTCACTTGGGCCCTTTGCTCAGTTGACCTAAAACTATGAACTAAGCTCTTATTTTAGGGAGTTCAGAATAAAAAACACATAAATGAAAATAAAGATAAAACCAATAAGTAGTTGCAGTTAGTGTATGTAAAACTCGGTTTGTGTTTAAAGCAATGGAAGTTTTATATAGACATTTTTAATATATAGTGTTTGAATTTTCTACCAATGTTATTAAGCAACGAGAGCCTTATTAAGTTATGGTACCTTTTCCATTCCACACTGCACTTGTCATGGGACTGGCTGCCACCATCCAACAAGTCAGATTCAAAGTGGCTCCCTTATCTACATAACACTTCATAGTGGTCTTATCTGTGACATACAAGTACTTTCACCTGACTTCTAGCTCTGGAGCAACTGTAAAGAGATCTCAAACATTGTTATTATAGCATACACGCAAAAATAGCCTTGATTCAATGCCATCGTGCACATTTACATGTATATGCTTGTTTAAGTAGTAATTAATGTTTCATGGAGGTTGTATTTTATTTAGATAATGATCCTGTAAAATAATAAACAATATTGCATTTTAGCTAATTATCATTTGATAATAAATTAAATTTATCACAATTATACTTGTTGAATTATTTTACACAACATTGAACATCTTGAGTGTTTATTCATAACTCAACATACAAACTTACAGGTGACCTGTTACTGCTTAGATTTAGTGACTGCTTTATTCTTGCCCCATGTGGCTACACAACTGATATTGGACCCAGAGTAATCTCGAGTGTAGGTGAAGTTCCACTCTTGCTCGGTTTTGAAGTTACCCTGAAAATGATTTAAAATATAGTAAAATACTTATCAACGTGCAGTAAAAATAACATAGTTGGCTACAAAACCACAATGTAATGTAACATGCTGTTTATAATTAAAAAATTATAAATAATCATATGTGTTTATAATTATGAAATGTGGAAAAAACGAAGTGCTTGCAATAAACGTTCATTTGTAAATAGATGTAAATATTTGTTGTTTATACATTTAGCATTTTTTTTTGTTTCATACTCGTTCCAACAAAGTGAAAGAGACTTCAAATATAAAGTAAGGCAAATCAAATTCAAATGTTCAAATTTTAAAATTACATAAATAAATATAAAAATAAAATAATATTCATGTACCGCTCTAAAATATGTTGTTCTAAAAGTCATATTCTTACATGTGTATTGGTGACAACAGCTTTCGAGTCGGGAGTGAATTCCGTGGAGCAATTGTACCAAGTGAGTTTAAATGCAGAATTAGATTTGCTTACAACACATTTCCATGAACCAGAAATCCCTTTCCTCCCAGTCTCACTGCCAAATAGATCCATTTTATGATCGTCTGGGCCACCTAATTAAAATAAAAACATATTTTAACGAAATTAAAATTGTAGTTGAAACAGTATATTGTACATTAGCAATGGTCCTCATGGTCATGCATTAGTGTAGTTTCTTTTGTTTGTAAAATAAAATACGAGTACACTTGTATTTATTTATTGACGTTTAAAGATGACAATATATGAAAAAAAAGTTTAAAAGAATACTGGATTTTTCACTGAAATTCAAGCTCATAGGTCCTATATTAGCAGAGAAACTGGTCTCCTATTTGGTATTTACAACGCTGATATGTAATGGATATATGCCGAAAACAGTTCTGTACGAAAAAATATCCGACAGTTTCGAGGCCCTTTACGGCCGTGACTGATATTTTTTCATACAGAAGTGTTTGAGGCATATATCGTACACTGCCATTGAATCTCATTGTTGAGTTACCTGAGACAGTCCGATTTTGAAGGATATCAGTACTGTAACCACTGGTAACGGTCTGATATTAAGAAGCTCACTTATATCGGACTGTCACAAAATTTTAGACTGCTGAAACAAAGGAATGACATCACAGCAGTGTTTTAATTACATTAATGCAAATATATACAGTTCAGGGTTGTGTTTTAAACTTACGACAAAGTCGTACATATTTTTTAGTCTTATGGAATGATTTTAAATGTTTAACGAACGAAATTTAAATAAAACTACTTATACACAACTATTCTGATTTGTTTATAATTTCAGTCTCATAGAATATCTTTAATGAATAAAATTTTTATGAAACTATTCATTGACAACTATTTCAGTGTGTACAATTTTATTTTTACAAGCATAGATTGAATTAATTTCTCTGCAATTAACAATTGTACACTAATTTTATCGTCAGCTGAAAGTTATAATTATAAAACGATGCCAAGAATTGCGACTCACAATAAACGTTTAATATTTTCCCGGCGCCCACCAAACCACTGGTGCACATCAAAGCCTGGCCATTGAATCGTCGATCAACCAGGACATTTGATACTTTGAGAGTAGTCGTGTAGTTCTGTGTACTGTTATCATATTCAATTACTGGATTTAAGGTTGAGTTGATGAAAAATCTAGATATGCCTAGATAACCAGGGAAGATCAGGAAATAGGAGACATTAGGTGTCGTTGTTCCAGTCAATGTACAGGTGAAGTTGACCTTGTCGCCATCCGCTACCTACCAAATATCATTCATGGTCACAATGAATGCTGCACCAGCTATTGCAAGAAATACGTAGAGTGAACGTTGACATCAAACTATGTCTAAATGTGTTTATTATACATTCACAGATAAATCCTCAGTCAAAATTTATGAGTTGACAATTATAAAGTTTCAACACTGTTATTGACATTTGAACAACAAGCATTATATCTAATGCATTTGAAAATTTATTTTCAAAGTATTTTTAGTGGCAGAAACAATTTATAAAAAAACACTAATTGATAACATTGATTGCAGTAGGTCATCTAAAAACCAATATCATATCTTTAAAGGAGTTTGATTTCCCGAAAGGATTGTTCTCCTCTTTTCAAATACTTTGCTGGGGTAATGAGCAAAACTAGAGGCAATATGAATAGCCCACTTCATTTTAGAAATACAAACTTTTTATCTGCAAGGCTAATACCAAACAAACTACCACCAAGAATCTCATTATGGAAGTTGGTTCCAAAGACCTGGTTTATACTTCTACCAATGGCGTGAATCTGTCTTGGTTTTGGACTTCAACTTAATCCTGAAATAAACTTTAAAAAAGATAATGCATTTTCATGTAATATGTAGGTAATATACATTTACAACTAAACTAATTGTGTCAAATTCTACAATATTCTATAAATGCTTAACAACAACCGTCATGACTTCCTTAAGACTTATTTATATACTAAATTTGTCAGTAGTGAATAGTACACAATGCAACTTGATATGCCTTGACTAATATGCCAAATTTAAATCTGTATAGCATAGCAGCCGAATCAGGGTTTTTTGGTATTTTTTCTTGCAATGGTCATGACGAATCAAAACATTGCTAAGAGAATTTTTTTTTCATTAACTTTAAGCTGAATATCTCATCCGTTAGTCAAGATACATCAATAATTAGTGGTTATGTATTTTACACTAACGTATTTCCATTTTATATGAACATACGTAAGAGCAAAAATTTTTATTACAGTATAAATATTTTAATGGACCAAGACGTAATATCCCGGTGAACTTTATAAGATTGCTCTTTACTTATTAACTCTTTAAGAATATGATATATATTTGGATTTTTGGGAATGTGAATCTTAGACGGTTCAAAAGTGTCATCTTGTCACCGTCAAACTTTTCCGTTTTCTAGCTATTCTATAACCCTTTTTTATTGATAAAGAGGAAATTGTTTGCCGCAAATTTCAGTTACACACTGCATATCAAGATAGAGACAAGATCGTTGGAAATACATGATATATAAAAAAAACTGTATATGAAAAAGAATATCTACAACCTTTTTTTCTTTACAAAGGAATAGGTACCATTTACCTTTGATTAAAACAGCGTTTATAAATCCCTAAAGTTCTGAAAAATTTAGTTACATGTATAACGATTACCTTTGCATATTTACATAAACAAATCATTCAATATTATGTAAGCGAAGGCGTTACGGAACAAGATGGTCATGGGTGTTATGGATAAACTCTCTTTACATACTTATATAGGAAAGATCCTCTTGGAAATGACTAGATCCTATACAATACACCCATCGAAGAGTTCATTACTTCGACATATCCGTGGGTTTTCACTCTCTTATATTAAATATCTGTTTGCTTAATATTACAGTACGAATAATTTATTGTACATATCTAAATAATTTCAAAATGTGTTTCCAGTGTAAATGTTATGATTTAGGAAGTTTGAAACGACACATGCTGTATAATAATACGCTTATTAACAAGAGGCCAAGGGGCCACATCGCTCACCTGAGCAACAATAGCCATTACTCTGTTCAAATCAGCATTACAGCATCAAAATTAATATATCTTGACAACTTAGTACAGAAGATCTTGTACAAAAGGTTTAAAAATCTGCTGATTTTATCCACATATTTTTATGGTAAATTCCATGCCCCTTTTGTTGTTTTAGTATTTGTGAGAAGAGTTTTCTCTATTCCTATATAAAAATTCCCCCTTTCTGGCCCCACTTCTTTCTAGGGAATCATGGTTTGATCAAATATCTGTGCTTTCACACAAGTTTCAGCATTTTTGGCTTAATGCTTATCCAGAAGATTTTTAAAGATTTTTCTCTATATCTTCCTATGTAAAAACTTATCCCCCCATTGTGGCCCAACCCTACCCCGGGAACCATGATTTGAATAAACTTGAAACTACACTACCTGAGGATGCTTCCACACAGGTTTCAGCTTTTCTGGCTAAATGGTTTTTGAGAAGAAGATTTTTAAAGATTTTCTCTATATATTATTCCTATGTAAATATTTGACCACAATTGTGGCCTTTCCCTAGCCCCAGGGACCATGATTTGAACAAACTTGAATCTACACAACATGAGGATACTTCCACACAAGTTCCAGCTCTTCTGGCTGATTGATTTGTTAGATGAGAATTTTTAAAGATTTTCTCTTTTCTTATGTAAAAGTTGATTCCCCCATTTTGGCACCACCCTACGCCCGGGGATCAGGATTTGAAAAAACTTGACTCTACACTACTTGAGGATGCTTCCACACAAATTTGAGGTTTTTGTGGCCTAATAGTTTTTGAGAAGAAGATTTATAAAGATTTTCCTATGTTAAAATTCATCCCCCCCCCCCCCTGACCCCCCCCCCCGCCCGGGGACCATGATTTGAACAGACTTGAATCTACACTACTTGAGGATGCTTCCATACAGCTTTTAGCTTTTCTGGCCTAATAGTTTTTGAGAAGAATTTTGAAATATACCAAAATTTTTCTAATAATTTTGAATTATCTCACCTTTAAAGAGGGTGTGGCCCTTTATTTGAACAAACTTGAATCCCCCTCATCCAGTGATGTTTTTTGTCAAGTTTGGTTGAAATCGGCCCAGTGGTTCTGGAGAAGAAGATGAAGATGTGAAAAGTTTACGTCGACGCCAACACCGACGCCGCCGACGACAGACAACGGACAAATCTTGATCAGAAAAGCTCACTTAAAAAGGGAATCATACAATGTACGTTAAGTTATTTCTTCAACTGCTATACACTTGTGGCTTTTATTTCAAACGTGTGGTGTATACTACCGGTATTATAAAACTTTGCTTTATCAAGCGGGAGTTGCTTTATCAGATCCTTACGGTCCGAACTATTTTTGACACACCCCTCCTCGCTTCAACGGTTCAGCGAACTAGTTTTTGAAGATTTTCCTGTGTATACCACATCACTATCTCTACTACGAAAATTGATTTTAAATGGATTTTGACGAAGATTTTTATTTCAAAACTGAGGGAAAACACAGGTGTGTAGTTAAAAAAAACTGCAATTCACGTTATCTACCAAAAAGTTGATCCTGACGACGTAATGGAAACAGAAGGTTTTTATTGTGTGTCTAATTTATACACAAGAACATACCACAAGAATGCCTCTCATTGAGCATCCTTAATCAATATTTTTAACTTCGATGCATTTGTATTTGTTCTATAAAACATCAACAACTGCTCCTCGTTCAGGTCAATTCAAACTAGCGAACATTCGCAACTTCCTGTATGTCTGCACAGTTGACTTCAAGTCTTCAGTATTTCCAAATAATAACACCTTGAAGCTCTAAGAAAAAAGATTTAGAGATAAAAATTTATTTCAGGGTCTACGAGGGTTGATCGGAAATTATTGAGACATTTACTCTTATTTCCTTGAGGAAAAAGATAGACCATTGAAATTTCACCAAAACGTACACCATGATAGAGTTTATCAATGTGAAAAGTTTCTTGTCCATGGCATGAATAGATCATTCCTGGTAAACTGACCAACTTGCCTTCGCCCAGGGACCCGGCGCAACCGCAAACTTACCGTAACGTCATTTTAACGCTTCCCATTGATCCTATGTTTTAAACACCTAACAAACAAAGGGAAATTTGAATTTATTCTTCATTTCTCATCTTTTGTGTACATTTCAAGATGTCAACATTCGTATATTCTCTCCATTCTTGATTTTTGTGGAAAAAATCGGGTTATTTCTAACCGAATGTTGAATTATCGTGAAATGTCTCCTACAGTCATTCTGTGTACATATTTTAGAACTGTTGACATCAGTTAGTGTGTAAAAAGTACTCGATATTTAGTCAATTTGTCTGAATTCTAGCTAAACAATTAATGAAAAAAGACGATAAACCAAAGCTCTTTATCCCTTTCAATCGTATATTTTCTGTTAAAGCAATTGGGTGGCCTGAAAAGGTCTTTTTCCGAAATTTCCACCAATTTGATGTATATTTGCTGCGCCGCATTGACGTCAAAATTCAATGTACCGTCGTTGTCAGATTTCTATTGCTTGGTAAATATATCCGTGCCATATCCGTATTTCAACTCGAACACTAGTGAAACTTAATCAAAAGTTAGTCACAATAAATAGCAAAATGAACATGTATAATCTGATATCTTTTATTATAAACTGTAAGTTTGCGGACACTTAGACATATGATGTTTGAGTGTTCTTATTCTCCGAGTCTTTGCTTGCGCCGGGTACCCCGACCACCGACTTGTTTATTAATAGTTGTAAACAAAATATTTAGCATTTTTTAAATATTACTTTGCTTAATTATTTGGTAAGGTTTCTTCAATGTTCATGCCAATTTTCACCCTAATTCGTCACTTAGAAACGGAAATATCCGTGTTGTCTCAATAATTTCCGAACAACCCTCGTATTTAAAAGAAATTGTACATAAGAACAGCTTTGTTTATCACCGAAATGACGTACTAAATTGTATTGCGCAAAGTCATATTACCCGAATAACACAAAGTTGATCATCAATTAGGCTTAAAAAAAAGCATCATTTAAGGTGCTACATTGTATCCTAAAAGCTTTATAATGTAAGTCAAATCGTATGAGATAAAAAGAACATCTTAAATTGTGTTATTTTATATTTGCTTAATCCAGCTCGTTGAAATGATTATATTCTCTCGGCAAGCCTCGCAAATATATGCACCATTTCAAATCGTTGGATAAAGCAAATGAAAATTACACAACATAGATAATATACTCAACACATTTGTTGCTTTATAACTACTTTATTAACCTTCGTTTGATTGTCTTGTTAAAATATAATGTGTGATATATTTTAATCTACGCTTATTTGTTTCATTTTTAGCCCTTATAACATTTTGATCACATGAATGCATTTAATAAGTTTTGTTGATGTATGTTATATCGATTAAAAAATAAAAGAGTTTAAATTATCAATCTGTAAATGAGACTTGATTATATTTGGGAAAGCAGTTTGGCATAATGAGCCAATTAACATGTTTGCATCAAGGTTATAATAATATCAATATTTGAATGTTTTCATTTTTTTAGGAATTTTAAGAAAATATTGTTTTAGAATTAACATAGCTGGCTTGGAGGTAATCTTGGAAAGATTCATTAAAGAGGCATGGTTACTGTTTTGATCAATTTTTCTTCAAAAATATTTGTTTAAAATTTTTTGGCAATGCATTTCTAATGATTAATCAAAATCTTAGTGTCGATCGTAGAGTTATTAATAAGATATAGAGCTCATAATTCTTTGTTATATAAACGCAGCTCGAGTCATGTGTTTTGTTTACATTGGTTCATCACCCGTAAAAGGTCTTTTTTAAACTGGATTTTCTTTCGTCTTATTGATTAGAGCATAAATTAACAGTTCCTAGTGTTTGTCACATTCATTTTAGGTCTAAACTTGGAACTTTCTTTCAACAATCAAAAATATTAACAAAAACAAGACCTGGAGTTTGTTCACATAAAGAATTGTGAGCTCTGTATCTCGCTCATAACTTCCCAACTGACAGTATATTTTTGGTTGACTATAAGAAACGCGTTTCTAACGGGTTCTAAACATAAAATACGGAAAAATAAATTTTTACCAAAATCGTGAGCAATCCTCTTTAAGGAAGTTCGAAGGTTAACAAATTAACAATCTTATCTACATAAAATTTAAAGGTATGGTTTGATAAGCTATGAAATATCATTTAGCAAAGAAAAAATTCATGTATTTTAACTTTTCATTTCTAATATTTCTCTATATATCTTATATTAAGCTTCTCTTTTAAAAGAGATCAATACAGTCGAAAAGCCCTCTTATAGTGGTTCTTGTTTAATAGACAGTTCAAGTACATCGACAATAACAGCTTGAGGACAAGATATAGGCATTTGATCTAAAAGTCTACGTTGAAATACCGTTATAAATACTATAAAATTGTGGTCACTATTCAAAGATTAAATTCTAAAGACAATGTATATATCATATAAAGTAAACACATTCGTTTGTTTTGCCGTTGGGGTGACTGATTTCATCTAACTCTTAAGTAGTGAAGAACGATGTAGTAGAATATCTGGTTCCGATCCAAGACCTTGACCTTAGCCGGATATCATGTACACTTCCGGTTTTGGTTGAATTTTCCCCTTGAGCTTTTGGATTTTTGGTGGTCGGTGGAAATGATGATACTTTTAAATCATTGAAAAGTTATGTTTAAATAACTCTTTGAAGAAAAAATCAAACAATGAAAAAGAAAAAATCTTCAAAGTGTGCTAGGTGATAATTGGATGACAAAATCCATTTTGTAATTTATTTATAATAATTGAACATTCAAATAATCACATTGTATATATCATTTGCTTTAAAACTTTATCAATAATTATTTATTGTGCATTTCAAATTCTTAAAAATACACGATGTTTAAAATTCTTTTTTTCTAAAAATTTACATTTAATAAAACTTTTTAATGCTCTAGGATTTACCGAGAAACACATTTGTGATAAGTTATTCTAAAGATCTTCTGCTACAATACATATTGAGTCCATTGTAGTTCTGACAGGGCAAAGACGAATTAAGGATAAGAAAACCTTAACCTAAGTATTTAATGATGAAATCTGTAACATTTTTATTACAGTACCAATACGTTTTATAGAGCAAAAGGAAAGCTGTATTTATAAGAGATAAGTTTAAAACGTCCATTTTGAACCATAATCTGTAATTAGAAAAAGCTTCCGAGAGAAAGCCCCTCCAAATATAAACCCCACCCTTCTTTCACAGATAAAAAAAAGGGCATACTTTCCCGTTTTATTGAATAGACCTGTTCAACCCCTGGATTCAGTGCTGTAGAAATACAGTAGTGAGCATTTATGATAGTATATTTAAGGCACTAAATGAACCACAACAGCTCTGCCAGCATAGTTCGTACACATTATCTCGAATAAAAATAGATGAGGTGTCAGTAATGGAGTCTTTTATTTTTCCTTTAGTCGATTAAAAATCATCAGTTGTGATGAAAACGGTAACCTGGGATAGACTATAGTGTTTCATAACCCAAAATACGCTTTGTCCGTCGTTAGTAAAGTTCTAGTTATAATAAATGGACTCGTTAAACACAGATTTTTCTCTGTCAGAAATTGTATTCCAATTTCGGTATTTATATAAGCATTTTCAGCTTTATATTCTAAATCAAGA
>WFKH01011581.1:41415264-41485523 GCA_016163765.1 Magallana hongkongensis | reverse complement strand
ATATAAGTCGTCTCATTACATGCAAATTATTACCATGTAATAGTTTTTTGTATTATATTTTTCAGTAACTTAGTTTTTAAGCAAGGGGGAGGGGGTTAAAAGAGGAACAAAGGGAGCGTAGCAACTTTGCATTACTATGTCACTATAATTTCAGGCACGTAGCCCCGGGGGGAAGGGGGGGGGGGCTCTCTCGCAGCAAACATTTTTCTTAAATTTACATATAAAAAATAAAATTATGATGGAGTTGCCCCCCCCCCCTCACTTTTTTGGGAGTATGTAAAAAATTTAAATTGAAAATAATGAAATTAAGAGTGAAATTGAAGTTAAAGGTATACTACGCTACCACCCCTACCCCCGGATTAGGAATTTTATGATTTTAGGAAGTTGCCCTTTTTTTTCTTTTCTTTTTTTTTTTTTTTTTTTTGCTTGTCAAGATTTTTTGGATGAGTCTGCCCCCCCGCCCCTCCCCTTTCAAAAACGATGATACGTGCCTGAATTTTTCGTAGTAAGGTCTAACTATTACACAGAGTCGTGAACTTTTGGGTCTTTTGAGTCAAACTGTTACAGTAATATGACATTGTCCTGTCTATTTTCATTGCCAGCCATGCAGTCATTGATTAATTATGGAATAGGATAGGGCCATGTAGTTCACTATTGTATCATCGCACCATCGAGATTAGCGTCCATTGTGAGATGATGCGATAATGCGATGACGATGAAGCGATGCTGCGACGACGATGATGCGATGGCGCGACAATGCGATGACGATGGCGCGATGGCACGACGAAGCGATAGCGCAATGACGCGATGGTACGATAGCGATAACGCGATGGTGCGATAGCGATGACACGATGGTGCGATAGCGAAGACGCGTTGCTCTATCGGGTCATCGTTAGGTCTTTATCGCGCTATCGTCAACATTTCATCGCACCATCGCGCTGTCGACTGTATTGCGCATGCGCAATTGGAAAGAAAAATGGCGTTAGGCAGTGAATGAATGAACGGATTATATATCAGAAAGCTACCTTACTCTGTTGATAAACTTGACTCTCTAATAATAATTAGGTATTACAAATTAAGCATGCCCTTCTTGCCAGACAAATATTTAGAAGAGCTAAATTGTAGTTTAATATATAAAGATAACAACCCAATAAAAGAAAATCGCATGATCGAGGCATGGTTTTTAAGCGAGGAGGGCGATAATTGACATGTTCATATATTGAGCAAAGTAAGAGCTTATTTCCGTAATATGGTGAACTATATAAGATTTGATTAATAATGTGTCTACAGTGGTTGCAACTTGCAAATACATTAACAGTATTCATTTGATTTATACATTAGAGTTTTTAGATATAATGTACATATTACTCCCTAGAAAGCATATGTTGTAGTTTTACACACAAAAAAAAACTGGTGGTATACGTAAAAGTGCTTTTATGACGGAGGGAAATAAATTAAACGACAGAAATAGGCAGGAAAGGACATTAAGGAGAGACAACAGATAGTGATTAATTAAATGTTCCAAACATTAAAATATAGCTTTCCATGAAGAATCATATGGATTGCAATTTCTCAGAAATACATTTTTTCTCTATAAACTTTTGGTTAATGCCTTCTTAATGACATTTGCATTAATCTCTCTCTCTCTCTCTTTCTCTCTCTCTCTCTCTCTCCCCCTCTCTCTCTCTCTCTCTCTGTGACAATGTTTCTACTAAAGTCTGTCCCAAGTTATTGCTTCCGTCACTTTTTAATGATTTTTAATTAAAATAAACATACCTATCAATGAAGTACAATTCAAATTGATAAAAGGGAAAAAATCCAAGATTTCTTCATTGATACATCGTCTGTTTTTGTCCCCGGAGAATTTCACAGGAACAAAAACAAACATCCGAAAGAGATTCAAAATGGGATATGTTTACATCTTTTCTCCATTTGGAAGTACCCGGGACACCTTGTTATTATCCGGGGTACTTAATGTTGTTTGCAATGCAAAATCCCCGTAGACTTTCTATTTTGGGTTGTGTATTGAAACCTGAAGCGGTAGAGGGGGCGTTTCAGCACAGATAATCTGGACTTTTTTCATTATAATAGTGAATGGATGTAGTTTGGGCCCAAAGGTATTTAAATAAATATGATTATCGAGATATTACGCAAAAAGTGGTGGAAGCACAAACTTGGGATAGAGTATAGATCAACTAACTTATTTGTCCGTACAAGTGACATTTGGTCCGAACAAACCTAATTCGTCCGAACAAATAACTTATCCGTCCAAACAAATAGCCAATTCATCCGAACAAATAACTTATCCGTCCGAACAAATTATAGCTAATTCGTCCGAACAAATCCAAATTCGTCCGAAGTAAAACAACTTCGTCTGAACAAATCCTAGTTTGTCCGAACAAATACGTAATTCGTCCGAAAAAATTATTACTCAAGTTTATCAACAGAGTAAAGAAGATTTCTGATATATAATCCGTTCATTCATTCACTGCCTGACGCCATTCCTTTTTCCAATTGCGCATGCGCAATGCAGTCGATAGCGCGATGGTGCGATGAAATAATGACGATAGCGCGATAAAGACCTAACGATGACCCGATAGAGCATCGCGTCTTCGTTATCGCACCATCGCGTCATCGCTATCGCGTTATCGCTATCGTACCATCGCGCTATCGCTTCGTCGTGCCATCGCGCCATCGTCATCGCATTGGCGCCATCGCAGCATCGCTTCATCGTAATCGCAGCATCGCTTCATCGTCATCGCATTATCCCGTCATCGCACTTTCGACCCAAACGTCGATAGTGCGATGATGCGATAGTGAACTACATGGCCCTATCCGGATTCCATAGTTAACAGAAATCAACAACATTAATTTCTCCAACTCTAAGCTGTACAAACGTAATCAGTGTATATTTTTTCACACTTGATGTATCCATTTGTCTTGATAGATGATACATGTCTGTACATCTACAACATACCGAAAGTCAGTCTGTGATTTTGATGAGGTAGCATTATTTCTAATAAAATAAAAATTAAAAAATTCGATACCTGGAATATGAGTCGTTCGTGCCGTAACAGAATCGCAAATCCATAACACAAGCAGACTTAACATAGATGTAAAGGTCGCCATCGTTGTTTATTATCGCCAATCCTCAGACAAGCAGTGGACACTAATACAAAACCAATTCAGTAAGATTAATTGACGTAGGGACTATATATGTGGAGACTATATTGTTATTATACTTCGTCTTAGCTGCATAAACAGTGGACCCATTTTACAAGATATGACTGAAAGTTTATACTTACTGTGTTTCACCCTCACATTAACTTTCGTTACCGGTGATATGACCACGGCTTATGTAGTAAAACTAGATAAGGTGTGGAATTTCAATTTCTTTGTAAGAACTCCTGCATGTCACATAAACTGTTTTCAAAACAACAGGATATACATCATTGTCATTTTTTACCAGATAATTAATCAGAATATCGTAAGAGACATTCGTTGTTTGAAATGATTTTTTTTTTTTGAATTTGTGTTAAAATAATTATACATTTTGAGCATAGGGTACTGTTTTCATGATTGACTTCATGACACAAATAATGAGCAGAAATCATAATTATTGATATATAAATTATATGCGTATTAAATACTACATGTGCTTGTACACATTTACATGACTGTACATGTACTGAGAGCTAGTCAGTGTACAAAATTTATTTCATGTGGACCTCTTTTCATCTGTTTTTTTTTTTTTTTTTACTTGGACGACACCGACAGTGTTACAATGACACAATTATACTTTAATACATCCAAGTATAAGTATTGTATTAGAGGAAATAAATTTAGTTGTTATACAAGTGAGTGCAAAATGATAAACTTATCTCTCTTTTACCGTAGTAGATAAACAGTAACTATGTCGTGGGATCAGCAAATTCATCACAGAGCAAAACGATATATCAAACTTTTAATTTTTTGTAATGCGATGCCATTGGCTAAAAAAGTACCGTAAGGCCTAGTTTATATGATCCTCTTAAAAACTACTTAACGTCGAAAACATATCAGTCTGCTTAGCTGACGTTACATTAATTTTTAGGGATGATCGTATGCTACACCGTAAATACAAGGCGTCACCGGGGCGGTTATTATTTTTTTAATTAAGAAAAGCTAGCAAAGTTTTAATGGGCGAAATTCAAGACAACAGGTTCAAAAAGTGACAGTTCTTTTTTTATTGATTTATATATGTTTTCATCGTTATTTAGTAATATGACGATTCCATTGTAAGAAAATACAACGTAAGGTCATGCATGGTAAATGATATCTCTGTTTTTTGGGTCCCTGAATTATTTTTAATAATAAACAAACACACCTTAAGGTCAAGATCTAGTAAATGAAAGGAGCTTACTGGTTTATGAAATTCAAGATATACGGAATTTTTTTCAATGATGCTTTACAACAATACATGTAGCTTTGTTTGAAAAAGTGTACCGGGTCTTTTGGTAGACACGATTAAAAATCATGTTTTAAACTGTCATTTTCTATTAAATATGAAGGAAATACCCCCGGTAAGTAAAAAAAAATCTAGAGTTTTATTCATTTTTGACAAATGAAATATCTAGAATGCCTACAGTCTCTCCAAAAACAGCATTAAGCAAGCTCTTGACCTCCTCTTTAATATGATGTCAAATTGAATATAGGTATCGAGATTACTTTTCCCATGATTTGATATTATAATAGAATATCAAGAAACGGTTTCATTTTCTACATAATCCCTTTAAATTAAGCCGTAAAGTACGGGGAAAAGAATAATCAAATCAATTATGACATCATAATGGTTCTAGTGCCATTAAAAAAACAACTAAAAATAATAAGAAGAGCACATGTACAGTACCGAGTGATGTAGAAATCAAAGACCGCAGACGTCACAATTATCCACTGTGACGTCACAACGTCTGTTGTTGGCTTCATAGACGGCTAAGATGGCAATGCGGTGTTTTCAGATAGCAGCTTCTATTACGACAGCACTATGTGCACCTTTACCAGCAGCAGAGGGTGATACTGTAACAAGATGGCCCCAGCAGGAAAACGAGAGTTCCTCTGGATTGTATATGTTTTATGCAGGAATTCTGCTGGCCTTATTTTTTGCAGGTCTCATTGGCTGGAAATGTTCGAGACTCAAACAAGATAAGAATGAACAGGAGATTTACGAATCCCCTACTATGCATGACATCAATGAAGAAATCATCTCCATTCATATTATCACCAGCGACAGCAGCAGTGTGGTCGGCGATTGAAAGCCTGGCGAACTTTACAAGGAGTGGAAATTTTTAAGAAAATGTTGGTGGCACTCACATGCTACGTGTAAAGGGAAAAAAGCGGACGGTCTTTATCCTTGAGAACAGTCAGTATTATATGAACTAATGTAGAAGAATCGGAATTGCTGGATCTTTCCCGAAACCATATATCAAATGTGACTATGAGCTTGAAATTTCCCGAAACAGAGTGTGAAAACTCAAATTTTGTCCGAAATTCGGATTCTTGATTTACAAAGAACTGTGATCGAATCAATTTTTTTCAATCATCAATGTATTTCAGCTTATTCAGCATATTAACAAATTAATATCAAAGATTGATGTATATTTAATTTTTATTTCAATTGGATTTTGTGATCATAACAATGTACATGTTGCTAAGTGAGGATGATTTTGAAAAATGAAATAAAATTGATAACAAAAATATTGGAAAAGTTTGATAATTTAATATATACGGGTGAGCTTTAATATTATTACTAAATGATCGTATGATACGTGTATATACAAGGAGAGCATTAGCTAATGACAATTGTATTTCATATGTAGAATACTTCAACGATCAATGAACATTCTAAATTGCACAAATGTGGAAAAGTTCATTTTAAGACGGATTCCCATTCTTTAGACTGGTAATCCGGTACCCAGTTTTGCGGAAGGAGAGTCCGGAAGTCAATCCTTTGGAAATACTCCAGTCTGTGACTATAAAATAAAGACCATATTCAGCGGTTTTATCAATATTCTGGTATGTTGTAAAATTTGAATTTACCGGGTGGCAGTAAATATAAAATTTGTTTGTTATAGATTTTGTATTAACTGCCACCCGGTAAATTCAGAATTTACAACATGACAATTCGGTGAACACTAATATCAAAAGTCAAAGTCAAAAGTCAGACTGACCAAAGTCAATTCAAAAAATCAAAACTTATGTTCATTGAAATACAATATGTGACAATAAGTTAACATAATCATGTTGTTGACAAGACCAATGTCCAGATGAAATTATGCATCTTGTCAATTTTAAAATCCACGAAACTATAATGCTTACGAATAATATAAACTACGGTAAATTGAATTGATAATATTCTTATCTGAGAACATAATTTAATATTGATGTATATGTAAGAAAGCGACATTCAGTTGGATAGTAAAAGATCAGTATTAAAATTTTGATTTTGGCCCGTAATTTAATCAAATCAAAATTATGTGTATTTGTAAAGAAAATTGTCCAAAAAAAAGGACATAGAAACCTGGAACAGAATTTTTTTAAATAATTTTTTAATAATTAATTACATGTATATATGTATGAACAAACAAGATTTGTACTTGTATCAAATTAAGATCATTGACTTACAAGTCGGGATCGGTGTGGCTGCCTTCTGGCGCTGAATATAGAGCCTCGTATGTTCTTGAAGATCCTGAACCATGTATTGCGTAAGCATTAAATTTAGAAACTTTAGGCGGAAAATATGATAACGGAATCATAGCAGTTCCTTCCCATGTATCCCCGCCTATGGATGAAGTATATTTCAAAGGCAGTAAGTCCTGTTGTTAGAAAAGCAACACAAAAATAAATGAAATACCTTGGGCTATTTTATTAAATGTCAAAAATGTTGAAGCTGATTTATCTCTATTTTACTTACAGCAAAAGGTTGTCTGTAGCCTTTTAACAGCAATACAATGTGCTGGCCATGTCTGTTGCAGAAATGAAAAATAAAGGATGAAATATGTTATAAACTGATTACTCATAACATGTAAGTAGCTCATCGTCTTCAAAGGGAAGGGGCCAGACAAAAAGTATAGGGTCCAATTGGCTTGTTCCTTTATACGTAATCATTTTCCTTTAAAAATAGACCGGTAAGAAAAGGGAAAATATACCGGTAAGAAAAGGGTACATTTTTAAATAAAGAAGGAGGGGCCACCCCCCCCCCCCCCCCCCCCCCGCGATCTCAGTTTTAAACAAAATGGTTGAAACAGTATACTACTCTGTAGTACGAATACCTTAGATTATTCATGTACAAGTAAC
This sequence comes from Magallana hongkongensis, assembly GCA_016163765.1. Classification (NCBI taxonomy): domain Eukaryota; kingdom Metazoa; phylum Mollusca; class Bivalvia; order Ostreida; family Ostreidae; genus Magallana; species Magallana hongkongensis. The sequence goes on along the minus strand of WFKH01011581.1, from coordinate 41,478,191 downwards.
ACATGTTTTACTACACGTTTGGCACAGAGAGAAGAAAAGAAATAAGTAAACTCACGGACAGAGCTCAACCTCCAAATACTGATTGTCGTCATTTAGAAAAAATGCCTCGACCACTGAAACATACGTTTGAATTTTACAACAGTACATAACATATACATGTATGTCCGAAAATTAAAAAAAAAATAAATATCTATTATTATGCATCCTTTATATGAGTTATAGAAATAATATGAATCTTCAGAACGTGTTACCAAAGAAACTTATTAATAAGTGCAAACGAACAACTGAATCATTCTAAAGTAGGTAAAAATCATGCGATATCTGAAAGCATGCAGAGTTCACGTACGGTTAAATTAATTAATATCCTTACATGTTATACTTTGTTTTAAATTGCCAAGGAAACAGAGGGTTCCTCAGTTGTTGCTGAAATCTGTAAACTTTACCTTCATAGTCCCACAGATTTTGAAATGGCTGGCCAGGCTCTCCTCCGGGGTTTCCTGGGTCGTTAAAAAAGGGGGCGTTAACCCTGAATTCAAGTCCATCTTTGGCTGCGTTGAAAGACAGCTGGGCAGGTGGGTGTTCAAGGTGTTTACCGTTCCATGTTTTCGTTATTTCAAACTGCATGTTCCTAAACCTGCAAAAAAGAGAGCCACATTAATTATCAGTGTTTATACTGCATTGTCGGAACTCATGGGTTATCAATTTGTTACATTGCTTTCAATCGTCGAACACACGAGTTTACTATGGTTTCATGTACACTGCTTTCAACAGTTAAAAGCAGTGTAACGGATAGCAAATCCGTAGGATGGTTAATTGTTTGGTGGGGGGGGGGGGGGGGGGGGCTGAATTTTTTTAATTTGCGTAACTTAAGAATGTGTATCATAATATGATCTTCACTACTACGTTTTGATTTGACAAAGACAAAGTTTTTGGTAATGTACAGCCATAAATTTAAAATACATGTACATGTATAGATTCCATTTTAAAAATGAATTGTTTTGATCAGTGTCGTATTTCTTGAGAACACAGTCAAACTAAAATATTAGCCCCTACGTTTAATCATTGTTATAATAAAACGTAGGGGTTACATGTAATTCTAATTAGACTGCTTGAGAATATTTAGTGCTGTTATGACATTTGCATAGGATAAAGTTTACACAGTTCAGTAATGTAAAACATAATTAAATACATATACAAACAATATTCCACTCAACAGTTTTTTCAACGTGTACATGTACGTCCCACATTCTGAACTACCGATCAACATGGACTGATGAAAAGTTAATTGTTCTCTTCAATAAAGACGTGTATTATCATATTGTCTTCTTATTTTTTTTGACAGTTACCAAAATATATGGCCCTAACTGGCCTAAGGCGTCCTTAAATGTGTTTTTTTTGGTACAATGTGGCTGGTTCATACTCACCAGCTTCGTAAAATAATAATAAATCGAGATCGTCATACAAGAATTTTTAAATACTGTAGGGTTTTCAGCACTTGTACATCAAAATATTCGGTTTGGAGCGGATCCAATAATTGCATATATATCATCCCTTTTTTTACATGATCATCGACTAACATACATAATTCAGTTTTCAGAACGGCTACGCATCCGAAATGTGCATTTACAGTGTATATGAATATTTTAATCAGGTGTGTAGGTGAATTAATAATGAAAACATTATGATAATCATGTTTTCAAATTGAAAGATTTTTAATTCAATTAATAAAATTAATCTTTCAAAATAAAAAAAAAACCCACAACCTTAAGTTATTTATTCTAATTGAAAATTCTTTTTGAAAAACAACATTCCCGCCTTCTTTGTCATGTGTTGTGTTGTTTTAATTATGAATTACTAGTACTTTAATCCTCTTACTAAAATCTTATCCCATGAATTAGAAACCACTCCGTGTGGTTATTTGGAACTTACCAGAGGTCAGGCAGTAAGCAATATAAAACTAATGTATAATTTCGTATAATTTATATAAAAGTGAGATTATATTTGAATAGCATTCAGGTAACTTTCTCTCTCTCTCTCTCTCTCTCTCTCTCTCTCTCTCTGTCTCTCTCTCTCTCTCTCTCTCTCTCTCTCTCTCTCCTTTGAAACGCAACCAATTTAATTATAACGTTTATGTATTATTACAGTTTTCGAAACTATAAATACTTAAAAAGAAGTTTAATTTATGGAGAGATGTCAATGTCAATTCAAAAGAGACCTAAATCAAGGGCAACAAAATGAAATTCAGGCACGTTTCTGTCAACTATAATGAACTCTCGTCGGAAAAGTGTGGCGTTTCAGATCCCTGATCTCTCAAAGGGACCAAAGGCCAAGGACAAAGACGAAGTCAGTATATGGACGATAGTCTCTACGGGTAATGCTGAGGGTTTGCGGCAATTCATCAAAGCCAACGGACATGCCAGTCTTAGTAAAAGATCAGGAAACTTTCGGTCTCCCTTGGGACTCGCTGTGTATCTTGAAAATCCGGAATTGGTCAAAATCATGCTTGAATGTGATCCCAAACCGGATGTGAATATTGCTGATAAAAATGGAAACACGCCTCTCCACGAGGCGGTGGAACGTGGATATCTACATATAGTTAAGCAACTTGTGAACACAGGTACTTTCTCTTATTTTTTTTTCTCTTATTCTATCTCTTTCCAACGGTGCCTATCCTTTGGTTTATTGCCACTCTTTGAACCAAAGGATTATGCTAAAAGCAAACTTGAAATATTTCCATATATATTTACTTGCTGCCACATAAATATAAAAATGTTCGTTAGAGGAAGACTTAAATGTCAAACTTATTTTGCTATAAAATATTTTTTTATAATCTTTTTGGATCCATCCTGATCCTCGGGGATCATTGGTTGAACTTACCTAAACTACATCATCATGTACTACCACTACATATTCATGTAATTTATTAAAGAAGTTTTATTGTTACTGGTTCTCTGAATATGGAGGACAAGATTTAAAAAAAAAACCCTCCAGATATTCATTATTTCTCGTAACATGTATGTCCCTTTGAAAGGGGGGGGGGTGTGTCAGGCCCTTTATTTTAACAGACTTGAAAGCCCTTTACCTATTGATGCGTTGTGTAAAGTTTGGTTGAAATTGGCTCAGAAACCTTTAAAAAGGAAATAAAGGTGTAAAAAGTAAACCATGATGAAGACAAGTAGCTGACAGACGCCGGACAAAAAACATGCAGAAAAGCTGACTTGAGCCTTCGGTTAAAACTCATTTAGACTCAAAAAACTCACAACAATCACTTATCTTCTTTTATAAACGCAGGATTGTGCAAATTGGAATTAAAAAATCCACAAGGATACACACCCTTAATGACGGCCGTGTACCATGACTACGAGGAGATAGCAGAATCGCTTATCACTGCAGGTAATTCAGTTAAGGAGGTATTGCACCTCGATATTGTGACGAACATTCTTTCGAAATAAACAATAAAATTAACAATAGATTTTATTATCAATTAACGCAATATGATTATTAAAAACATAAGATACTGAACCGCAATGCAAGTTATACATGTAAGTTCGAAGCCCGATGGGACTTTTACAATTTTTACCTTTCTAAGAATTTTTAAAATGTGTTTTTGGTCAAGTATTGAGCAAAAAAAATAAATATGTATTTTCAGTATTGTACAATAACTTTCATCCATATTGATATCTTAAGGTATCAAATACCACAATAGAATTAACTTGTTTTAAATCTTTAAATCCGTTAGTTTAAATTCTGTTAAGGAGTTTGTTTGGTTAATGGTGGTCCATACAGTAATAATTTAATATACTGAATTAACTTCACTACAGTCATATTTGACATATTAATTGGCATGTTAAAAACATTTGCAATGTTGAATGAATTATTGATTAAACTCCACGTCATATATACATTTTGAAAGTTAAAAAATCAGCAAATCTTCGACAAATTGAATATCTAAAGCAAAAGCTATAATAGATCTTTATACATATTCGCAATAAAATTAAATCAGTTTCGTTTTTGTCATTTTTATACCAGTAAGTGTTAATTGCCTTAATGTGTAGTTAGTAAAAATGAAAACTGTAAAAAAAAAAATCGTGTAAAATTGTGAAAAGAATACAAAAGGAGTCCTTCATTCAAAGTAAAAATATTTTTGATAATTTAAAAGATCGACGCGATTTAAAGTATCATTGATATTTATGTTGATATATGAACAATAAAATGCTTGCTTTGTTGATTCATGCGGGACATGAAGGTAGCGACATTGCAGAAAAAATACATAAATCGCGATAAACCCGCAAGAATCATCAAAGAAAACATTTTTATTGTTTATACTTACATCTTTCTTTTAACAAATTAATGCATTGATCGTAAAAAGTAAGTAAAAGTAACTGAATTACATGTATTGTTAATGTACATCCGTACGTTAGATAAAAGAAATAGCCAAATCCGTTTTAAATGGGAATTGTGTCTGACATCATCATGACTATTTCGTGCAGTCCGTGATTATTCTTCGGTTGCTGAAAGTTTGGACCGATCGATAAATTGGTTAGAACTGGATCATGTAGATTTCAGTCCTGTTAGTTTCTATAGAGCTGTGAATAACAATCAATTTTCGTAAGAAATAGAGGGAATCGTACTTAGTGGATGTAAATAATTATATGTTTATGATCCCATTTCTGTATGAAGATAAAGAAAAAGATAATTTATTTTCCAATTTTAGGCCCAGAGGTCTTATATGTTTACAATTATTAGAGAGAAAGTCCTATAAATGAAAGATTACACACACAAAATATAAGAACGTGCAGCATATATATGCAGAATGTACATGTATATTTCATCAGGTGCAGACGTCGACGCGTCTGGGGCGAAGGGAAGAACAATTCTCTTTATAGCAGTGTTGGAAAGCAGTCTGAATTGTATGGAACTCCTGCTGAAGAATGGCTGTAAAACGAACGTCAGAGACAACCATGGCTTCACCATCCTTAAAACCATCTTCAAAACCAACTCCATCATCAAAGCTGAGGCAATCAAACTACTTCAAAAATTCGGTCAGTTCATGTTTTTGTGAGATATACATATAGTGTTCACGGTTTGAAATGTCATGCGGTATAAAATGTTTATATCAGGCCTATATAAACAATAAATTGAGCGCTAGCATGTATTTTGCAGAAAAGTTTGCAAATTGTTTTTTAAATGTCCGATTCCTATATGATCGGGGAACATTCAGTTTGGTACACTTTATTATTAACTTATGAAGAAAACATTATTATATTTATATATTTTTTATCTTCATTCTGTGTATCTGATCTTCCAATAAATATTCTTAATTTGATAGTATATTTAATTGATATTCATTTAATAAGATAAAATATATATCGTTAAGAACATTCAAATAAACGTTTTGATGTCAACTATAAAGAGTTATAATTTCACAATGGCAAGCATACACACGGGACCCCAAATTAAATACAGTGTAAATTTTGAGTGGCAGTAAATACAAAATTTACAGTAATGTTTTCAATTTTGTATTTTTACTGACACCTGCAGGAAATTCAAATTTACAACATGACAACAGAATGAATATTTTATTAATTACAGAATACAACATCGACAACGATCGGGAATACTTGGAAGAAATGGTGAAGAAAAGTCGGGACCCAAATGATAAAGTGTACGCCGAAATGTTATTGCAAAAAAAGTCTATTAAGGAGGCATGTTACAACCCTTTCTCTAATGGTGGGTGGAACCGCCGAAGTTCCTTGGCAACCAGACGCATCTCGAATGTCAGCGAGATCTCGCTGTCCTTCATTTACGGAAAACAACTGTCAATCACCGATATTGAGGAGTGTTAACCTTAACATTGAGTGGCTATTGTATTTATATTACATACAGTATGCAATGCATTTTTGAATGACTATTTAGGTACATGTATGTTCGTATTTTTCATTTGTCACATTGTAAACTTTGAATTTATTGTGTTGTTGTAAATACAAATTAAATTAGTTGTCATATCGTAGACTTTGAAAAGTGAAACTGTCTGTATCAGCAGGCTTGAAGAGAGGGAATTATGCCAGCATGGAGAGGATGGGTTGTCGGATTATTAATAACTAAAATTAATTAAATTTTGTATTAATTTGTGATTTGAAATTACGAGCAGAATTGACTTTGAAACAGACTTTCTCTGCATTTTGGAAAGAGCGGGGTCACCACCTAGGCATAATACGTTGGATCTTTTTGTGCATAAACAATGGAACTCGAAAAAATCCTTAGGAGGCTACATTTTGTAAGAAGATAAATTCAGAAATTGCGAGGTTATGTGTTACCTTTCAAAACGAAATGTCTTCTGGTTATTATATAGACTCAAGTGTCGATATTGAAATTGTTCAATCTACATAAATTTGCAGTTAACGATTGTTAGATTAAATAAAAAGGAATAATACAAATTGGTTTTATACTCATATATTTTTTAATTAACATCGCTGCTCAATACTTGCTATCGTAAAAATGTGACGTAGTCAACGCAAATACAGTTTATATCTTATCCGTATTTCAATGTGGAACTTTAATGATTTGAAATAAAAAAAAATACACAAATAAATTGTAGATTGCTGATTGCTATGAACAAAAATAAATCAAATTTGAAAAAAATATATATTTTTTTGAAATAAAGTTTAAGAATGCGCTATCGAAAACAAGTATCCCCAGGATAACGTCATAATCTCTTATTTATACAATTATTTTGTATAGTACCTTGTGATTCTATATGTTGTCGATGTAATTGTGCTGTATATTTCAAGAACTACAGTAATGTAAGTTCCACGTCAGTATTTTCCCAAAACCCCCCCCCCCCCCCCAAAAAAAAAGTGAAAACATAATTTTATTGAGATTACCTTAACGCAAACATGTTCATTTGCTCTTTGTGCCAAAATGCCTTCCCAAATATCATCAAGTGCCATTCTTATTCAGATCAACAAAACTAATAAAATGCATTAAGGCGATCAAAATGACAAAGACGTGATAAAAAAAAATAGCATATTAAATTAAAGTTCACAATACAACATTATTTGTTGACAAGACAATAAAACAAAGGTCAATAAATAAGATATAACGTAACAAGTGTAGACCACTATACAATTCCGTAGAAGCAGTACTTTAATGAACATTGTATAATTCTATGTGCTTAAATCAGCAGTTCACTTTATTGGTGAACCAGGAAGATTTGATACCAAATCACATTCAGTGGCTTCTGTCCTAAATTCTACATGTATGACATTCCATTAAGTTTTGTTATATTGTTATCACTGTAATTTTTTCTCTGTATATGCGTATTATTATACAACATGTCTTGTCTCAAACTTCCTAAATCATAATATTTACACTGGCAAAACATTTTGAAATTATTTTAATGTACACAATAAATTATGTTTTAACCAAGTTCGTACTGTAATAATAATAATAATGCAGGTGAGAGTGTAAAACCATGGATATATCGAAGTAAGGAACTATTTGATGTGTGTATTATAAATAGGACCTAGTCATTTCCAGGAGGATCTTTTATAGGAGAGTACATCTTATTCAGCGCTCAGGTTCCATAACGCTCTTGTTCCGTAACGCACTTAGCCTTCGCTTACATAATATTGAAGGGATTAAGTACACGGAGGCAACCGTTATACATGTAAGTGAATTATTATTTATTTATTTTTTTTAAAGAATTTTGTACATGTATTATCAGGAATTTATCAACGCTGTCTTATTCAAAGGTAAATGATAACTATCCCCTTGAAAAGAAAAAAAAAGAAGTAGAAAATGAGATACAATTATATATATATATATATATATATATATATATATATATATATATATATATATATAAAAGCACAAACATTGCAATAACTCTCAAATTGACATATACCTGCCAATAGTAAAGGATATAGATATACATAAAGCACAGGGAAATACATAATTTTCAGTATATTGTACAATTAAATATCAAAATAGCCATTGATGAAATATTTTGGACTATGCATTACAATATAGATTTGCAGTGTTATTATACAGAAAAAAAACCCAACATTGGAAAATGTAGATATTTTGTCTTTCAAGACAAATCAAGTTGATTTACTGATGTTGACACATTGAACATAAATATTTTTTTTCTCACAGATGCTCCAGAAATAAAGTCAGTGATTTTAAATGGACACACTGGAAATCCATACAGCGAACGTTTTCCCATCATAGTGACCAGTATCATAAGGACTTATCCAAATGCCACAATCACGTGGGGCATCTCACATGAAAAATCTTTGAACTCGTTTTTGCCCTTAGGTTTGATATTACTTTTTAACTGGAATAGCTGGAGTTCGCAAACTTCAATAGAAAAGTTAAATTAATTTTGTTCATTTGCAAATTTGATATGTGATATCAAAAGATATCCGTGTTTTTATGAACATGGTAAGCATTTACATATTAATAAGACTTATTTGTTGGTCATTCTACTAAAGACTCCAGATTCAGTGCTAAACAGACCATGACGTGTACTTATGACTGTGAAATCACGGCCATTCTGACCGTGTTCCCTCCATTGTGTACTGATACAGGAAACAAGTATTCCCTGTATGCCACGAACAAGAAAGGAATCTCCACCGTAAAAACAACCCACTACAGCAGCACCATCGCGTGTAAGTTAAGTCATCTAAAGGTACATTGATCCCCTGAAATAATATAAATTTCATACACTGGTCGAAGTTTTTATCTTTTATTTATCAGAATAATTTTTAAGCTTAAAAAAGCAAATTTAAAACTGTGCAAGGTAGGCCATAGATGTTTGGTTTTAAACATATAATAAGCTAGATTTCATTTGCAAAATTATTGCATTGTATTGATGAAAGAAAAAACTCTCACTAAGCAAAGTGTCTATCATTTCTTTCTGAAGTTTTTATTATCAATGATAGCAGTTTGTCAAGGTAAGCTGAAATTGTATTCATTAAAATCATAATTAATACTTGATTTCTTTTGGCACATTCTGGCATCTTATCAATGATACAGACTATACTTTATTTTTTTATTTTTTTTTTTGGCAAAGTCCGAATCTTAAAATGATGCAGACTGTACAAAGTGTACATGAAGACTAATTAAACAATAGACATGCTACACAATATTTATGTGATAACCAATTTATCTATTCTATTATCTTCAAGAGGTATCTGTACCTGTTATTTATGGCACAATTTACACGCTGAAACCTTTTTCTCTTGAAGGCACACCTCGTATAGCTAACAATATGCCGACCAATCAGACCTACAGAACCTGTGAGGGGGACGAGTTGAATATGACAGCAACATTTGTGTCTGTTCCTGGACGTTTTATTTCTTGGTATCTTTTACCAAATACACGTAAATATGTACATCACCTTGAAGGACGGGTGGGACCCGGAACTTACACACAAATATTTTACACATTCCCGTTATGTATAGACATATGTTTGGAACATATCTTGTTGAAGCAAACAATTTCAGAGGACCAATTGCGAAGACTTACATTCGAGTATTAAAGAATTCCTCTTGCACAGGTAATTTACTCTTCTTGTTCTTTCATAACTCAATCAAGAAACTATTTCTAGAAAAAGACATTACAAATTTTAGAATTAGTTAAATGTTTTTATAAAGGTTTAACTTTAAAACATTGATGGTGTGTATTATAACAAATGGATGTTTTGTATCTCTAAAAGTGTTTAAGTCCTGTATTACAGATTGTTTTGTTGACAGTATTCAACCGAACTCTTCCACCCTCATTATTAACTCTACTTAAAATTATTAATAAAATGATGAAAAAAGTAGACGTAAACATAACGTTCAGAGAAATTTATTTTGATAGATGATTCAACTACAGCTCCGTCCGTAGCTGCCACCTTACCCCCAAACACGTCCTCCTCTCAGATGTCTGGCCCAGCTGGAGTCATTATCATGGGTTCTGTGGTAGCGTCTCTTATGTTGCTAGGATATATATAGTGTGATGTCATCCTTGTTATGAGGAACCAAAGAAAGCTAAAAGGTGTGTCTAGGATAAATATTAAAGATGCATAATTTTATTTTTCAGAAAAAAAAATCATTGTCAGTTACAACATATCTATTTAGAAATGAAATTTAATTAAATGTTTAATTTTCAATCAAAGTTTTGCCTGCAATTTTCATAGCTTGCTTTGTTATTATTCCATATACAGTATGAATGGTTATTGATTTGCATGGAAGAAAATTGCACAAATGTTTTATCATGAGTGTTTATATAAATACTTAAAATTGTGTAATGCAAAGCAATATCTTTTAATGTTAATTTTCCTTCTTTGTTAATGAAAATTTTCAAACTCAATTATATATTTGAATTACTATTTGAGATCTGGATTATCCGTTTTGCTGTTCATTGCATGGCGTGTTACAGTTTGTACCCTAGTATTTTCAATATCAGTATTCAATTCAAACTCTACTATTTTTCACTCCATGTTCATATATTCTAAACTTTACTCTAAGACAAAATTACATGAATCAAGACACATGCACTTTCTGAAAAAAACCCTGATAATTGTTTAATTTTTTTTAAATTTTCTGTTACAGAAAGTTAGTAAAACTTGGCAAGACTAATATTCCCATGACAAGGGTGCAGAGACAAACATATCTAGAGGCTCTGAACGCATTATTAAGAGAGGAAAACGCTGCAACAAACTAAATTTGCTTTCTATATATGGACACTATATATTGTATACTAAATTAGCTTCGTGGATACATGTATTGCAGAGTTCAATCATCATGTTAGTTTGAGAATACTTCTTGTATAATGACATACATGCAACACCATTCGAACGCAAGTTCTAACCACTTACTAGTTTCTTACCAACTATCTGTAAATTGATATCAAAATTGTTAGAACATTGATATGCTCTTGATATGCATTATTGTATTATTGTATATAAGAAAACAGGTGTATAATAATTATAGCTTTATAAGCATTTTCGTTTGAATTTGGTTCTAAGATGTGATAATTTAAAAAATCTACAGTATTTAATAGATCGTTGAACAAATCAAACGATATATTGGTCAATCCTCTCTAATGGTACATGATTGTTACAGGGTGTTGAATTAAAATTATGAAACATTACCGGTATTCTATGATTTAATTCTGTATACATTATATAATTCGATATTTTTAAAATTGCTTTTTAATCATGATCTCATATTTACATATAATGTAATCATATGTATGAGAAAAGTGTTACATTCAAGAACCAGGACATTTGACATGACAATTTTCTTTTCTAGAGTTTTATAGACCGCTAGTTTCTCTCTTTGTGTTGGTTAAAATGTGCTCTAGCTCACTGGCAGAGTAGCCAATATAAGTAGTAGTAGTAGTAGTAGTAGTAGTAGTAATAGTACTAGTTATAACTGTTGTATATTTCAATTTACAATTACTTGTTTATAATCAAATCAAAGACATCATTATTTCAAGCCTAGAAATCATCGACTTAATGGCTTATCCACTTTATTTATGACCCAACTGTTATATTTTTCTTGTTTAACAATACATGTAAATAGGTACCAGCTCATAACATGAACATGTCAATTAAATTTCATTTTGTTATCTATTGATTTTATAAAATGTAATTTTAGCTAGAATAGCCGAAAAAGGTACCCTAACCTCCCACCTCCCTTTGCGAAAATCTTAAAAACATGGAACTCTCCCAGGAATCGCATCCGTAGGTCAACAGTCAACTTAATAGCTTTGTACTGGGCACAATGGGGCATATCGCCATTCAGATTTGAAATTTACATGTTGCCATACATGTATATAAGTTACATCTTGCGACCCACGTGTGTGAGCGAATGTTACCAAAAGTTTTCATATACGAAATGTTTTTTTAACTCTAATTCGATTTTGTGCTTTGATAATGCATACATGTGAACATGTCTAATATGTAATTTACAGGAAAAAGTATCGAACATGTATAACTTGCATAAATGGTACAATAATATATGTATAATACCATTAAAATTATTATTATATCAGGTAGATAAAACTTGTTTCACTTTATCAGCAAAATGACGTAGATGGATGGAGTCGAGTGAAAAAATAAAACTGCAGGTTCCATACTTGATTTAGAAAATAAAGCAGAAAATGCAGATATAAATACCGAAACTGGATAACAATTTCTGACAGAGCAAAATCTGTGTTTAACGAGTCCATTTATTATAACTAGTGTTTTTTTCTAACGACGGACAAAGCTCATTTTGGGTTATGAAACACTATTATGATAGTCTATCCAAGGCTAACGTTTTCATCACAATTGATGATTTTAACAAATATGAAAATATCTGTCAACGTCGAAGAGGTACAATGAAAATGGACTAAAGGAAAAATAAAAGACTCCATTACTGACACTTCATTTATTTTTATTCGAGATAATGTGTACGAACTATGCTGGCAGAGCAGTTGTGGTTCATCTAGTGCCTTAAGTATACTATCATAAATGCTCACTACTGTATTTCTACAGCACTGAATCCAGAGGTTGAACAGGTCTATTCAATAAAACGGGAAAGTATGCCCTTTTTATCTGGGGAAGAAGGGTGGGGTTTATATTCGAGGGACTTTCTCTTGGATGCTTTTTCTAATTACAGATTATGGTTCAAAATGGACGTTTTAAACTTATCTCTAATAAATACAGCTTGCCTTTTGCTCTATAAAACGTATTGGTACTGTGATAAAAATGTTACAGATTTCATCATCAAATACTTAGGTTAAAGATTTTTATCCTTAATTCGTCTTTGCCCTGTCAGAACTACAATGGACTCAATATGTATTGTAGCAGAAGATCTTTAGAATAACTTATCACTAATGTGTTTCTAGGTAAATCTTAGAGCATTAAAATTTTTATTAAATGTAAATTTTTAGAAAAAAAAACTTTAAACATCGCGTATTTTTAAGAATTTGAAGTGCACAATTAATAGTTATTGATAAAGTTTGAAAGCCAATGATATATACAATGTAATTGTTTGAATGTTCGATTAAATAAATTACAAAATGGATTTTGTCATCCAATTATCACCTAGCACACTTTGAAGATTTTTTCTTTTTGATTGTTTGATTTTTTTCTTCAAAGAGTTACTTAAACAACTTTTCAATGATTTAAAAGTGTCGTCATTTCCACCGGCCACCAAGAATCCAAAAGCTCAAGGGGAAAATTCAACCAAAACCGGAAGTGTACATGATATCCAGCTAAGGTCGAGGTCTTGGATTGGAACCAGATATTCTACTACATCGTTCTTTTATAAAACTTCTTAAGAGTTAGATGAAATCAGTCACCCCAACGGCAAGACAAACGAATGCGTTTATTTTATATGATATTTACATTGTCTTTAGAATTTAATCTTTGAATGGTGACTACAATTTTATAGTATTTATAACGGTATTTCAACGTAGACGTTTAGATCAAATGTCTATATCTTGTCCTCAACCTGTTATTCTCGGTGTACTTGAACTGTCTATAAAAACAAGAACCACTGTAAGAGGGCTTTTAGACTGTATTGATCTCATTTAAAAGAAGATCTCTATATAACATATATAGAAAAATATTAGAATTTAAAAGTTAAAATACATGGATTTTTTCTTTACTAAATGATATTTCATAGCTTATCAAACCATACCTTAAAATTTTATGTAGATATGATTGTTAATTTGTTGACCTTCGAACTTCCTTAAAGAGGATTGGTCACGATTTTGGTCAAAATTTATTTTTCCGTATTTAATGTTTAAAACCCGTTAGAAACGCGTTTCTTATAGTCAACCAAAACTATACTGTCAGTTGGGAAGTTACGAGCGAGATACAGAGCTCACAATTCTTTGTTATGTGAACAAACTCCAGGTCTTGTTTTTGTTAACATTTTTGATTGTTGAAAGGAAATTCCAAGTTTAGACCTAAAATGAATGTGACAAACACTAAGAACTGTTTATTTATGTTCCAATTAATAAGAAGGAAGAAAAGTCAGCTTGAAAATACCTTTTACGGGTATATTGAACCAATGTAATCAAAAACATGACACGAGCTGCGTTTATATAACAAAGAATTATGACCTCTATATCTTATTAATAACTCTACCATCGACATTAAGATTTTGATTAATCATTACAAATGCATTGCCAAAAAATTTTAATCAAAAATTTTTGAAAAAAATTTACTTAAACAGTAACCATGCCCCTTAAATGTGACGTTCTAAGATTACCTCCACGCCAGCAATGTTAATTCGATAAGAATATCTTTTTAAAATTTCCCATAAAAATGAAAACATTCTAATATTGATAAAACTCTGATGCAAACATGTTAATTGGTTAAATGCTTTCCAAAATATAATCAAGTTTCATTTATAGACTGATAATTTAAACTCAATTATTTTTTAATCGATATAACATATATCAACAAATCTAATCACAATGCATTAATGTGATCAAAATGTTATAAGAGCTCAAAATAAAACAAATAAGCGTAGATTAAAATATCACAAATTATATTTTGACAAGTCAATCAAACGAATGTTAATTAAGTAGTTATAAAGCAATAAATGTGTAGAGCATATTATTTTTATTGTGTAATTTTTATTTGCTTTATCCAACGAGTTGAAATGGTGCATATATTTGCGAGGCTTGCCGAGCGAATATAATCATTTCAACGAGTTGGATTAAGCAAATATAAAATCACACAATTTAAGATGTTCTTTAATTCATACGATTTACTTATTTTATAAAGCTTTTGAGATACAATGTAGCACCTTGAATGACACGCATTGCTTTTTTTAACCTAATCGATGATGCAACTTTGTGTTATTCGGTTAATGTGACCTTGCGCAAAACAATTTAGTATGTCATTTCGGTGATGAAAAAAGCTGTTCTTATGTTCAATTTCACTAATATCACTTGAAATAAATTTTTATCTCTAAATAATTTTTCTTAGAGTTTCAATTTGTAAATAATTGAAAATACCGAAGACTTGAAGTCAACTTTGTTCACATACACGAAGTTGCGAATGTTCGCTAGTTTGAATTGACTTAAACGAGGAGCAGTTGTTGATGTGTAAAAAACAAATACAAATGAATCGAAGTTAAAAATAAATTGATTAATGATGCTTGCTGGTGGTAAAATAAAAGTCTTGGGAGGCATTATTGCGGTAAGTTCTTGTGTATAAATTAGACACACAACAAAAGCCTTCTGTTTCCATTGCGTCGTCAGGATCAACTCTTTGATAGCTAACCTGATTTGCAGTTTTATTAACTACACACTTTTGTGTTCTCCCTCAATTTTAAAATGAAAATCTTCGACAAATTCCATTTAAAATCTATTTTTGTAGTAGAGATAGTGATGTGGCATACACAGGAAAATCTTCGGAAACTAGGTCGCTGAAGCGTTGAAGCGAGGAGGTGTGTCAAAAATAGTTCGGACCGGAAGTATCTGATAAAGCAACACCCGCTTGATAAAGCAAAGGTTTATCACACTGGTATTATACACCACACGTGTGAAATAAAAGCCACGGGTGTATAGCAGTTAAAGCAGTAATTTAACGGACATTGTATGATCATCTTTTTAATAAGCGTATTATTATACAACATGTGTCGTTTCAAACTTCCTAAATCATAATATTTACACTGGCTACACATTTTCAAATTATTTAGATATGTACAATAAATTATGATTAAACCTAGTTCGTACTGTAATATTAAGCAAGCAGATATTTAATATAAGAGAGTGAAAAACCACGGATATGTCGAAGTAATGAACTCTTCGATAGGTGTATTGTATAGGATCTAGTCATTTCCAGGAGGATCTTCAGAGATGTAAAGAGACTACATCCATAACACTCATAACGGTCTTGTTCCGTAACGCCTTCGCTTACATAATATTGAATGATTTGTTTATGTAAGTATGCAAAAGTAACCGTTATACATGGAACTGTATTTTTCAGAATTTTGTATGAACATATACCGTCAGGGATTTATGAACGCTGTTTTAATCAAAGGTAAATGGTACCTATTCATTTGTAAAGAAATAAAGGTTGTGGATTATCTTCTTCAGATACAGTTTTTTTTATTATAAAGTCATGTATTTTGTCTCTATCTTGATATGCGGTGTGTAACTGAAATTTGCGGCAAACAATTTCCTCTTTATTTATAAAAAGGTTATTAAACAGCTAGAAAACGGAAATTTTTGACGGTGACAAGATGATACTTTTGCACCTGTCTAAGGTTCACATTTCCAAAAATTTAAATATATATATCATACTCTTAAAGAGTTAATAAGTAAAATGCAATGTTAAAAAGTTTACCGAGATAGTACGTCTTAATCCATTAAAATATTTACACAATGATAAAACAAAAAGCTCTTACGTAGGTTCATATAAATGGAAATACATTTATTTAGTGTAAAATACATAACCACTAATTATTGATGTATCTTGACTAACGGGTGAGATATTCAGCTTAAAGTTTATGAAATAAATTTCTCTTAGCAATTTTAGATTCGTCATGATCATTGCAAGAAAAAATAGGGGAAAAAAACCTGTTTCGGCTGCCATGCTATACAGCTTTAAATTTGGCATATTAGTCAAGGCATATCAGATTAAATATGTGTACGATTCACTACTGACAAGTTTAGTATATAAATAAGTCTTAGGAATTCATGACGGTTGTTGTTAAGCATTTATAAAATATAAAATATTGGAAAATTTGACACAATTATTTTAGTTGTAAATGTATATTATCTACATATTACATGAAAATGTATTATCTTTTTAAAAGTTTTTTTTTTTAAATTAAGTTGAAGTCCAAACCCAAGACAGATTCACGCCATTGGTAGAAGTATAAACCGGGTCTTTGGAATCAACTTCCAAAATGAAATTCTTAGTGGTGATTTCGTTGGTGTTAGCCGTGCAGATAAAAGGTACTGCAATCAATGTTAGCCAATTGTAATCTGTTAGTATTTTTTTATATAAATTGTTTCTGCCGCTAAAATAACTTTGAAAATACATTTTGAAATGTATTAGATATAATTTATGTTCTTCAAATGTCGATAACAGTGTTGAAACTTTATCATTGTCAACTTAAAGTTATATATATTCACTGAGGATTTATCTGTAAATGTATACCATACACACTTAGACATAGTTTGATGTCTACGTTCACTCTACGTATTTCTTACAATATCTTACAATAGTTGGTGCAGCATTCACTGTCACCATGAATGAGATTGGGGAGGTAGCGGAAGGCGACACGGTCAACTTCACCTGTACGTTGACTGGAACAACGTCACCTAATATCTCCTATTTCCTTGTCAACTATATTCCACTTTTTAATTATTTCTTCAACTCAACCTCGAATCCAGTAATTGAATATGATAACACAACAAAGAACTACACAACGACTTTCACAGTACTAAACGTCCCCGTGGATCGTCGATTCAATTACCAAATTTTGTATTGCGGTTCTGGGCTGAGCTTCAAGGGGAAAACATTAATAGTTTATTGTAAGTCAATATTCTGGGCCTCGTTTCTCAAAAAACTTACGACTAGCCACCAACTTAATGAATGATTGTCAATTGCAAAGTAACTAAATCAATATTTAGATCTTATCATGTCTGTAAAATATAATTAGAAATTGTCATAGTTTTGAACGATTGATTTTGTATTATCTCTTTCTATTTAGGATCATTCCATCACACTGAAAATATATTTGTGATAATTGGTTTTATCTTTTAATAATTTAAAAGCATCATTGAGCTTTAGGTGTATCCTTGTACTTTAGGTTGATCCTTGTATTACATCTGTGTAGGGAATATATGAAAATGTAAAAAAAAATCAAGAAAAAATCAGCTTTTCTGCTAAATAAATGTGTTTGGATGTCTGTGAAGAATACAATTTCGATTAAAACACAGTTTTATTGCATTTGCACGGATTTTCTGTTTCACAAATCTAGGAAACTGCACTCCTGGAGAGCACTCCTGGAGACAATTTCTAATGTACGAAATACTGCTTTGAGGTAAATGAAAAATATCTGTAAATTAATCTATATTTCTTTTAATTAGATGGCCCAGACGATAGTAGAATGGAAGTCTCTGGCAGTGAGACAGGAATCGAAGGAGTCTCTGGTTCATGGAAATGTGTTGTGAGTGATACTAATCCAAAGGTCAACCTCACCTGGTACAATGGCTCCACGGAGTTCACTCCTGACTCAAAAGCTGTTGTCACCAGTACAAATGTAAGATTATTACTTTTATAACAAATACTGTATATTCCTAATTAAAAGGGAGGATTTATTATCCGCGTAAAATCGCGAGAAGCAGATCTCGCGGTTTTTAAAATCTCGCTTTTTCTTTTCGGACACATGTAACCAAATGAAACTATGATAAAAATGCGGCGATCGCAATTTTGTATTCTCGTGTACTCGTGTACAATAAGGAATCTAAGGTTTTAAGAACGGTAATTCAACACTATTTTATTTCAATATTTCTATTTATGTTTATCTCAATTCAAATTTTTAAAAATGTAATGTATCGTTTGATTTGCCTTAAATTACTCTCAAATCGTTTGCTTGAATATAGAACAAAAATGTCTGATGAATAAACAATAAGTATTGCATACATGTAGGAATGCTGATTGCGCTTCTCTTATTATACACACAATTTAATTACACGCATATTGTTCAACATTGGTACAACATCTTTAATTCAAACATTGAGTTTTATTAGCATAATCCGTATCAATCTTCTTAAGAGCGATCGAGAATTAAGTATGACGCTTCTGCATGGTCTTACTAATCGTTAATTTCGATCACGTGACTCGATTCCATTCGAACACACAATAAAAACCATGCAACGAATGATTATGAACAGCATGTTAAATTATAATTTTGTTTTGTAACATGGTTACGGCAATTGTAATCAGTAATTGTTATCAGCTGTTATCAATTTCAAATTGATGAGTAATGATTAATTTTCAGTAATTATCTGTTTTTATTACAATTAATTGTATTTAAGTCCTGTAATCATGATTACTTTTATTACTTTTATGATTACAATGGAAACAACAAAACGCTTGAAATTATCACTAGACATTTGAAACAACAAAATGTTTGAAATTATCACTAGACATTTGATGAATAAAGTTCAGTCTTTAAAGTCCTAAAAAGTGTTAACTTTTAACATTGAAACGAATTGTACATGTAAATTAATCAATTACTTTAAAAGTAATCTACTCCAACCTTGGGTTTTGGTTTGTTTTTTTAGGTTTGTTTTTTTTTTTGGCTACAAATTGGAAATATTTTTACTGATTTTCGTTCGATAATTTTCAGGGCAACTTTAAAACTGAGCAAGAATGGAAGTTCACCTACACTCGAGATTACTCTGGGTCCAATATCAGTTGTGTAGCCATGGGGTTCAGGAATAAAACAGTCACTAAATCTAAGCAGTTACAGGTCAATTGTAAGTGTGTATGTTGAGTTATGAATAAACACTCAAGATATTCACAAGTTGTTTAGAATGATTAAACAAGTATAATTTTGTTAAAATTGTTTGATTATCAAAAGATAACTATGCATCTGGAACATAAATAAACTTATACTGATATTAATCTGTACCTCAGTGTAAATTTTAAATACTAGTAATATTACTTAGTCTATTGGGGCGGGTTAAAGTAATAAATGATCTTATTAAAAAAATTGAAAGTTTCAGCAAATGTTACATAAAAAAGCGGCCTCTAAATAATTGAGGTAGATAAAATTGATTTTTTTGTAGTTTAATAAACACTAAACGTCCAATAAAAATGTAAGCAAAGTCTTGTCAACCTTTTGCTGGAAATGGAATAACTTAATATCGATTCATCAACTACTTATACAAACGTAAAATGCTTTAGAAGAAAAGATATTGTACACTTTAAATTAGTTCGGAATATCATTACAACAAAACACGTTTGAAAGTTTTTGGTGTCTTTGGTTAATGAGTGCCAGCGACATAAATTCCAAATATCGAAACTAAACAATATAAGCGGTGAAATCACCACCACATCTTTTGATGCATTAATGAATAGTTATGTTTTGTTAAAATTTTAGTTGAAAAAAAAAATTGATTACGGTAAATGATCAACAACCACGTCATTGCATTGTTTAATTGATACATAGGTTCATGGTGTGAAGAAATCCAGTAACAAATATACAACGTCTAATAAAATAGTAAATACTGTCAAAACAAGCATAAACTGTAAACATGTAAGTAATTTT
Source organism: Magallana hongkongensis (assembly GCA_016163765.1). Lineage (NCBI taxonomy): Eukaryota > Metazoa > Mollusca > Bivalvia > Ostreida > Ostreidae > Magallana > Magallana hongkongensis. Next base: position 41,457,900 of record WFKH01011581.1, on the reverse strand, counting down.
ATTAGGGGTCTGTGATGGCATCAACACGACGTTTATTTAAATATTTTAGCAATTGGACATGTTTGAGATTTCCTTGCAGTTGCTCCAGAGCTAGAAGTCAGGGGAAAGTACTTATACGTCACAGATAAGAATACAATGAAGTGTTATGTAGATGAGGGAGCCAATTTAAATCTGACCTGTAGGGTGGTTGCAGCCAGTCCGATGGCCAGTGCAATGTGGGATGGAAAAGGTACTGCTGAACACTGAAAGAAAAGTCTAAAACTACATATTGCCAATCAGTTTGTCCAGAGAAAATGTCTTTGTTGTAACTTCACACCGTGTTTAACATGCGCTAACAGAATGTGGAACTACTCCAAGGACTTTCTTTTCTATTTTCATATTTTCATGCACAATTAGTGATTATTAGTGATTATTATTCTGAACCTACTAAACAGAAAACTTAATTCCGTTTTTTCTTCTTTTTTGGCTCAACGTAAGGCTTTAGTGTTATAGTAAATGTTTTTGATGAGAAACAAAATATTGGTAGGAAGGAAACCATAACTTCAAATATTCTCCTCTTCCATCTTTTAATGATATATGACCTGAGAGGGACACACGAATAGGGATAAATTAATGTATTAAAATTCATTAAAAAAAAACATTTTTTTAAACTATTATGGAGTTTTGTCAATTAATTTTATTGAATTTGAACAACATGAATAAGAATTAATGTATTTATACCAGAGTTTCTCGTGTTGTTGTTTAGGGGAGTAACTTGGTTTGTGAGCCTTCTATTTGAAGTTATGAAATCTTTTTTTCAAAAATATTATTTATAGCTTTAAGATACATATGTTATCATATACCGGGTAAAGCCGTTTACTAAAAAGAGAGAAAATAAACCAATCAGAAAGGAAATAAATCATTCATTAGAACACGAATAAAAAGTTTCTTAAACAACATTCAGCACTGTAAGCTCGTTTAGTACGAACACGGATATAGCGAAACTCGCATATTGCGAAGTTTTTTTTTTGTCCCCGGTAAAAATTTTAACAAATTTCTGCAAAATTGTACGGTTATAACGAATTCGGATATAACAAATGTACGGATATAGCGAACTGATTTTGAGTCCCGTAGAAGTGAATACTGACGAAATTTAACACTTTTATAACGAATTGCTTTACAGTTTAAAAAGTTTGCACCACCATTTCACATATTATAATTAGTTTTAATGAATTTATTTTCACATAAATTCTTCAATTTAAAATCCGATTATTGAAAGTATCAAAAGAATGTATTTCATGCTAAGCCTCAATTAGCAAAAAATGTCGTCTGGTGAAAAAAAACCCATGTATATACTAGTGAATTCGCCATAGTTATTATTACGAATTCGTTACACGGATATAACGAATTACGGATATAACGAAGTAAATCGATTGGTTCCTAGGAATTCGCTATAACCGAGTTTTACTGTACATGTAAGTGTTCTGAGAATATGCTCCGACTTTTCGAAGATGCAGGATTTTGTTTTGATGTCAATTTGCACCAAAATTAATCATTTATTGACCATTATTATCAGCTGGATTTGTATCTAAAACTTTTTATTTATTCATTTTTCTTTCTTGTAGATACCGCATTGACCCTTTCACATTTTGGCATGTTTGAAGCAAATTGTTAGGGATGAAATAATAGTTTTAAAAGGTTTTCTAAATGAGTAATGAACATCTAAAGATATATGTTTCAAATATGAAAAAAAAGATATGTCAAGATATCATACTGGAATATTTCATGAACGGTTTTGAGGAACTTGTCCATGTTCATATCATTTATAATGATTCTTTTTTTCAAAATTCATTTCAGCAAATGACCAATTAGTAATAACTAACATTCCAAGACGTTTAGGATCCCAAGGCTTTTATTGTGAAGCTCAAAACTCTGTGGCCAGAACCTACATTCGTGTCAACCTTGTTTTACAGTGTATACATTATTTCTTGATTTGTTAAAAAACCAATTGAGTCAAAGTAATGTAACTTCACATATTGATCTTAATTTTTTCAGTCAGATGTTGTAATTATTGGTATCACTAAAAAACCTTCTTGAAATAGTTCAGATCTATGAATTCAGTTATATATTGTCGTGACTTAAAATATATTTATAAATGATTCAATATTAATAAAACAAAATCTAAATTGTTTTTAATAGACGGACCGGAATTTTCTCATATATCAGAAAAATCGGCGAATGAAGGAGAGAATATTACTATTGATGCTGATATAAGTGCAAATCCCAAACCTGTGAAAATTACTTGGAGAAAAGTAGGTAGTACCAAGGTCTTGTCTACGAACGTGAAGCTAATCCTACAAAACATAAGAAGAGAACAAGCAGGGGTGTATGTCGTGGAAGCCATAAGTCTGAGGATGAGAGAGAACAACGCAACTGAAGAAGTCACAGGAAACACCACTGTCAATGTGGTAGTCAAATGTATGTCTATACAGTTTAATGTTGTAATGTTTGAAATCATAGAAATGTACCATATATCAAAGTACTTAAAATACAGTTATCCAGGCTTTTTTATGTGCATTGAATACGTTTTCATGATATGGCATTACATCAGACTAAATAGACACATTGAGTCGTTCTTTATGAATTACCCCGGTAACAGAATTTATAAGTTGATTAATTCATAGTGATATCGTTAATATATATTAGTTCAAACTAGGAGAATACTAAGATATTTAACACCCCAACATAGATTAACTGTACACGCTCTTAAAACAATTCTCGCAACATGATCTCTAATTAAAGATTAGCTGAAATTAGTGGTGTAAACAATGTATTCCGTCGCTCAGCAAATTTACATTATAAACTCGAAGTAGTTGGAATGTTACATTTTATATATTTTAATTATTTTCTTTTAATTTGGACGTTTATTATTGTGCGTAGAACGAGTTCAACTATTCAAAATCTGGTAAACCTCGCACTGTAACTGCTTATTCAATGAGCCCGGCTAAAAAATGATAATATATATTATTTTATCACATGTTTATCTCAGTATACAGTGGATATCACTCATGTAATAAATTTTTGATATTACACTGTGTATTCTTACGCCATTAGGTTTAGGCGGTTGATTGACGTAGAATGAAAAAGTACAAAAATAATTTAGTTGAAAAGTGTAGAGTTGTACATTTGAAGCATTTAATGCCGTTTTATTTATTTTTTTTTTATTTTTTCATGAATTGATAAAAATTTGTTCGAAAACGAAATGTTAACGTTTCTTTGTTAAATCTTCAAAGAACTTTTTTATATGCGTAAAGTTGTTGGCGTCTTGTAGTGAATGTGTTGTGCGGCTCACAATTATAATTTTTACAGAAAAAATTAAGATCTGACAAAAGACATGGTAAAACATGTGATAAAAAGAATCTCTCATGATTTGCGGTGGTAAATGATTTTTATTCAACTCGTTGTGTGTTTTCTGTCACATAACCCGCTGGATAAAAATCATAAACTATCGCAAATCATGAGAGATCCTATATATAATTACATGTTAAATACTGAAATCTGATTGGTTTAGACGCAGTTTATAATCAGTTCTATTATCATCAGCGTTAGCATTACGCCTCTCAACGGGTAACACAACGAATTGTTACATGCGCGTAAAATATGCACGTACAGTTCGCCGTAGAATTCATGTCATTCCTCAAGAAGTCAGTTATGCGTTTGAAATAATGCAAATAAATAATTAAAATAAAAGCTGTAACTTTAAAAAAAAACAAAAAAAAAACTAAGACATTTAGTAGAATAAACAGTTGAAATTGAGACCCCTTAAAAACATCATTGTCAAACTCTGATACTTTCAAGCACTACTTATATAATATAGAAAATGTTAGAGTTACTTTTCATTATTGTTTCCATCGTCGGAAACCCACGGTCGGTCTCGCTTCTCTTACCTAGGTAAGATTAGCGAGACCGACCGTGGGTTTCCGACGATGTATTGTTTCAAATTATGTTAAAATTATTGGTGTAATTTTCTGTGTTTTGGTCATTTATCAGAACTGTTGTAGTTTTATAAAAAAAAAAAAATTATAATAACAACTTTCAGCCTTACATATTGGCGACAAAATTCTTTTTACATTTTATATTCTTATACCCTCTGATTGAGACTAATAAATTGATACTTAGGACTGGTGTTATATAGGGTAAAATAAAGGTAGCTCTACTTGACCTGAGTGTGTTGATAAATTTATTTTCTAACAGATGGGCCTGGAGACTCCGTTAAGCTGTCTCCAAATTTAACAACGTTCGAAGTAGACGCTGGGGAGCCCGTACCGCCCATTACCTGCTCCGCCGACTGTCAACCTGCTTGCAGTTATATGTGGTATCAGTACTACAGGAAGAATATAGATAGGCGCAGGACGTCCACTGCCGTTCTAAACCTCGGCAAAGCGTCATCTACCGATGTTGGAATTTATATGTGTATAGCTGAAGCACATGTCATTGGAAAAAATTTAAGAGGAAATGTGACCTTTGAGCTGCGTGTGAAATGTAAGTTAGAAATTGAAACTTAATTTGAAAAACCTTCTTATGAACATTATTGGTAGAGCAGAAAATTTTTTTTGTTTTAAAATAATTGAATATTTGGATATGTATATATTGCAGCCTTTGACATTTTCAGTTATTAATGTTCCTTTAATACATTGCAAGAATATTAACCAATTTTTAGGAATGAGATTTGGTCAAACAATGGATAATCTCTCAAACATACATTGAACATATATATTTTTTTTATCACAGATGCTCCAGAAATAAAGTCAGTGGTTTTAAATGAATATCATAGAAATCCATACAGTGAGAGTTTCCCCATCACAGCGACCAGTATCATAAAGACTTATCCAAACGCCACAATCACGTGGGGCATCTCACATGAAAAATCTTTGAGCTCGTTTTTGCCCTTAGGTTTGATTTTACTTTTTTAACTGGAATGGCTAAATTCTATCCAGATCCGGTGTTCGCAAACTTCAATTGAAAAATTAAAATGATTTTGTACATTTGTAAATTTGATATGCGATATCACATGATATCAGTGTTTTTATCAACGTGTTTAGCATTTACATATTAAAAAGACTTGATTTTTGTTCATTCTACTAAAGATTCCAGATACAGTGCTAACCAGACCATGACGTGTACTTATGACTGTGAAATCACGGCCATTCTGACCGTGTTCCCTCCATTGTGTACTGATACAGGAAACAAGTATTCCCTGTATGCCACGAACAACAAAGGGAACTCTACGATAAAAGCAACCCACTACAGCATCACCGTCACATGTGAGTTGTCATCGTAAGGTATATTGACCACCTGAAGTAATACATATCTCATGCTCGGAGCGAAGTTTGTATCTTTTATTTATCAAAATAAATTTTAAGCTTAAGAAGGCAAATTTAAAAATTGTGCAAGGTAGGCCATAGATGTTTATAACATTTATGTTATAAATAATTTATATATTCTATTATCTTCAACAAGTAGCTGTACCTGTAATAATTTTTACGCTGAAACATTTTTCTCTTGAAGGCACGCCTCGTCTAGCTAACAATATGCCGACCAATCAGACCTACAGAACTTGCGAGATGGCTGAGTTGAATATGACAGCAGCATTTGTGTCTGTTCCTGGACCTTTTATTTCCTGGTATCTTTTACCAAATACACGTAAATATGTGCATCACCTTGAAGGACGGGGAGGCGGTTACACACAAATATTTTACACGACAAATTACCATATTCCCGTTATGTATAGGTATATGTTTGGAACATATCTTGTTGAAGCAACCAATTTCAGAGGACCAACTGCGAAGACTTACATTCGAGTATTAAAGAATTCCTCTTGCACAGGTAATTTACTTTTCTTGTTCTTTCATAACTCAATTAATAAACTATTTCTAGAAAAAGACAAATCAAATTTAAGAATTAGTTTAATGTTTTTATAAAGGTTTAACTTTAAAAAAAAAGATGGTGTGTATTATTACAAAAAATATGTTTTTTATTCCTAAGAGTGTTTAAGTCCTGTATAACAAATTGTTTTGTTGACAGTATTTAACCAAACACTCCCACCCACAAGATTAAATCTACTTAGAATTATTAATAGAATGATAAAAAAAAAAAGTAGACGTAAGCATAATGTTCAGAGAAATTTATTTTGATAGATGATTCAACTACAACACTTATACCTGCGCCGTCCGTAGCTGCCACCTTACCCTCAAACACATCCTCCTCTACGATGTCTAACCCAGCTGGAGTCATTATCATGGGTTCTGTGGTAGCGTCTCTTATGTTGCTAGGATATATATAGTGTAATGTATCATCCTTGTTATGAGGAACCAAAGAAAGCTAAAAGGTGTGTCTAGGATAAATATCTAAGATGCATAATTTTATTTTTAATAAACATTTTATGATTCGATATTTTTATTTAAATAGTTATGTTTAAAATTATAATTGCTTTTTAATTATAATATCATATTTACATGTAATGATATCATTATGTATCAGAGAAGTGTTACATTCAGGTATTAGGACATTTGACATGACAAATTTTTTTCTAGAGTTTTTTTGACCGCTAGTTTCTCTTTTTTTGTTGGTAAAAAACGTGCTCTAGCTCACTGACAGATTAGGCAATAGAAGTAGTCGTAGTAGTAGTGGTAGTAGTGGTAGTAGTAGTGGTAGTAGTACATGTAGCTGTTGTATATTTCGATTTACAATTATTTGATTATAATCAAATCAAAGACATCATTATTTCAAGCATTTTTAGCTCACCTGAGACGAAGGCTTAAGTGAGCTTTTCTGATCAAAATTTGTCCGTTGTCTGTCGTTGTTGTCGTTGGCGTTGGTGTTGGTGTCGATGTCATAAACTTTTCACATTTTCATCTTCTTCTCCAGAACCACTGGGCCAATTTTAATGAAACTTGGCACAAAGTATCAATATGTAAAAGGGATTCAAGTTTATTCAAATAAAGGGCCACGCCTTCTTTAAAGGGGAGATAATATAGAATTATTGAAAATTTGTTGGTATTTTTCAAAAATCTTCTCAAAAACTATTTTGCCAGAAAAGCTGAAACTTGTGTGGAAGAGTTCTCGGGTAGTGTAGATTCAAGTTTGTTCAAATCATGGTCCTCCGCAGGAGTAGGGTGGGGCAACAATGGGGGATGAATTTTTACATGTAGGATTATATATACTGGCGTGCGACCAGTTCTCGCCGAGTACCATTTCTCGCCAGTACATTGTGACGTCATTTTATCAACACATAAAATCATATACGAAAATTGACTTCACAATGTACTGGCGAGAAATGGTACGCGGCGAGAACTGGTCGCTCGCCAGTATAGAGAAAATCTTTGAAAATCTTTTTCTCATAAACCAGTAATCCAGAAAAGCTGAAACTTGTTTGGAAACATCCTCATGTTGTGGAAATTCAAATTTGTTCAAATTATAATCCTCGGGAGTAGGATGTGGCCACAGTAGGGAAATGAATTTTTACACAGGAATATATAGAGAAAATCTTTAAAAATCTTCTCCAGAAACCATTTGGCCAGAAAAGCTGAAGCTTGCGTAGAAGCGTCCTCAGGTAGTGTAGATTCAAGTTTGTTCAAATCATGGTTCTCGGGGGTAGGGTGGGGCCACAATAGGGGAATGTATTTTTACATGTAGGATTATATAGAGAAAATTTTTTAAAATCTTCTCATAAACCATTTGGCCAGGAAAGCTGAAACTTGTTTGGAAACATCCTCATGTACTGTAGGTTCAAGTTTGTTCAAATCATAATCCCCGAAAATAGGGTGGGGCCACAATGTTGGATGAATATTTACACAGGGATACATAGAGAAAATCTTTAAAAATCTTCTTCTCAAAAACCATTTAGCCAGAAAAGCTGAAACTTGTGTAGAAGCGTTCTTAGGTAACGTAAATTCAAGTTTGTTCAAATCATGGTCCCCGGGGATAGGGTGGGGCCACAATGGGATGAAATTTTACAAAGGATTATATCGAGAAAATTTTTAAAATCTTCTCAAAAACCATTTGGCCAGAAAAGCTAAAACTTGTTTGGGAACATTCTCAGGTAGTGTAGATTCAAGTTTGTTCGAATCATGATCCTCGAAAATAGGGTAAGGCCACAATGGGGGACGAATTTTTACATAGGAATATATAGAGAAAATCTTCGAAAATCTTTTAAAAAACCATTTGGCCAGAAAAGCTGAAACCTGTCTACATGCGTCCTCAGGTAGTGTAAATTAAAGTTTGTTCAAATCATAGACCCCGGGGTAGGGTGGGGCCACAATGGGGGGGGGGGATAAATTTCAACATCATTTCTCCAAAGAGGAAAACATTTAAAAATCTTCTGGAAATGAATTTAGCCCCAAAAGCTGAAACTTGCGTGAAAGCACAGGTTGTACAGATTAAAGTTTTATCAAATCACGGTTCCCGAAAGAAGGGTTGGGCCACAAAAGGGGGGATTTTCAAATCCGAATAGAGAAAAATCTTCTCACAAATACTGAAGAACGTAAGGGGCTTGAATTTTAACATAAAAATATATGGATAATAATAGGGAGATTTTTTAACTTTTTGTGCAAGATGTACTCTTCTAAATTGTCAAGATATTTTGAATTAGATACTACGGTAATGCTGATTTGATCGGAGTTATGGCTATTGTTGCTCAGGTGTGCGATGTGGCCCCTGGGCATCTTGTCTTGTTTTACAATGCATGCAAATATGTACCAGCTTATAACATGAACACGTCAATTAATTTCATGTTGTTATATATTGATTTTATAAAGTATAATTTTAGCTAGATAGTCGAGAAAAGTCCCCAAACCCCAACCCCCACCCCCCAACCCTTTGAGAAAATCTTAAAAACATGGATCTGTCAGAGGTATTGCATCCGTAGCCAACAGCCAACATCATAGCTTTGTACTGGGCACAACGGGGCTAAAGACGTTCAGATTTGAAATTTACATGTTGACATACATGTATATGTTACATCTTGCGACCCACGTGTGTGAGCGAATGCTATAGAGAGTTTTCATATACGATAAAATATATTTTAACTCTTATTCGATTTTGTACTTTGATTATGCATACATGTAAACATGTCAATGTAATTTACAGGAAAAGGTATCGTAGATGTATAACTTGCATTAAAGGTACAATAATATATGTATAATACCATTTAAATTAGTTCAGGTAGATAAAACTTGTTTCACTTTTTGACAGCATAATGACGAAGATAGATGGAGACGATTGAAAAAATAAAACTACAGGTTTCATTCTTGATTTAGAATATAAAGCTGAAAATGCTTATATAAATACCGAAACTGGATAACAATTTCTGAAAGAGCAAAATCTGTGTTTAAGAGTCCATTTATTATAACTAGAGTACTTTTCTAACGACGGACAAAGCGTATTTTGGGTTATGAAACACTATAGTCTATTCCAGGTTACCGTTTTTCACAACTGATGATTTTAACAAATATGAAAATATCTGTCAATGTCGAAAAAGTACAATGAAAATCGACTGAAGGAAAAATAAAGGACTCCATTACTGACACGTCATCTATCTTTATTCGAGATAATGTGTATTAACTATGCTGGCAGAGTAGTTGTAGTTCATCTAGTGCCTTAAATATACTATCATAAATGCTCACTACTGTATTTCTACAGCACTGAATCCAGAGGTTGAACAGGTCTATTCAATAAAACGGGAAAGTATGCCCTTTTTATCTGGGGAAGAAGGGTGGGGTTTATATTCGAGGGACTTTCTCTCGGATGCGTTCTCTTATTACAGATTATAGTTCAAAATGGACGTTTTAAACTTATCTCTAGTAAATACAACTTTCCTTTTGCTCTATAAAACGTATTGGGACTGTGATAAAAATGTTATAGATTTCATCATGAAATACTTAGCTTTAGGTTTTTTTCTCCTTAATTCGTCTTTGCCCTGTCAGAACTACAATGGACTCAATATGTATTGTAGCAGAAGATCTTTAGAATAACTTATCACAAATGTGTTTCTCGGTAAATCCTAGAGCATTAAAAGTGTTATTAAATGTAAATTTCTAGAAAAAAGGAACTTTAAACATCGTGTATTTTTAAGAATTTGAAATGCACAATTAATAATTATTGATAAAGTTTGAAAGCCAATGATATATACAATGTATTTATATGAATGTTCGATTATTATAGATAAATTACAAAATGGATTTTGTCATCCAATTATCACCAAGCAAACTTTGAAGATTTTTTCTTTTTCATTGTTTGATTTTTTCTTCAAAGAGTTATTTAAACATAACTTTTCAATGATTTAAAAGTATCGTCATTTCCACCGACCACCAAGAATCCAAAGGCTCAAGGGGAAAATTTAACCAAAACCGGAAGAGTACATGATATTCAGCTAAGGTCGAGGTCTTGGATCGCAACCAGATATTCTACTACATCGTTCTTAACTACTTTAGAGTTAGATGAAATCAGTCACCCCAACGGCAAGACAAACGAATGCCTTTATTTTATATGATATATACATTGTCTTTAGAATTTAATCTTTGAATGGTGACTACAATTTTATAGTATTTATAACGGTATTTCAACGTAGACTTTTAGATCAAATGCCTTTATCTTGTCCTCAAGCTGTTATTGTCGATGTACTGGAACTGTCTATAAAAACAAGAACCACTATAAGAGGGCTTTTCGACTGTATTGATCTCCTTTAAAAGAAGAGCTTAATATAACATATATAGAAAAAATTTGGATTTAAAAGTTAAAATACATGGATTTTTTCTTTGCTAAATGGTATTTCATAGCTTATCAAATCATACCTTAAAATTTTATGTAGATATGATTGTTAATTTGTTGACCTTCGAACTTCCTTAAAGAGGATTGGTCACGATTTTGTTCAAAATTTATTTTTTTGTATTTTATGTTTAGAACCCGTTAGAAACGCGTTTCTTATAGTCAACAAAACTATACTGTCAGTTGGGAAGTTACGAGCGAGATACAGAGCTCACAATTCTTTATGTGAAGAAACTCCATGTCTTGTTTTTGTCAATATTTTTGATTGTTGAACAAAAATTCCAAGTTTAGACCAAAAATGAATGTGACAAACGCTAGGAACTGTTTATTTATGTTCCAATCAATCAGAAGGAAGAAAATCCAGTTTGAAAAAGACATTTAACGAGTAATTTTGAACCAATGTAAACAAAAACATGACTCGAGCTGCGTTTTTATAACAAAGAACTATGAGCTCTATATCTTATTAACAACTCTACGATCGACACTAAGATTTTGATTAATCATTAGAAATGCATTGCCAAAAAATTTTAAACAAATATTTTTGAAGAAAAATTGACCAAAACAGTAACCATGCCTCTTTAATGAAACGTTCCAAGATTACCTCCACGCCAGCGATGTTAATTCGATAACAATATTTTCTTAAAATTCCCATAAAAACGAAAGCATTGATATTATTATAACCTTGATGCAATCATCTCAAGTCTCATTTATAGATTGATAATTTAAACTCTATTATTTTTTAATCGATATAACATATATCAACAAAACTTATTAAAAGCATTCATGTGATCAAAATGTTATAAGGGCTCAAAATAAAACAAATAAGCGTAGATTAAAATATATCACACATTATATTTTGACAAGACAATCAAACGAAGGTTTATAAAGGAGTTATAAAGCAACAAATGTGTAGAGCATATTACTATACTGTGTAATTTTTATTTCCTTTATCCAACAAGTTGAAATGGTGCAAATATTTGCGAGGCTTGCCGAGAGAATATAATCATTTCAACGAGCTGGATTAAGCAAATATAAAATAACACAATTTAAGATGTGTTTTTTATCTCATACGATTTGACTTATATTATAAAGCATTTGAGATGCAATGTAGCACCTTAAATAATGCTTTTTTGTTAGCCTAATCGATAATGCAACTTTGTGTTATTCGGTTAATGTGACTTTGCGCAATACAATTTAGTACGTCATTTCGGTGATAAACAAAGCTGTTCTTAGGTACAATTTCACTGAAATAAATTTTTATCTCTAAATATTTTTTCTTAAAGCTTCAAGGTGTAATTAATTGAAAATACTGAAGACTTGAAGTCAACTGTGCAGACATACACGAAGTTGCGAATGTTCGCTAGTTTGAATTGAATTGAACGAGGAGCAGTTGTTGATGTTTTATAGAACAAATACAAATGCATCTAAGTTAAAAATATTGATTAAGGAAGCTCAATGAGTGGCATTCTTGTGGTAAGTTTTTGTGTATAAATTAGACACACAACAAAAACCTTCTGTTTCGTTTCCATTGCGTCGTCAGGATCAACTCTTTGGTAGATAACGTGAATTGCAGTTTTTTTAACTACACACCTATGTGTTTTCCTTCAATTTTAAAATAAAACTCTTCGTCAAAATCCATTTAAAATCAATTTTCGTAGTAGAGATAGTTATGTGGTATACACAGGAAAATCTTCAAAAACTAGTTCGCTGAACCGTTGAAGCGAGGAGGTGTGTCAAAAATAGTTCGGACCTGAAGGATCTGATAAAGCAACTCCCGCTTGATAAAGCAAAGTTTTATAATACTGGTAGTATACACCACACGTTTGAAATAAAAGCCACAGATGTATAGCAGCTGAAGAAATAACTTAACGTAAATTGTATTATCCCCTTTTTAAGTGAGCTTTTCTGATCAAGATTTGTCCGTTGTCTGTCGTCGGCGCCGTCGGTGTCGGCGTCGACGTAAACTTTTCACATTTTCATTATCTTCTCCAGAACCACTGGGCCTATTTCAACCAAACTTAACACGAAACATCACTGGGTGAAGGAGATTCATGTTTGTTCAAATAAAGGGCCACACCCTCTTTAAAGGGGAGATAATTTAAAATTATTAGAAAAATTTTGGTATTTTTCATAATTCTTCTTCTCAAAAATTATTAGGCCAGAAAAGCTAAAAGCTGTATGGAGGCATCCTCAGGTAGTGTAGAACTTTAAAAATCTTCTTCTCAAAAACCATATAGCCAGAAAAGCTTAAATTTGTGTGGAAGCATCCTCAGGTAGTGTAGTTTCAAGTTTATTCAAATCATGGTTCCCGGGGTAGAGTGGGGCCACAATGGGGGGATAAGTTTTACATAGGAAGATATAGAGAAAAATCTTTAAAAATCTTCTGGATAAGCATTCAGCCAAAAAAAAGCTGAAACTTGCGTGAAAGCACAGGTTCTGCTGATTAAAATTTGATAAAACCATGATTCCCTAGAGAGAAGTGGGGCCAGAAAGGGGGAATTTTTATATAGGAATAGAGAAAACTCTTCTCACAAATACTAAAACAACAAAAGGGGCATGAAATTTACCATTAAAATATGTGGATAAATATCAGCAGATTTTTAAACTTTTTGTACAAGGTCTTCTGTACTTAGTTGTCAAGATATATTAATTTTGATGCTGTAATGTTGATTTGAACAGAGTTATGGCTATTTTTGCTCAGGTGAGCGATGTGGTCCCTGGGCCTCTTGTTAATAAGCGTATTATTATACAGCATGTGTCGTTTCAAACTTCCTAAATCATAACATTTACACTGGAAACATATTTTGAAATTATTTATATATGTACAATAAATTATGATTAAACCAAGTTCGTACTGTAATATTAAGCAAACAGATATTAAATATAAGAGAGTGAAAAACCACGGATATGTCGAAGTAATGAACTCTTCGATGGGTGCATTGTATAGGATCTAGTCATTTCCAGGAGGATCTTTCCTATATAAGTATGTAAAGAGAGTTCATCCATAACACCCATAACGGTCTTGTTCCGTAACGCCTTCGCTTACATAATATTGAATGATTTGTTTATGTAAGTATGGTAACCGTTATACGTGTGACTAATTTTTTCAGAATTTTGGATGAACATATACCGTCAGGGATTTATGAACGCTGTTTTAGTCAAAGGTAAATGGTACCTATTCCTTTGTAAAGAAAAAAATGTTGTAGATATTCTTTTTCAGACACAGTTTTTTATATACATGTATTTCCAACGATCTTGTCTCTATCTTGATATGCAGTGTGTAACTGAAATTTGCGGCAAACAATTTCCTCTTTATCAATAAAGAAAGGTTATAAAATAGCTAGAAAACGGAAAAGTTTGACGGTGACAAGATGACACTTTTGAACCGTCTAAGATTCACATTCCCAAAAATTCAAATATATATCATATTCTTAAAGAGTTACTAAGTAAAGAGCAATGTTATAAAGTTCACCGGGATATTACGTCTTGGTCCATTAAAATGTTTATACAATAAACATTTTTTGCTCTTACGTATGTTACGTATGTCTTACGTATGTTCATATAAAATGGAAATACGTTAGTGTAAAACACATAACCACTAATTATTGATGTATCTTGACTAACGGTTGAGATATTCAGCTTAAAGTATTTGAAAAGAATTTCTCTTAGCAATGTTTTGATTCGTCATGATCATTGCAAGAAAAAAATACCAAAAAAACCTTTTTTAAAGTTTATTTCGAGATTAAGTTGAAGTCCAAAACCAAGACAGATTCACGCCTTTGGTAGAAGTATAAACCAGGTCTTTGGAACCAACTTCCATAATGAGATTCTTGGTGGTAGTTTATTTGGTATTAGCCTTGCAGATAAAAGGTTTGGATTTCTAACATGAAGTGGGCTATTCATATTGCCTCTAGTTTTTCTAATTACCCCAACAAAGTATTTGAAAAGAGGATAAGAATCCTTTTGGAAATTCAAACTCCTTTAAAGATATGATTTTGGTTTTTAGATGACCTTCTGCAATCAATGTTAGCCCAATGTCATCTTTTAGGGTTTTTTTCATAAAATGTTTATGCCACTAAAATAACTTTCAAAATAATTTTGAAATGCATTAGATATAATGCTTGTTGTTCAAATACCAATTACAGTGTTGAAACTTTATCATTGTCAACTTATATATTTTGACTGAGGATTTATCTGTGAATGTAAATCAATCACACTTAGGCATAGTTTGATGTCTACGTTCACTCTACGCATTTGTTACAATATAGTTTGTGCAGCATTCATTGTGACCATGAATGAGATTGGGGAGGTAGCCGAAGGCGACATAGTCAACTTTACTTGTACATTGACTGGAACAACAACACCTACTGTCTCCAGTTTCCTTATCCACTTTAGTCCGCCAGGCATATCTAACTTTTTTATCAACTCAACCTTGAATCCAGTAATTGAATATGATAACAACACTAAGAACTACACAACGACTTTCACAGTTCCAAACGTCCCCGTGGATCGTCGATTCAATAACCACATTTTGTATTGCGGTTCTCGAAATAGCTTTGAATGGAAAACATTAATTATTTATTGTAAGTCACAATTAGTATGTGAAGTATGTGAGAGAGTGATTATATCATAAAATAATTTATATACTGTGTACAGTACAACCTTTGTTCACAATAAAAAAAAGTCACAATTCTGGGCCTCATTTTTCAAAAAAATATTACGACAAAACACCGACTTAATGAATGATTATCAATCGCAAAGTAACTAAATCAATATTTAATTCTTATATCTGTAAAATGTAAAACGATATCGTCATAGTTGTGAACGATTGATTTTGTATTATCTTTATTTATTTGAGATCATTCCATGACACTGAATATATCTTTGTGATAATTAGCAACACTGTGCCGGATAATTATGCCAGTGCCAAGGTGGCATTTTTGCACCCGCCTAAGATGCAGTTTCGGAAAAATCTATAATATACCAAATGATAGAGTATACATATGTATATCCACTTTTGTTTTTAGTGTGTTTCACCTGACAGGTGAGATATTTACCTTTAAAAATTAATATCCCATAGGAAAATAATAATTCCCATGGGAGAAAAGATTCTCCTACAGGAAATATTGACAATCCTGTAGGATTTTCTAAAACCCTGTAGGAATTATATTTCCCATAGGAGAAAGGTATTTCCTGTAGGAATTTGATTCAGACAGGTAGGTTTTCTATAGAAAATTAAGATTTCCTATCGGATTTCAGCAAATCCTATCGGAATTTAAATTCCTATGGAAAGTTCTTGTATTCCGATAGGAAATTTCAAATTTCCTTTAATAATATTGTTTTTCCTATGGGAAAACTTATTTTCCTGTAGTAATTTTTTTTTTGAAAGGTTAATATCTCACATGACAGGTGGGATACAAAGATAATAAAGGTGGTTATAAACTCTTTATGCAATGATCTATCTTAAGGCATATTTGAATTTTTCTATAATTGCAGCTCAGACGGGTGCAAAAATTCCACCTTGGCACTGGCATAATTATCCGGCACAGTGTTTAGTTCTAACTTTTAATAAAGCATCATTGAGCTTTAGGTGTATCCTTGTACTACATCTGCCTAGTGAATATATGAAATTTTTAAAAAAAAAAAGCTTTTCTGCTAAAGAATATGTTTGGATTTCTGTGAATAATACAATTTCGATTAAAACACAGTTTAAGTGCTTTTTCTTAAATAATCAAATGCAAGGTCACGGATGTTCTGTTTCACAAATCTAGGAAACTGCACTCCTGGAGACAATTTCTAATGTACGAAATACTGCTTTAAAGTAAATGAAAAGTATCTATAATTTTCTCGATTTTTCTTTTAATTAGATGGCCCATATGATAATGGAATGTCTCTCGCTGGCATAGAGACAGGAATTGAAGGGTTTTCTGGTTCACTGACATGTTTTGTGGGTGGTTCTAATCCTAGAGTCAACCTCACCTGGTACAATGGCTCCACAGAGTTCACTCCTGACTCAAAAGCTGTTGTCACCGGTACAAATGTAAGATTATTACTTTTAAAACAAAGTATTTTTACGGTATTCAAACACTATTTTATTTCAATATCTATTTATGTTTATTTTAATTTAAATTTTTAATAAAATGTAATATACAGTTTGATATGCCTTAAAATTTCTCTCACATCGTTCGAATATAGAACCAAAAAAAATGCCTATTGAATAAACAACAAGTATTGCGTAGCAATGCTGATTGCTAGCGCTTCTCATAGTATATATACAATTTAAGAGGGCTCGGTGCTCGTGGCCTTTTAGGTCACCTGAGTGTCTCAGGTGACCTATTGCAATTGGTCTTCGTCCGTTGTCGTGCGTTGTGCGTCGTCCGTCGTGCGTTTACAATTTTACATTTTTAACTTCTTCTTGAAAACTACATGGCCAATGATTACCATTTTTGATGTGATACATCTCTATGGTAAGAGAAATCTAAATTGTGAAGTTAATGGCTCTACCATCCTCGGTGCGCCATAGGCGGGGCCAAATATGCAAAAAAAGCCAAATTTTCAAAAATTCTCTACTCCCACACATGTGAGGAAAAAAAATTGAATGCATGGTTATGATGTCCATGGAGTCATCTACCTGAATTAGGAAATTCATGATCCCTGGAACAGGGGTTTAGGCCCTCGTTAAAAAAAATCTTCTTCTTTACTGCCACATACGAGA
The DNA here is from genome assembly GCA_016163765.1 of Magallana hongkongensis. NCBI lineage: Eukaryota > Metazoa > Mollusca > Bivalvia > Ostreida > Ostreidae > Magallana > Magallana hongkongensis. Next base: position 41,440,382 of record WFKH01011581.1, on the reverse strand, counting down.
GGAAAAAACTGAATGCATGGTTATAATGTCCATGAAGCACTTAACCAAAATTTAGAAATTCATGGGCCCTGGGTGAGGGGTTGAGGCTCTAGGATGGGGCCAAGATGACCATATAGTAAAATGTATAAAATCTTAGAAAATCTTCTTCTTTACTCCCATATATATTTGTTAAAAACTAAATGCATGGTTATGATGTCCATGAAGTCTTCTACCTAAGCTAGTTAGGAAATTCATGATACCTGGAACAGGGGTTTAGGCCCTAGGGCGGGGCTAATATAGCCATTTTGTGACAATGTATTAAATCTTAGAAAATCTTTACTTCTTTACTCCTATAAAAGTGGGAAAACACTGAATGCATTATTTTGATGTCCACGAACTCCTCTACCTACATTGTGAAATTCATGGCCCCTGGGTCAGGGGTCCAGGCCGTAGAGGGGGGGGGCAATATTGCCATATAGTGTTAATGCATATTATGTTTAATAATCTTCTTTACTCTCACAGATCTGTAAAAATACTGACTTCATAATTATGTTAACTAGGAAGTCCTTTACTAAAATTGTAAATTTTATGTCCCCCGGAGTATGGGTTTTGACTCTAGGGCGGGGCCAAAATTGTATCTTTGAAATTTAACAAAAATGGGGAAATTATTTTCTATCAGAGTCTTGCACCTATTCAATATCAGGTCATGCACTCTATTATGATCTTTAAGTTTTTCGCTAAAATTATAGATTTCATAGTCCTTTTTGAAAGATTTTAGGCAAGGAGGTGGTCATCATTACAATATAATAATTTTTCTACTCCAGAATGAAACTTAATTAAATGCATATACATGTATGAGACTCCTCGACAAGTTTGTGTATGCGCTATGGTACTTTGGTGACCGTTAAGGCCTATTGGCCTCTTGTTTAGATTTTATTAGAAGTAGAGCTCTATATAAAAATAAAGGAAAATATCCAAACCCATTAGGTTAAATATATGGATTTTTCTTAACTAAATAATAGTTCATAGCTATACAAATCCTATTTTAAAATTTTAGGTAGACCATTCAGCCTCCTTAATCACAGGCATATTGTACAACAGCTCTAATCCAAACATTGAGTTTTATTAGCATGTAAGAGCGAGCGAGCCTTGAGTGTAACGCTTCCGCATGGTTACTTTTCATTAGCTTTGATCACGTGACTCGAAATCCATTCGAACACACAGTAAAAACCATGCAACACGTGATTATGAACAGCATGTTAAATGTAACATGGTTTAGGTAATCGATTTTAAATTGCTGATCGAGTAATCATAAAATTTCAGTAAATATCTATTTTTATTACAATTAATTGTATTCAAGTCCTGTAATCATGATTACTTTTTTGTTACTTCTAATGATAACAATGGTAAAAACAAAACGTTTGAAATTATGATTAGACATTTGATGAATAAAGTTCAGTCTGTCTATTTAATGCAAAAAAGTGTTAACTTTCAACATTAAAAGGAATTGTTCACTTAACTTAATCAATTACTTTGAAAGTAATCTTCCCTTGTTATATTAATAACTTTGTAAATTTTTGCTACACGTTGGAATTTTTTCTCATTATTACTGATAACTTTCAGGGCAACTTCATTGTCGAGCAAAAGTGGAAGTTCACCTACCTTCGGTATTACTCTGGTTCCAATATCAGTTGTGTAGCCACAGGGTACAAAAATAAAAGAGTCACTAAATATATGCAGTTACAGGTCAATTGTAAGTTTTCTTGTTGAGTAATGAATGAAAACTCAAGATATTACAAGTTGTATAGAATGATTCAACAAGTTTAATTTTGTTACAATTGTTTGATTATCAAAAGATAACTATGCAACTGTAACATAAATAAACTTATACTGGTAACTTATCTGTTCTTCAGTATAAGTTTGAAATACTAGCAATATCGCTAAGTCTATTGGGGCGGGTTAAAGTATTAAATGATCTTATCATAAGAAAAAAATTGAAAGTTTCAGCAAATGTTACATGAAAAATCGGCCTCTAAATATCTGAGGTAGATAAAATTGAATTCTTATAGTTTAATAAACATTGAACGTTCAATAAAAATGTTAGCAAAGTCTTGTTAACCTTTTGTTGAAAATGGAATTAATTCATATCGATCCATCAATTACTTATACAAACGTAAAATGCTTTGGAAGAAAAGAAATTGTACACTTTAAAGTATTAATGTATTTTTTACTATATTATCATTAGAGCCCTGCCCTAACACCAGAAGCCCTGACCCAGGGGCCATGAAATTGACAATTTTGGAAGAGGCATTCTTTCTCATCATAACTATGTACTTAGTTCATTGGCTAAATACCCAGTAGCAGAGAAGAAGATTTTTATAGAATCAATGCATTTTTACTTTATAATCATTAGGGCCCCACTCTAACGCCAGAACCCCTGACCCTGAGGCCATGAATTTCAAAATTTTGGTAGAGAGCTCAATGCTTATTACAATCATGCCAGTAGTTTGACTGTTTGGTGTCCAGGAGTAAAGAAAATTTTTTAAAGATTGCATTAATTTTGATGGTTTTAGTCCCCCGCCTCAGGGGGGGGGGGGGGGGGGGGCAGGGGCCATGAATTTCACAATGTTTACTCTCCTTTACCCATAGATGCTATAAGCCAAATTTGGTTGAAATTGGTTCAGTAGTTCCAGAGAAGAAGCTAAAAATGTTAAAAAGATTACGAACGACGAACGACAACGGACAAAAACAGATAGCAATAGGTCACCCGAATGACTCTGGTGACCTAAAAAGACAAATTGTCGAATTTCACAAGGCTGGCTTAAATTGTTAGATAATAATAATAATGATCAGCTTTTATTTATTTACATTAGCTTTGTATTGATTAAAAGTAAATGTACATTTTTATCTAACTGTATTGTGTGCATGCAAAAATTATCCCTTTTTAACATTCTCGCAGACTTTAAAAATGAATGAAAAAATAAGCTCATAAAAACTACATGTTCGTCAACAAAATCGACATAGTTACTTAAATTTGGTGATTTTAATATTTGTGAATTTTCAAAAATGACAAAAATAGGCCAAAATTATATCCCCGCCAAAAAACAGCTATACGGTAATTATGTTTAAAATGAAAAAACATCAGATAGTTGTCTAATGAATGGTGGGTTTTTTCACGATCAATCAAATTAAAATTGATTGTTAACAAGGTATACTTTTTTCACGCATATATTAAGTACTATTTAGTTATTTCTGTAGAAAATATTGAAGTGTGTGAAGCCTGGATCGGACTACAATTTTTATCAACTTGCAATTGTAGTGGTGACTTTGAATTTTTGTTATCATTATATATACATTGCCTATACAGGCCGCACGGCCCAGTCTGACGTTGAGTTATAACGACGTTTTTATAACGTCTTAATCCTGGGTTTACCCGAAAGTGATATGCTGCATTCACCGACTGGCCAGAGTGAACAATCGCACGCTCCATAAAATCGCTTGTGTAGCTTGTATATATGTGAACTTAAACTATTTCAATGTTTTCTGTTTCCACCATCATTTGATTCAATCGTTTTCTATTGGTGTTTTTCCTCAGTCGACACAGAATTTTATGATGGCGCGCGGTCAGCCGACGTTTCTTTCTTTGGAGTTCTTAAAGACATGTTCTTGCCGTAATATATTTTTGAAGTCCTTTGCTAGTTTGAAAACTGTTTCAAATGGCGTAAGAAAATGACGGACACAACACTAACTGCATCATAATAGAAAACTATGAAGTTTTGTCATGTTTTATAAAAACTGTAAATATTCATATCTAAAAATTTAGTTACAAAGTTTGAACAATTTTTACACTTGGCCGTGCGTACTTTCCGCGACCCTTTGATACATTAAAATTTTAGTTTAATTTTATGAAAAACATTCAGTACAACTATAGTTTGATTTACTTTTATGACAAACATTTCGATATTCAATATGCATCTATTAACCCGTTTGAAATGACAAGAAACGCGATTGTCCACGAACTTTTTGGACAACCCTTGTATGTTAAACATCAAACAATGGATGATCGAGAAGTTTTATTCATCATAACATGCTACATATCATATACATGTATGTCATAATCAATTTATCTTTCTATCTTCAGGAAGTACGTACAAATGTAACTCGTATATATGTAGCTTGTAACAATTTTTATGCTGGAATATTTTCTTTTGAAGGCAAGCCTCGTTTGGCTAACAATGCGCCGACCAATCAGACCTACAGAACATGTGAGGGGGCTGAGTTGAATATGAAAGCAACATTTGTGTCAAATCCTGGACCTTCAATTCCACGGTTTCTATTACCAAATACACGTAAAACTGTGCATTACTTTAACGGATAAGGAGGCGGTTACACACAAATATTTTACACGACAAATTACTACATTCCCGTCATTTATAGACATATGTTTGGAACATATCTTGTTGAAGCAACCAACTATAGAGGAGTTACAAAGATTTACATTCAAGTATTAAAGAATTCCTCTTGCGCAGGTAAAAGACTATATTCGATATAGTCCAATTTCTGTCAACTAATTTTAAAAATTTTAAAATTCGTCATTTATTTTTATTAATACATTAATCAGAAAATTGCTTCTTAAATACGTGAATTATATATTATTTAATCTATCTTTAAACAAACTTCAAAAGTTCTTTACATAACGTTGATTTTAGAAATAACTTAACATGTTTATAAGGGCACATGTATAACTTTTTATTTTTGATGTTATGTTCTTTTACCAAAGCATGGTGTACTAAAACAAAAGGATGTTTTTATTTCTAAAATTGTTAATAGTCTTATACAAAAGATTGTTTTGCAGACAGTAGTCAATTCAACATTCCCACCCACCAAAAAATTATATGGCTTCCAAAAAAGATTAAATCTATGCTGAATATTATTAATTGAATGATAATAAAATCAGACGGGTATATTTTTCTGATATTTTTAGTCGATCTACTACCCCAGATTTACATGCCATTGTGCCTACCCATTCCGTAGCTACCACCTTACCAACTTTGCCTTCCTATTCCGTAGCTACCACCTTACCCACTCTGCCTTCCTATTCCGTAGCTACAACCTCACCCCCAAACACAGCTTTTCCTCGGATGTCTGGCCAGGCAGTAGTTAATGTGGGTTATTTGCTACCGTCTCTCTTATTGCTAGGATTCATTGTGTGATACGCCATCCTTTGTATGAGGAACCAAAGATAGCAAAAAGGTTTGCCACGGATAAGTATCAAGCATTCTATTTTCATTTTCAGAAAAAAAAATAATTGCAATTTATCAGTTACAACATATAAACTAAGTTTTAAAAAATGCATTTAATGCTTAATTTTCAAACAAAGTTTTGCCTGCAAATTGTATGACTTACTTATGATTTACGCCATGTACCGCCATATACGGCATGAATGGTTATTTAAATGCGTGGATGAAAGTTACACTGTATTTATATTAAGAGTATTATATAATAGAAAATAGACCTACATGTTCAGTACTTTTTTGATAAATTCTGAACAATTGATATTTAAAAGATTTACCACCTAAATTCTATATGACAACTATTAATTCAGATTTGGAGTTCAATTTATACAGTGTTACAGTTTGTATCCTAACATTTTCAACATACACCATTTATACTCTAGCATTATTCATATGTACAAGTACTACAATTCAGTCTGAGGACATGATAAATTAAACATGAATCAGTTGATATTTGTTTACACTCTCTTACATTTGTTACAGGAAGTAAAAAAAAACCTTGGCAAGACTGTTTCCAAAGGCGCACTGGCAACATATCCAAAAGCATCACTAAGCGTGGAAACCATTACAACGAACTAAAGTTGTGTATATGGACACTGTATACTGTACTAAAATAATATTGAAGAGGTCGCTCCTCATGTTAACTTAAAAAAATATTTATTGTATAATGATATGCACATAATTCGAACACAAATTCTAACGACGTACTAGTTTCTTATAATTACTAACTTTCTGAATATTGGTGTCAAAATTGTTTACTTAGTACATAACTATACCAACTGTCTATACATTGATGTCAAAATTGTTAGTACATAGCTATGAATTTGATGTGCATAAATGTTTAAGAGTACATGTATATATATACAGTTCTGTTTGAATTTGATTCTATAAAGTGATACTAGTACTGAAGAAAATCTACCACAGTCTCTAATAAATCGCTAAATAAATGAAATATATACATGTATCGGTCGATATCCTTTCCAATTGTTACCTGATTGATATATCATATTTTTATCCTAATAGGACTATGGGGTAATTGAAATCGAGTAATTGTAATCGATTGTAATGATTACTATTTTTCGAGTAATCGAAAGTAATCTGTTATCGAAGAGATTTTTTATTACTTGTAATCTTAATTTACATGTAATCGATTACAACTAAAACGTTTAGTGTAACTATGACTACTTTGTCGATTACTTTCGATTACTCTTCACATAAATATTTGGTGATACACAAATTGTATGAAAAAATGTTCATTTCAACAAGTGTTGTTTATAATATAATTCATTGAATAAAACTGTTTATATTGATTTATTATGATTTTCCACTTTCCACATGAATATTTGTTAACATGAGTACATTATACATTGTACATGCATATATTACATGGCTTTGAGGGTGACATACCAGAATTGTAATTAAAGCTCTGAGAGTCATGCCTTGGAGTGTTATGTCGCCCGATCCCGAAGGCAAAAGGTGGTGGAAGCAGAAACTTGAGACAGAGTATAAATATCTTAGTTTGTGAGGTTTATTTTAAAATGTTGTGTGGGGTTTTTTTCCTCCTTAATTCGTCTTTTCCTGACTAGCCACAGAACTGTAGCTCCACGGGAAATTCAGGTTGACGAACCGTATCTGCATAACTGTAGAGCTCTCTACGGGAAATTCATGTCTACGGTCCGTCAATCCAAATTTCCCGTAGAGCTATGTTCTGCATGCAGCTATGCCCTGACAGGACTTCTATATTATATATTGTAACAGAAGATCTCTAAAATAACATAGATTAAATTATTTTAGAATTTATATAATGTTTCTCGGTAAAATCCACAGTATTTTACGTGTAAAATAATATATTAAAAAAACTTTTTTAACGTCGCAGATTTTGTTAAAATTAGAAATGCTCAACTAACATTTATTAATAAAAGTCATTAAATTTAAAAAAATCTTTGAAAGTTTGTCTTGATAATTTAAGATGGATCTAGTCATGAATGTAGAATTATCATCTAACAAAGTCTGTAGATTCATTTATTAAAACAACTGAAAAACAAACTCATAACTGTTCGTATTCATGTTTCCAGAGACATAAATGTTATGTCTCTGATGTTTCCAGCCCTCCGTCGTCCCTCGTTTTCTTCAAATATCAAAAGATGAGCGGTTAATGTTTTTTGGTTGGGTTTTTTTTTTTTTGTTGTTTTTTTTTTTTTTTTTTAATTCTAAATATTAGGAGTTTTATTAGGGACGTCCCTGGTTTTATTGAATAGATTGTACAAATTGCAAAATCTTTTTATAAAACATTTTGACAACGTTTGATTCCATCGTAACGTTGAAATAAATATACGTAGTTTTGGTGGGGTTTTTTTTTTTTATATTAGTCAAGATAATTACGAATGAATTTAAGCACAACTTAATTAATTTTTTCTTCCAATACCATGGGCCTCTGGATGTTTATTTCAGGATAAATCACTGCGTTGTTAATCTGAATTCAAGCGTTTAATTCACCTGGAGTGATTTGGTTTGGAACAACGTGAAAGCGGGAATTGTTTACAGAATGACTCGGTATTTGTCGAAAAACGAAATTTTTTTACGTAGTAGTTACATAATTATTGTTTTTACCAGGATGTGATATCATTTTCTGTTCTATTTCTTGAATAATCGTTATAAAGACAATCATTATAGAGGAAATTCGAACTATGTTTTCGACATCCAGTGAATTTCCAAATATATCACAATTTGAAAAAAATAATATTGGTTGAAAAGTCAATATAAGCTCATATAAATGAGTTCACAAAAGATCATTAAGTACGCTAGAAGCAGACACGCAGCATAAATAGAACATGTAACGTTATCACAGACACTGAAGTAGGATATGCTGAAGGTTTATGAAAATGAATCCGAATAACTTTGTACGATAAAGTATTGATATCACATATCTTTTTCCTATAATGCGCTCTGTGCATGAATTTCAGAGGGAACACTGAGTTAGGAGACATTACCCCTCACAACATCAAGCAACTAAAACTCCTGAACCAAGTTGTCTTTCCTGTCACATACAATGACAAGTTCTACAAAGATGTACTGGAAGTTGGAGAGTTGGCAAAGCTTGGTAGGAAATTCATGACTCTATTATCTATATTTGACAAATTATTCACCACCCGACCCCTTGAAGCCCCTCCTCACATAGTCAAGAGTCCAGTGAGGGTATATTATCATATATAACATGGGGTTTTGCAAAGATTCATAAGCACAATATTGCAATTTTTCAAGAACATTAAATCAGAAAAATCACTAGATACAGTAACAGTATTGAATTTAACTAAATCCACTAAGTGGGAGATGAAAATAAACAAATTACACCCTTGATAACAGATAAGCCAGTGAAGATGCATTAATCTATTAAAAAGTCATCCTTGTAATTATACATTAATGAATAACAAATGAATGATGAAATTTTTTTTTACAGCATACTTCAATGACATAGTGGTGGGAGCCGTTTGTTGTCGTGTGGACACATCAGACCAGCAAAGACGTCTCTACATCATGACTCTCGGCTGCCTAGCACCATACCGAAGATTAGGGATAGGTAATAAGAGTTGTGCCATGGTATAGATTTGGTATAGGATCTAATACGTACATGTCTACATGATGAAAATTCATGGTCATGTGCTTAATTCCTAAATGTTTTAAGTAATGGCCTTTTTACACTTGTGTTTAAAGGGGCATGGTCATGATTTTGGTCAAAAATTAGTTTTTCGATTTTAATGTTTTCAATGCTTTAGTAAGGCATTTTTAATAGGCAACCAAAATTTTAGTGTCATTCGTTGAGTTATAAGTGAGTTACAGAGCTTACAATTCTTTGCTATGTAAACAAATCTTTTGTTTACATTTTGAATGTGGAAGTGAAAATTCCAGTTTTAGACCTAAAATGAATGTGTTAAACGTTAGGAACTGTTTATTTATGCTTAAAATGAATAAGAAGACAGACAAATCAGCTTGAAAAAGATTTTTAACTGGAATATTGAACCTTTGTAAAGAAAAACAGGGCACGAGCTTTAATTTGTTTACATGACAAAGAATTGTGAGCCCTGTATCTTGCTTATAACTCAACGACTGACTCTCAAATTTCATTTGATCATTAGAAATGCATTCCTAAAGCATTGTAAATAATAAAAACAAAAAAAATAGAATTTGACCAAAATCGTGACCATGCCCCTTTAAATGAAAACAACGTTTACAATGATCTCCAGGATATTCATGTTTCCTCAAATTGAAGTTCAATGAATCAAATTCTTAACTTTGACATATTTTTTACTCCCTGAAGTGGGTAGCTGTACTAAAATGTTTGTCCTTCTCCCAACCAGCTGACAAAAAAGAGACCAGTCAAAAGATATATTTTGAACAAATTATTTTTTAAATTTTTAAAGTCAATTGTTTGCTGACCTTTTTTCAATTGTATTTTCTGGTAACTTTGGAAAAGAAATTATTTTTTTAAATTATTAATTGGCCCAAAATTTAAACACTGTTGGGAGAAGGCAAACAAAGAATATTTGAAGATGGCTCAAAACAACATTTTTTAGGTACCGGTGCTTATGTTGCTATCCTTTAAATTGTTTTAAAAAATAGATTACAGATTGTGTAGAATCATTACAACCTGGTTTTCTTTGGCAAAAGCTTTAATATAAGATCTCATTGCTCTGAAAGCTACAAATATCGGAGTTGAAATCGAATCTTAAAATTGAAAATCCATGGCTTATTTTTTAATCATACAGAGTTGCATGGAAATCGAATATCAAAAAAATAAAAAACACAGTAAAGAAAAAATACCATTATTATTAGTTATTTTGTATTGATAAAAGAACTGATTTGTTATCCATGTAATTTTTTTTTCTTTTTAACTGTAGGCACCTCTATGGTGGAACATGTACTAAAGATCTGTGAAGAGGATAACAATTTTGACAATGTTTTTCTGTAAGTACTGCTGTTATGATTTTTGAAAGACATCTTCAGTTTTTTCATATACAAGTATGCTTTTTAAAAGAGACCTCTTAAATGTAACTGTCCCCCCCCCCCCCAAAAAAAAATGTTCCTACTAAGTGTTAGAGATATTTATATCCCAGAAAATTTTCACGATTCATTTTTGAAAAAGAAAAATGTTGTGTACATTTTTTTTTTATTTTCATCATTGTATTATGAAAAAATTAACAACTTTTTAAACATCATTGAGATTGTTACATAAAATAGAAATCTTTGATATCTTGAAACAAACTGCATCAAAAATGTGTTGTTGTTTTTTTTTTCAATATGATAAAGTGAAACAAAATGTTAAATTACAAAAAATAACCTAATGATTGTTTTTATAGGTAACAATAGCAATCTGATTAAGATCAGTTTTGATATCCCAAATAAATACATGTATATCATTATCAACATTTTGCTGATAGGAGAATCGAGGATCTAACACTAACCAGATTGATTAACATAAATAATCACTATGGAATGAGCATAAAATTATCGGCTTTAGATTTTAATTTATTTTCTTCTCTTCAAAGACATGTTCAAATCAACAATGATGGTGCAATAAGATTTTATGAGAAGTTTGGATTTGAGATTGTGGAAGAGAAAAAGAATTATTACAAGCGAATAGAACCAGCTGATGCATATGTGTTACAGAAATCATTCCGCAAAAAGGACAAATGTGAAACCAAAGATCAAAATGGAGAAAACTGAACAAAACCATTGTGCCCTCACACTATAAGCACCTTGAATATTCTTTCTGTGTGTAAATAGATGATCACTGTACATTTCGGAATACAAGAGTTATCTGCACTGTTTTAAGATGAAAAAAAAACAAAGTACATACATTTCTACTTGCCATCTGAAACAAGAGCAGATGTTTTTTTCTGCAATTTTTTTTTTCAATTACTAGTAATACAAAATGAATGAATGAATGTTTCTGTATATTGTACTGTATATTTTGTGTCTTTACGCATTTAACTTGCTTCATGCTAATAAATCTTGTTCAAATGATTTAATTTTGAACTTGTTGCAAAAGAAAAAATTAATTTGATACATGTATTGATATTAACGTAAATAAGTTTGGATTTCAAGTAGGCCTACCGGTATATCCAAGTTGCATTTTCTTTGGTGATATTTGCCAGTACAAAATTTGAAACTGAAATGTTAACAAGGATTTCAATGTATTCTGTTGTATGTAATAGGCAATCTAATTAAAATAAGATCTCTTGATCCTGCTCCAGTAGATCACTACACAAGTAGTGTCTTGTGATTCTAAAGTCAATTGCTCCCTTATTCTTGAATGAAAAGAATTTCCTTGTGCCTCCTTTATATCATTGAATTTGCATGGCCTTTAAGGCATAGACGATGTACCTTATACATTAAATATTGTATTATGCCCTGTTTATACTTGTTGGATAGAAAGTATATGGGATTGGACGTATAATTTTCGCCACTTTCACTGAACAAAATACATGTACTGTCACTGACTGTCTGGGTGGGGTTTTTTTTTTGATATTGGTTAAACATCCATTTTTGTGGATCTTGTTGAGATGATTAACGAAATCAAATGTCCATTGTAATGAAAGACATAACTAAAATTTGGATAGGTAATCATTGTCTTTGGCCACCATGCACATAAGTATCCTTGAAATTGTTCATTGTACTAGATCAACAAAAGTTAATACCCACAAATGTCAGATAAACCCCAATTTAAATAAATACATGTACTTAGGTTCTTTTTTACTATTGCAGCTAATAGATGAAGCAAATCACACAAAAGTTTACTCTCTATACCCATTATATTGCCACATCTTTTGTAAATACATATAAGCTTGAAAAGTATATGTACATGTAAATTTGAAATTCCTATGATTTTACGCTTCAACAAGAGGCCCAGGGGAAAAATCGCTCACCTGAGCACCAAAAGTCATAACTGATTAACTCAGCTTTATTTATTCCAATGTTAAACTTCAATCCCACTTCCTCCCCGTTGTGGCCCTGCCATACCCCCGGGAATCATGATTTCTACACTACATGCGGATGCTTTAGACAAGTTTAGCCGTCCTGGCCAAATGGTTTTGAGAAGATTTTTAGATTTTCCTCTATTTATTGCTACATGTATGTAAATAAAATTTAATGCCCTATTTTGTGGCTACCCCTGGGGATCAAGTTTTGAACAAATTTAAACCTACACTACATAAGGATGTTTTTCCACAAGTTTCAGCTTTTTAGGCCAAATTATTTTTGAGAAAAATATTTTTTTTAATGCCAACAAATTTTCAATCATTCCTAATTATCTCCCCTTGAAAGAGGGCGTGTCCCTTCTTTCATTTCAACAAAATGAGTCCCCTTCACATATACGGATGCTTTGTGTCAAGTGTGGTTGAAAATGGCTAAGTGGTTCTCGAAAAGACGCAAAAACTGTGAAATGTTCAGACAGACGGACGCCGGACAAAAAGTGATCAGAATAGTTTACTTGAGCTTTCAGCTCCTGAAGGTGAGCTAAAAACTATGTACTTGAAATTCTCGATTAATTCTGAATGCACAATGCACCTGAAACATAATCCATTTTGAAACGTGAGAAAAACAGAACGTTGGAAATACAACATGAGAAGAAATTTGTATATAAAATTTATTTATTAATAGTCTAGCAAAAATATACAATGTAAATCACATTATTCATCATATAAAAGTAAAATAATGAATATTGATATAAAAATGCAATAATTATTACATTGTTTCAGTCATACTTCTGTAAATCACGAACTTTCATTGAGTAAAACAGGAAAATAGATTGAGGGTGTATATATATGCAGCGCATGCATGTTAGTAGTTATACAATCATTTTAGAGATACAGCTTTATGATATTAACATACATTATAATACTGTAAATATGATTAAGTTGTCGTTGCTTAAAACAGAAATGTTTTCTAATAGCATATCAGTGTGTAATTAACCAGAAATTACCGTGGCTTCATCAACATTTGTGCAATACTTTTTCGCGGATTTTAAAATTCGTTGTTGAATTTGTTGTTAAATTTGCACTTGCATGTAATCGTCAAAACTAAATGTTCAATGAAGTGCAGTATGTATTAGCATATTAAATTGATAGGACAATTTGGCACGAGTTTACGTATCCTTGAATCACTTAATCCACAAAAATGGATGCCCAAATATCAATGAAACCCACAATATGGAATAAGATGCAATCGTAAGCTACATTTTTTTCTACAGCTATACTGGTATTAGTTATTTCACTTCTTTGTCTTTGCTAGAATGTTATTAATATTGAATCTTAATCATGAAACATCGTGTTTTGATTCTACGAATATTATGTTGCATGCAGAGAAAACTTAAGGCATGGTTTTTATTTTCTGTTTAAACTGGATAGTTTCTACTGAACACATTTACATTTCAGACTGCAATTCTTAAAAGATAGCTTTTATGCCAATACATGTACGATTGAACACATTTGCGTATGAAATGGATTTTTTTTTCTCTCAAACTCTAGCCAAATAATCTAGAGGCGATATATGTAAATTTACTGTATTATGACTTGTCAAAATGGCTGTCGTTCTGTGAGAGGCAAGTTCCCAAAAATCTTCACAGCATAGGACTGAAAGGAAAACACACATACATGTATACATAAGGACTTGGATTTCTAGCTAATGTTATATACAAAATTTCTCCACGAAAATAAGAACCATAAGCTATATAATTGTTAAGTACTATAAGACATGTTAGGTTTGCAAGAAAGGATGATAACAGTATAATAATTGTTATGATATTTCGGAGCTGAGGTAATATACTGTACATGTTCCACCGAAGCATATAAAATATACATTTTTGTATGCCATATACAGATACTTGTAGCAAGAGGAGAAAAGCCGATCTGCACCCGTTTGAAAACACAGAAAAGGCCAAATTTGAGCTTAATGGTTGTTAACAAAGCACCAACAATCTTATCGATCAATGATGACTGTGATAAAATACGATGCCAAAAAATTGACATTTTTTTTGCAAGTTATATTTCTGTAGCACCTCTCAAAAATTGGAAAAGAAGTATCGTACTCTTCCATTAAATGACTTTACTGTTCGTAATTATCTAATGAAAGTACTTTAACCTTTGCCATGTTTTCTTACACAATTTTAACCTTCATTGTTAATTTTAAGACGCATTTTGCGGTCAAGAAATCCTACAGTTTTAGACATGTTATAAGTAAAATTGAATGTACTCTCATTCACATTGAAGTATCGGTGTCCAATACCATCTCAAATGTGAAATTATGCCAGGATATCTAGGAATACAACTTGTAGTATCGGGTAAAGTTATACAAAGCGGGCTGTATGCTATTTTTAGTACTGCTTTTCGTAAAATACCAAATATAAAATTTGTAAATAATTTATACAAGATTTTATAAAAATTGTATGGATATATTCTTTGATTTCGATAATACTAGTAAACGTAGTTCAACTATCCTCTTATGATTTATACATTTGTATATTAATGTAAATTATTATGTCATGGACAATTTTTGACCAATCTCTCATCTCTTTGACTGATGCCCTTACATCTGAGTGTCATCCGGAGACTTTTCGTCATTATGTTTTCCGTTCAGTGGTAGTCCCCCGGCATTCGGAAACCCTTCGTCGGCTATATTCCACTGGTCTGTATCATCAAACAGGAGATCCCCGGTCGGATTATCAAGGAACGGAATTCGAAGGATAAAACCTACAAGTAGCATAAAGAATTTTGAAAATAAGTAGCTAAAGAAAACCACAATCAAAATTATCCATATAGTAAAAATTTGTACACCAAAATTTGCGAAAAGAAAATTTTGCGCAGATATATTGATTAAACTGTCATCTAATTCGCAAGCGGAGATGATAAGATAGATATAATGATATGCATTTGATTCAATTTGCCCCTGAATGTACATTTCCGCAGTAAGTTCTTTAACTAATGTGCCAGTAAATGTACATGTAGATAACTAATTACAATATTTAAAAAGATAAATTATGATTATGTACAAGGCAATGCATAAACTGTAATTTTTGCCAAAATTAAAGAACAATTAAACCATGTATAGTTCAACTGTTACCACTCTTTTATACACCGCACATTTTTTTCTTTCTTTGTACATGTAGCTACATTTATTAATTACGCGTCATAAACACGTAGAGATTACCCGTTATGACTCCGCCCACTATGGCTATAGCCAGAGTCAGACAGAGCGCCGCCATCTGGTAGCCGCCCTGTTCCATAGCTGACCTTCCCATGACCTCTGTGACGTTAGCTGTCATGGCGTTTGCTGTCATGGTTTTGTTCGTCATCGTTGGCTCCATTGCGGTAAAAATGGAGTATAAGCTACAAAATGTTGTTTCAATTTACAACACTAAAG
This sequence comes from Magallana hongkongensis, assembly GCA_016163765.1. Lineage (NCBI taxonomy): Eukaryota > Metazoa > Mollusca > Bivalvia > Ostreida > Ostreidae > Magallana > Magallana hongkongensis. Next base: position 41,424,696 of record WFKH01011581.1, on the reverse strand, counting down.
ATAAAGAGTTGAATAATTAGTAACTTTTAAAATTTAATTGCAACAAACATGCAACATACAATAAAACATTAAAATAATAATAATTCGATAATTATTTGAAATGTTCTTGTCCAAAACAATCTTCCAGTAATCCCAATGAGGCATTTTAAAGACTTTCATTATTTATCCATCTTTTCATGTAGTCTCGGTTACCATGATATCGAATACCCTATCAAATTTATAGTGCCTTGTTGCTTCTTTATTTAGTATGTGCATGTATATCTATCTATTGAATAGAAAGAAAATCGGTGAAAATGTGTGCCTAGACCCCTATATAAAATTTTGATTTTTTACACAGAATTGATATTGAAATAATGAAAAGAAATCAAAGCACATATGTGACCATAATTTTGTTCTTGGCCTTTTCATAAGGTTTTGCTCGATGAAAAGGAAACAGCTGTTTTGCAAATTTATCCTTTATGTTCATTGCATTACACTCCAATAGCGATTAAAACCGTACGCAGAATCTGGAAATTAATATAATTTTTTTTCAACTTCCAGATATGTTTGGTTATTTATCAGAGGTTAACATCAGTCGTTTTGTTATGATGTTTGTATCTAATGAGTGAAAAATCCAGGGTTACCTACAATTTCTGAACAGTTACTATGTGTTAAAATACATTGGAACACATGCAAAGAGAGCTAGCTGATATAAATGTAAAACCGTTTATTCTTAATATATATTTAGAATTCGCAGAGGATTTTTGGGTTTTCTTGAAACCTAAGGCCTTAACATTTCCTGCTCCCCTGCTCCTACCTGTCTCCCCATGTTTCTTTGCTTGACATAGCAGCGGCAACAGCGCCACCTATAGCTGCCAAAATTCCCGGCATTCCATGCAGATTGTTAACACCACAAGTGTCGTGTATTCTGAGCTTGGAAGCCATCAAAGGCTAAAAAAAGTAAGACATAGGAAATTAGATATGATACCTATGCAGAGAGAGAGAAAGACAGAGGGAGAGAGAGAGAGAGAGAGAGAGAGAGAGAACTCACAGTTAAGAACTTGTATCCGAGAACGGAAATGATACCAGCAGTGGTCCCCAGAAGCATGGCACCCCAGGGCTGGATCGGCATGTGGGCTGAGGTCCCAACCGCGACACCACCGGCCAAAGTAGCGTTTTGAATGTGAACCTAGAAATCGAAATCATTGTAGCCGTAGTCAGTAATAAATGGTTATTTTGAACTAATTAAATAATTCAAATGTTCAAATCATATGGTATCCGGATAAGTTAGGGCGTTGGCGTGTTGTTCGACGGCGCGTATGAAGTTTTGTGATACCGCGACCCGGTGTCGTACGAGTTTGTTTTTGCGAGACGGCGAGCTGAGTTAAACTAGGCTAGCTTGACGGTTGTTGTTTTTTAGCCGTGTTACATAGCGCGATGGCATGTTGCATTGTTTAAAGATTTGCTCGCGCTATATTGAGACGATGCGACGGCGTGTTGTGTAAAGTCGATCGCGCTAATGCGACGGCGTATTGTGTGAAGTCGCGCTAATGCGACGGTGTGTTGTATAAGGTCGTGTTGTCGAGAAAGTGAGTTGTGTGGCAGCACGTCGACGTAGATATTTTTTTACACACGCTTTGTTGATATTTTTCAAATTATATTTTATGGACACCAAAGGCAAGTTTATTGCCTTGAGTTTATACTTAGAACGCATTCAAAGAAACAACAAATTAAATTACCTGTAAAGATTTAGAAAGAATATTTATACTGTCAACTGTGTATAAATCTGCATTGCATACCGAATCCAAAGTTTCAAAAAATGAAATTCTTAATGCCTTTTGAACCAAAATATGATTTTTTAAAATGTCTTAGTTTCATTTGGACGGAATAAATCTGGTCAATTCCTCGCAACATAATACATGCGTGTAATCTTAAAAATCTATTTAGACATTCAAGCTCGTTTATTGGTCCACAGATTAACCTAGTTTTAAGGTAAATTTACGAACCTTTGATTGAAAATAAGCTTGGTTTTTCGAAATTCAATGCTCGAATAAAAGACACCTTCATTTGTGTAAGAAATGATAAATAGCACACCAGGCTGCCACGCTGGGTATATAATTACATCTCTCTATCTAACCGCTTTACGGACTAATTTACAATTCTTCAAAACATGCCGACAGGGGATCTGTATCGGATGATGCCAGAGTGAACTTTTCACCCCATTATTTTGGGGCTGTCCTTAGTTCATAATATTCCAAGACGTCCATCTTTATTTCACAGCTGATGTTATCATTGGGACGAAGGTGTCATCATCATTAGATATACACACTATTTGTTTTCTTAAGGACACTTTGAGAGGTGTTGAATGTGGCAAATATGGCGAGCCTGCTTTTCATTCTGATTAACTGGATTGGTTATTTTTTTCAATATTAGTAAAACTTTTTTTTAAAGTTTTAACCAATATGCTTAGTTTATGAACATGTTCGTATTTTATATAATCATTATCATGATTACAATCATGCATGTTTGGTATAGAGTAAATTTTACCGTATTATTGCTAAAAGGAACACCCTTCCAGCAAAAATACAGTAACAATTACCAGAAACAGGAAAGAGTTATTAACCCTGTTAACTCACCATGTCAAATTTCCCGCGCTTATCCACGAGGGAGGAGACTATGAATGTAGTGACGGTACAGGCAAGGAGGGAGAGGTAGGTGTTGATGAGGGCGCGGTGTTGCTGGTCCCCTTCGGCAGCCCCGCCATTAAAACTAGGCCAATACAACCAGAGGAATATTGTACCTATGAACGCAAAACGAGGTTAAAACAGTCATTGAACACCCTGCAGCCCAAATGGAATACAAACAATGTATAATTATGTAATTTAATACATGTAGTTTCAAATACCGTTAGTATGAGTCATTTAAATGATTGGCCATTAATGAATAAGCTTAGGGCACAAGTTGTTAAAACGTAGAGCGTCCTCTTTTTTGCAACTACATGTACTGATATAAAAACAAAATAGTATTCAATATTTAAGTATAATGATATCTGAAATATTTCCCCGTAGAAACTACATGTATAGATACTCAAATAAAAAAAATACAACTCTGAAAATTATGCATATACATGTATATGGTTTTTTTTAATTCCATTGATTATGACAATGTCCAATTTTCTTTTGCAATGTTGACTACCATGGAAGACTCACCTATCATTGAAAACAAGTCAGAATGGTACACAGCTCCCTCTTTACTGCTTGACTTTTCGATATCTTCACTGTATAATACTCTTGCCACAGCCAAGCCAAAGTAAGCACCAAAAGCGTGGATGAACATGGACTCTCCAACGTCAGCAGTCTATAAGAAACCAAAAAGCAGTTCTTGGAAGAACAAACTTTCTTTGCTACAAAGTTAAATTTACAAAAATTGATATGCATATTTACGAGTATCTATACAAAATATGCATAGTTTCAATTTAACATTATTTTAAAAAAAGTTATATATAAGTTTTTCAAAGTGGTTTTTGTGGTTAATTCTACTTGTAAGTATATAGCATTCTTTACATGCAGAATATGAACACCAATGTGCTCGTTGACTTGCGCAAGAACTATTTCTATGAAGGCCATTATCAAAAGCTGAAGAGGACCAGTTTTCCCAAGAACAGCTCCAAAGGAAATAAGAATTGTTGCTGCAGCGAAGTCTGCAGTAAGCATTCTGTAATAAAGGAAATATTTGGTCTTCGTTTTGGCCAAAAATCCGCAATAAGCATTTCGTTTACAAATTTTCAAAATGTAAGATTTGTATCCGGTGTTACACATATGATTGACTTACTCCATGACGCCAACTGTCCAGTTTCCGGAAATGGCGGCTCTTACAATAATGGCCCATTGTGCACAGAAAGCCGCTAGGAGAAGATTGATGCTGACGGCAGAATATCCGTATCGTTTCAAAAATGTCATCAAAAACCCAAAACCGATGTAGATCATAACATGCACATCTTGGAACACTGCAATATTAAAGACAACCAGTATTGGAAACAAAATACCAAGGAAAATCGATTCATAATAGACTAATTGACTGTTTAGTTGTGCCAAATTTTTGTCGAATACTAGTACACAGTATCTTTGAATAAAAAAATAACTAAAGGTGGATTCTAACTTACTCTCTAGGTTTGTTTTGATAAATAATTTAAATGCATTTTAATGTTGTTTTTTTTATGAATTTATTACGTATTTGAATGTCGTCTTTTTATTGTCTCAGGCTAAATATAAAAATCATGTTAATATAAGTGATGAAAAAAAAATCAGATTAAAAGATTAACTGTACGGTTCATTTACATGTACATGTTTCACAAGGTTCAAGATTAATTTACATGTACTTCACTAACAGACAAGAACTAACGGGGGGGGGGGGGGGGGCAGACAGGGAGAGGCTTATTTTCAAAAGATCTTTTTATATTAATATATATTTTATAAAACCCTGTAAACATGACCCCTCAGTCATTATGGACAGTATAAAAAATTATATTGAAAGCTGATATGTAGATATTATAGTTGAAAACAAAAGACAATGGAAGCAGCAAGCCACGGATTAGGAATATGAGTTTAAGAGAAGTAAGGATTTTTAAACTAGTGATTGACATTGAAAATACATGATTGTATATGACGGCTGAAACATTTCCCTGGCTTGTAATGGCTGAAACCAAGAGCCCAAGCAGCATGGATATTAAATGTTAATATTGTCGAAAATCGTGTTTTCATCATTATCAGTTAACATGATATTTATTCTGAAATTTGTTTTGTGAAATCTAATTGAATGGTACACACAGTTAAATAAGAGAAAAATAATCACTGGATACCAACGAATAGCTGCATTGTGCAAACTGATATCTTTTATGTAGAGAAATGGTTTTAACAAGAAAAACAGAAAGACATAAAGGCAAAACAAATTGCATTTTATGATATAAGGAACTATTCAATTGTTAAGATGGAGTTTTTATTTCAGATGATATAGCAGAATCTGATATTTCAACTGGTCTTAAAGAGTTTGGTCATTGGATAGCATTCTTTATTTCAATTATGCAACCTTAGAAATTCCAGCTATTGAATTATAATTTTTGTTTGGTAGTATAAAATTGTACATAAAGACTGCACCTAGGTGCTAGAGAGAATTGTATGTTATTCAAAGCTTGAGTTCATTTAAGCATTGACTGCTTATTTTTGGATGTCGTCGGTCCTATGACACACCAATGCGGTGCAGACAAATTGAATACCGCGCGTTAGCGCGGTATGATAATGCATTGGTGTGTCATAGGACTGACGACATCCAAAAATAAGCATTCAATGCTTATATTTATATTCATACTGATGTTTTTTTGTATGAAATATATGTGTATCGTCGCTGTAAAGCCATTATATACGCTCTCAGTCAGGGAAATGAAACATACATGGAACAGCCATATTTACATGTTATTTAGTACGCTTCCGCAGCTAAAAATATAGTGCCAGAAACTTTGTAGAGAAAACTCTTTTTAATTAAGGAGTATAGATATAATTTAATGATTATTTTTCAAAAGTACATATCAAATTGGTTATGTAAGGTGAAACGTTTCATTTGATCTTACAAAAATAAATATACTCAAAACACGTGGTGACGTTTATATTTGTGCTCATGGCGCATGGATTAGTAAAGACTAGTGCATTCATAGGAAAGTGAACATCGCAGATTTCCAATGCAAACATAAGGGGAAATATACACTGAATGTAAATATTTAATCCACGACCTTTTTCTATCTTTAGCATTAATTTACATGTTTTCGCTTACATATTTTAAATATTGGCGTCAACATTATGAAATACATACATATATTGACAAGTAAAATATCCAGCCTGTGTTGCCTTGACTTAAAAATAAAACGGTTGTTGCAAAGTACCAAATAAACTAGGATACAAATCTGTTTGTATTTATATAAATAATGTCTGTTTGGGAGGGTAACAGTTGAAATGGACACCCCCGAGAAAACTATTGTCAACCTCCGCTTCGCGTCGGTTGACAATGGTTTTCTCGGGGGTGTCCATTTCAACTGGTACCCTCCCAAACAGACACTATTTATTTTATTATACTGAATGTCTTAATTTTAAAGAACGCATAACTGACTTCTTTAGGAATGATGTGAATTCTACGGCGAACCGTACGAGCATAATTTACGCGCATGTAGCAATTCGATGTTTTACCCGTTGCCAAGTGTGTTGCTAACGCTGAGGGTAAGGAACGGATTATAACTTGCGTCTAAACCAATCAGATTTCAGTATTTAACATGACAGTATAATAAAATATATAGTATATTTACAAACACACGAATGACATTGTTAAATCTTATGTAAACGTATCCCGCGCACGTGTATAATATGTTACTGCGCAGAAAACGTTCTAGCGGCATTGCAAAGACCATACAAATCAACCAAAATATTCAAAACATTAAAATTCTGGACAAATAGTGGTGCCGAACCCTGCATTGAAAGATTCTATAGATAAACTATTAAAGATTGCATAAATCATGATTCCTATTGAAGCTAAAACCCAACGGAATGCCAACATACAAGCAAAACATCTTTGAAACCAGATCTGGTATCCTTTTTTTATCGTAATCTTTAATCTGGTATACTAAATAACACAATGAATATCATTTCCAGTTTGAATTAAATTCTTCAATGGAGTTATTTAATTCTTGTAACACACGTTTCCCTTAATGGAAAAAATTCTCTGAACTATGTCATAGTTGTTGATATTTGTTCAAGGTCACACGATGTTATGAAACACATGGATGGTACCAATTTTTTAAACATTAAAGAAATGTCCAAAAAATGCACATTTTTTATAGCAAAAGGAAATGGTAGTTTATGTTTTATATAGTTTGTGTATCCATCTGTAGTTTGATACTGATAATCATGATGTTAAGGTACATTTTCTGATATGGTTTTCTTATTCGCACAGGTAACAAAGTCGCAATTTTATAAAAGATACTTATATAATTCAGTGTTTAAACCCATCTGACCCTTGCCTGAGCGATTATAGAATATTAGAGGATACATACATAAACACATCTTCATTTAGCATTTAGTAGACAATCATAGGTTATTTGGTACTTGAAACTAAATCATATTAAATCATTTCATTTCAGTTGAAAGTAATATTTTCTCTTATGTTACTTTAAATAGTTCAAAACAAACTTAAATAGTTCAAAAAAAAAATTAACGAGAGTGTGGGATGGCTGCCATAATACGTCACTGGATGAAAAGAATGTGAATTTCTATTATACATTGAACAAAACAAAGAAAAAAAATTGAAATTTCTTTGTCTTATGAGCGATGCTTTTTTGCAATGGGGGATAACTCCAAAAGGAGAGATGTAACTCAAAAGTTCTTAAAACAAAGGTAGTACAAAATCACAACATTGGTATGATCATAAGGTTTGACCTTCATATAAATTTCATATGTACATGTATTTTCATGGCACACTGCAAAGGTCCGATGTCTTCGTGACTCATTTCAGGAACGCATACATAGTGGTTGTCTATTCTTGAATTCTAAGAATACATCAGAGATTTGGAGTAAATAGGCTGTGAAATATGCTACATGAGCCAAAGAAAATAGTGACTTTGTAATTCCTTTCTGTCGTTCTGTTTCGTAAAAGTAGCGATGGTAATCATAAACTGTTTATACAAATGACAATAATCTGTTTATATAGCAGAAATTTCAATAACAGGGTCATATGGCCGAGTGATTGTTTTGAAATTCTCTTACATATATGTTATTCATTTTTTTTCTTAAAGTTTACAAACAAAAACATTTATGAAAGTAAACAAATACGAAACAGAAAAAGCTATAAAGGTCCTTCCGTAGAAAGGTGAAAATAAATAAAAATCATTATGAAGATCAATCTTAACCAGTCATATTATCGATAAATTACCAAAAAGGATGAATGAGATGAAATAATATATGTTTAATATCAATCAAATGAAAAGCAATAAAATGTTTTCTATCTGAATTACTAGACTAAGCATGTTCTTTTCTTTGTGTGCACGGAATGTTGTTTAACCGAACAGCATGCCTGTAAATAACTATAATTGTTTTTCTGATGCCACATTTAAAATTGACTACTGTGATGGTTTTATTATGTACATGGAAGCGCTTAGATCAACAGCCTAATTGCGTCTCGGTTTTATACAATTTTCGTTAGAAAACAAACACAAATCTTAAGTTTAGAGATAAATTTCCCAATTTTCTGTAGAAAGGCTTATTAGAATCATTTTAACAAGACCTTGGACTTTGGTACTTGTGTCAAACAACAATGTGACGTAGGCCTGTCTATTTCATTTCTGGCCACTCAGCCAGGGTTCTTTGAAATCAGCAAGATTTGTCTGGCTTTTGAGCTAAGACTACGCAATCTATGCATATTTCACTCGAAACCAGCGTCATTTTTAACTTGTTTTGATGCAAGAAATAGATAGTTAAGTCCTACCGAAAGTCCAAGGTCTTGTTAAAATGGTTCTATCAGTAAATCTATGGCCATGATACGTAAATACATTGGTATCACTGTGTTCATGCATCATTGTATATAGTTGAAAAGTAAAGAATATGACAAGTCGTTGTGAAACTGCATAATTTGATATATAACAAAAATTTCTTAAAATGTGCATTCTGGAATGAAAAGCAATTTAAAATGATTTTGTTAAATGTGAATTTGTCATGATGTAATCGTAATATGCAGAAAGGTACCTTTTGTTGGGACAAAAGAATTGAACCATATTCTGAATTCTAAATGATTATGCATGCATATTCTTAGATACAATCTATTCTTGTATCATATAATCGTTCCGAGATTTAAATGCACTTGTTCATCGTTTTGGTGAGAAGACTTATCAATACATATACATGTATATACATCTGGAAATTTTTTATTTGTGTTTTGCATAATTATTTTAAAAACATATTTGAAATTCAGTCGAAAACATGAAGATAATCATTCAAGCAAATGCTTAAAATCATTCTGATATGAAAACTACACGTAAATGTTGGGTTTGTTTTTGGGCTACAGGCATGGCAGATTACATCAAATGTACTTAGCTATGCAACAGATTAAGCCATGTGTACAAAAGGTTAAAAAAAATCAATGGTTGTAGCCTACATCTAATACCAGCAACAACTGTTACAACAAAAAATCTGAAAAATGCAACGGTTTTCCACAAAAGAAAGCAGAATTTTTTTTTTTTGAAATATATTGTTCAATATTGTTTTGCTGTGCATCGTTTTCAATCATTGTAACAGCGTACTATTATTATACTATATGAAAAACTACAAGCACCTGTTTGACTTTAAGAACCTTTCGTCTTCACAATTTCCCATTCATTACCTCTATTTAGACCTCTATACCCTTTTTGCCAAGGTAGAAAAG
>WFKH01011581.1:41390555-41404483 GCA_016163765.1 Magallana hongkongensis | reverse complement strand
TCGGAATATTATGTTAAAGTATTGTTTTATTTTGTAGAAATGAAGATAAAGAAGAAAACATTGTATTTAGATTTGTGTATTTTCATGAATAAGTAAACTGCACCTACTTCAGAGCGCTTCACATCCTAACATACGTGTTTGTGTTTTATTTTATAAATTATTTATGTTCGTTTGAGTGGAATAAAAACATAATACCATCTTACTGCCTGTGAATCCTGCCCCTTGTATATTCCAAATACACATTTAGCGTCTGGTTTCAGGGGTATACTTCTGATCGGGGTTTACTCTCTGGGTCAACTCTGGGTTTACTTTCGGTTTACTCTGGGTCCACTCTAGTAAACCCGGAGTAAACCCAGAGTAAACCCTGAAAGTAAACCCAGGGTTTAGTTGGGGTTTACTTTCTGTTAGGTTGGGTCTGATTGGTACTGTATATGCTACAAGTATCATACGAATGATAGTTTTGTCCCTATTTCCATTTGATCCGAGAGCATCACACGCAAAACCAAATATTACCTTTAATTGTCTTTGATTTTATATGCAACGTCATTGAGAGAGCATGCATGGTCAATGGATTTTTAACCCTTTCTACAGAAGCCTGTTAGTGCCACATAAGATATATAAAAAGATAAGTCTATATAAGAAAAACTCATTGTATATATAAAATCACACACATATATATAAGATAAACTCAAGTATATAAAAATACCAATATATATATAAATAATTGTGTATATATATAAAGCTAGGTCGTGTATATATAAACAGAACTGTGATATATAAAAGCAACAGTGATAAATATATAAAGCGAAAATTTTCCACTGAGTGACCTTTCACCTAGTTCAGCCCAGCGTCTGCATGATAAACCCCGCCTACGGAGGAGAGGAACAACAATTTATGCTCCCGGTGATTAGAGAAAGTTTAATTAATGTTACATACATGATTCCGCAGGGATTTGGGAAAAGTCAGTGGCGGATTTGAAGGGAGCGCATCTGGCACCCCTACCTAAAATTTTCAAATTTAAGAGCTGTCAAGTTTTCTTTCCTGTTTCTTGTGTTTACTGTTGTAAATAAACGATGATAAATTTTATCAATACTTTACCTTAATTCAAGGTTCTACATTAAATAATATTTTCAACCAAATTTTGCAGAACAGTTGTCTAAAACATTAATTTTACTTCATTCCATTTGGATGAGCAGAGATCAAGGACATTTAAAGGGAAATATAGACACTATTTGAGATGAAAACTTTATATATATTTTCTATTTTTTTTTTAAATAATTAAAGTAAGGAATTACCATTTCTTTGACAAAATGACTCGAGGCAAACACGATAAACTGAATCAATGTGTTTATAAATAATATTATCAACAGAAGAACCAACATTTGATTGAATCTTATACCAATATTTTACACATTTTTTATAATATTGGTATAACATTTGATTGAATCTTATACCAATATTATAAAAAATGTGTAAACTATAACAAGATTCGAGCTTTGGTTACGAAAGAAAGAATTTCAAACTCTGTATCTTGCTTGTAACTCAGTTTTTTACTTTCAAATTTTGACTAGGCATTAAAAATACCCATATTAACCATTCTAAACACAACAATTTTGAGCTTAAACGGTTTTTCTAAGTCCCTTTAATAATTGCCCCCCCCCCCCCCCAAAAAAAAATAAAACCCAACCTCAAGGAGTTTGTATAAAGCATTGATATTTTATAAAATGATAAATTTACACCATTTTACCTGTTAAAGATGAAAAGAATATGCAAGGCAGGTATACATGTACAATCTAATGACGAGAGAGAGAGAGAGAGAGAGAGAGAGAGAGAGAGAGAGAGATTATTTATTAACGTAAAATAGTGATCACATTTTCGTCTGATTTGGGGCACAATTTATCATAGATTATACCACTGTTCTTTTAAATCATATCAATTTAAAATAAAGAATTTTAGGTAAGCTTACACGTGTTTTAGAAAGTTAGTGTTGTAAAAGTGGGACGGGATACAATAACTTCCGAAACAGAAAGTTAGAGAGAAAGAAGACAAAAAAATACTAGTACTTCATAAGATTTTTAGTATTCAGAAAACATACAGACAGATGTTGGTTAATATTTCCAAAAATGTATTGGTTACACCACTCCTATCCTAAAGTGATTCTCATCAATGCTCAGATTTTAATGCTCAGATTTTCAAATCCCTGTCAATAGGGTAGATAATATCAAGTTATTTTTACAAATGTACAGCGTTTTTTTTTTGTTTTTTTTTTTGTTTTTTGTTCATTTTTCAACAACAATTTCTCAAAAACATTCTTTGAAATTAATTTGGACAGCCGGTTAGCTATTGAATCTTAAATTGCCAGCCTCGGGAGCATTTATTGCTGATCCTCTCCTCCGTAGGCGGGGTTTATCATGCAGACGCTGGGCTGAACTAGGTGAAAGGTCACTCAGTGGAAAATTTTCGCTTTATATATTTATCATTGTTGCTTTTATATATCACAGTAATGTTTATATATACACGACCTAGCTTTATATATATACACAATTCTTTATATATACTGGTAATTCCTTTATGTATAGAGCTGCTTCTTTTTATATACTTGAGTTTATCTTATATATGTGTGTGTGTTTTTATATACAATGAGTTTTTCTTATATAGACTTTTCTCTTTATATATCTTATGTGGCACTAACAGGCTTCCGTACCTTTCTGTCCCTCTCTCCGATAGACTCCGTTCTACATATATATAATGCCTGACCTCGATAGCAGTCTGTACGGCGCAACCATTCGACTATAGTAATTATCTGTGCCATAGTCAGGGCAATCACGAAAGGTATGATCATAAACTCTCTCTCTCTCTCTCTCTCTCTCTCTCTCTCTCTCTCTCTCTCATTGTTTAACACTATTCCCATAGCAAACTTTCTAAATCTTAGGCTAGCTAAAACAACAGGGTCAATATGTCGGACAAAGAAAAAGACAAGAGAACTTTCAAGGAGAAGAAAGCGGCAGTAATAAGACAAATCTTCACTTCCGTCAGCATCAGCGTCACGGTATTTGTTCTCAGCTATCTATACCTTCCCATCAACACATCCGATCTGAAAGAACTTCCGGACAGACTCGCTCTCACCATCTGCTGCCTCTTTGTGTCTTCATTCTCCATCATCATGGGAATTCAAGCAGTGGGAAATGTTCGAGGAAATACAAACGCCATTGATCCGGTATACGGTGGAGCAGAAAACCTCGTGGATGTTCCTAATAGAATCCTCCGGAATACAACGGAGCAGTTCTTTCTGCACGTGATGGCCATGCTAACTCTGACAGTATTCCTGCAAGGAAACTCTATGAGGGCTATTCCTATCCTCTGTGGGATGTTTCTGATCGCTCGTATTGTATATCAGGTTGGATACATGTCGTCTCCAATGAAGAGAGGATATGGGTTTGCCGGTACATACTTACCAACATTAGGCGTTTACGCTTATTGCATTTACTGCATTTTACAAAAAATTGTGCTTTGATCATTTTATGATATATTTTGCAAAGACGTGTAGTTGATTTGACATATTGCATATATACTTCATTTTACCTCATCATATTGTTATGGTTGATACACTGGGGTAAGGGACAATACACTTGTAAATAAAGATTATAACTTGAGGTGTCATTATCTAGATAGGTTTTCTATCTGAAAGCATTTATATTTGCTGACGAATTACCTTATTCATGTTAATTCCAAATCACTTGCAACTAAATAAGTTTTAAATATATTTGTAATACCCGTGTTTAAATATTAAACTTTAAAAAAATATATACCGTAATACATATACATGCGTTGGTAGTTATACAAGTGTGGTTACTTTTTCTTGATCGGTGGAGTATAAGGTTTATCTGCCAGAGGACTCAAATCTAGCAGAGACTGGTAAAGGCAGTATCAGTTATATTTGGCGCCATGATGGGACCTTGGTACTCTCCGGCGGGTGAAAGAGATCGTCTGTTGAACTTCGCCTCACAGATGACGACACTCCGAAAGAGTTGACGACGTAAGTCTCTTTCTAAGGAGAGCAACATGGAAGAGCCAAATGTGTATGATATTCTTACTAGATATCATAATTATGCGTAGAGAGTAAACCCTTTACATTGATCGAAAGAGTGCTGAATTGGAAGCCAAGGAAACCGGGTTCAAGCTCCAGCATAGGCAATACCTACATGTACATTTGTAGCTTACACTGCTTAGATTGATATTGTTTGTATGTTCTTTCTGCATGTAATTACATGTATCAAGGTAATAATATTTCGTGTATTTGAAACATTATCATTATTAGGCAATTTAAGGGCTTTAAATTATTCCGCAGAATACGTTTAAAAAGCAGATTTTTTTCAAAGAACAATGAGAGACATGATCTAATTAACCACAGTCACTGTCTTTTAATTTATCTTACCACCAGTTGTGATATTGTCATATTTAGGCAGCCTTCTAAAGGAACTTTAAAAGATGGAATTGATATCATGGTCAATTTCCCCCGATTCCTCCCCTCGTTGGCCTCTGTTCTCATAGACGTGACTTACAGTACGCATATATTGTTCAACCTCAATAACCGTTTGTTAAAGGTAAACATTCAACCACTAGCTATCCGTACTACATCGGCAGGACAAAATCGCACCAGGTATGGTTAATGTGGACGAGCATATTTTTTTAGTCTTTTGTAAAATAGAGGTCTTTTTTATCATCTCTTTCTTGTTGTGTATGCATGAAAATTAACAATGAAACTCTGTTTCTGCGTTTTTAAAGTTCTAAAATATTGTTCAAACAGGGTCAAAATGTCGGACAAAGAAAAAGACAAAAGGACGCACAGTGAGAAAAAGGCATCAGTTATAAAACAAATTCTCATCTCTGTCAGCATCAGCAGCACGGTATTTGTTCTCAGCTATCTCTACCTTCCCATCTACACCTCTCATTTGACGGAACTTCCGGACAGACTCGCTCTCACCATCTGCTGCCTCTTTGTATCTTCGTTTTCTATCATCATGGGGGTTCATGCCGTCGGAAATGTTCGAGGAAGTTCGGACGCCATTGATCCGGTGTACGGCGGAGCGGAAAAACTCGTGGATATTCCGAACCGGATTCTCCGGAACACAACGGAGCAGTTCTTTCTGCACATGATGGCCATGCTGACTCTGACAGTGTTCTTAGATGGAAGTTCAATGAAGGTTATTCCAATTCTGTGCGGGATTTTTCTAATCGCTAGAATTGTGTTCCAGATTGGATACATGTCCTCTCCAATGAAAAGAGCGTATGGGTTTGCCAGCACATTTTTACCAACATTAGCCGTTTATTTATATTGCACATGCTGTATAATACACCAACTCTTTAATTAAAAGACGTTATGGGGTGGTCGCAGACTATCTCAATATACAAAGATATTCCATTTATTCAAACTCCTTGATGACTGTTGATTAAACTATTTGAACCAGCTTTATTATTATAAGATGCAAATTAAGTGGATATGGAATACTGACCATGCAATGTAACTGTTCACGTACAATTTGTATGAATAATCTTTACGTACAAATTGTAAAATGCGTACTCGGTATATTTTTTTTTTTAATCAAGACGTAATTTACTTGTATTTATTCATTCAGATTCAAGTTCTTTCTGGTGCTTAAACGTCATATTTTCGTCGAAGGCACAGAATTTAGTTAATCCTAATTAGATATTTTACTGTGAGATAAATAAAAATTATCTTAGCTTTGTGTTGCATGGTTCCACTCTTCCAACCACAGATTTTCATTTAATTGCCAATGCCTGTACGGTTTTTTTTTTATGGAAGAAGATTAATGCTATATTACTGAAGCAATCAGTTCTTTACTGGGAAGGAAAAAAGGTACAGGTGTATATGGCCATATGGCTCACTGATGACGATGTCTTAACAAATTTTAATACTTTCGATAATAAGAGTTTGTACATTGCACATATATACGTACATGCACGACATATATAATTATTTGGAACTCTAAATAAAAATCAGTAGATCAATGTTAAGGTTTTCCAATACTCAGCAAAATATTGTTATCTTCCTAAAATTTGTTTTATCTATTTTTAATGCATTACATGTTAAAAGAATTTTCAAAATTAATTTCATGTTTTTTTACCGGGTGGTGTTGTGATTAAAAACTAGATAAAAAGTTTAGTACATGTACATGTCTTTTTCTAGGTGAAGCGGGGGGGGGGGGGGGGGGGGGGGGGAGGGAGGGGGAGGTTCGAACCCATATACTTTAGACATGTAGAATTCTTGTTCTCTGTGGTACCACGAAACGATGTTACAGTTAACCAATGTATAAAATATATATAAACACTTTTTCAGTAGTACCACACACTCCAACACAAAAGGCAAATCTTTGATATATGAATATAACAAATACAAAAGAGTTATCGAACGTTGCTAAGAGGCATCGTTTTCCATATATCTCATTTAGTATGTTCAGGTTTCATGCACAAGTGTGTTGGCTTTACAAGAAATGCCAGACTGAATGAAAAAATAAAAAGTATTAAACAGTATCAATAAAAAGTAATTAAACTAAATATAGTGTCTACAGTCATGTTTTAACTGTGGGTATAAAATTTAGAACTATACTTTTAATCTTTGAACAAATAAGACTATAATGAATTGAAGAATGAGTCCTCATTGTAAAATGAAATTTAAAGAAACATTTTGAGAACAACTACAAGAGTTTTTATCGGGAAAAAAGTCGAGATACAAATGATTTATTTTGTTATGCATTTTTAAACAGTTAAATATTTTAAACCATCTTAATCAAATTAATTGTAATTCAGGTAAAATCGCACGTAAAATGAATTGAGAGCAGACTACTAGTAAGTATCTGTAATTGTTGCATATATCAAAACACAATTCACACATATATTGCTGTACCGTATATGTACCTAAGCAATTCTCAAATATGCAAAAAGCGGAAAATTTGTGCTAAAAACAAATACTTGCAATTGTTTTGAGGGCTTAGAAGAAATGAAATCAGAAAAGCTAGTGCAAGAGTTGAGAAAACGGTGATTTGTATTTGAGTTTTGCAGAATTTTATTAAGATATTGAAAATACTAGATTTACATACATGTTCTTACCCGTTTAATTCATATAAAAACTTATAACACATTTACACATTGTATCATGTTCACTAATATCTTAATAAGCTTTTATTTCATGATCTTATTAATAGTTTTTTGGTAAAAAGTTAGAATTTGTTAATTCAAGTACATGTAAAAGCTCCCCAACCAATTCTATAGTACAAGCAAACTCCATTCTTAATAAAGTGATTGACAAGGCAAAGAACAACATCATATGTTTTAACTGAACATGACTCCAATATCAATGCCAGAACGATTTACCAATCACTAAAAATTGTTTGTAGTTTAAATATATAGTATATCATAAGCACTGAATATCTTTAAGATGCAACAAACTATACAGAAGGTATACACGATCATTGTTGGTAAAAATGTGCACATCAGAGCATACCCTCTTATAGCTGGATAAAAATGATACACAGTCCTAGCTATCAGAAAAATGGCAGACAAAATGGGAATAATTATCATGGAACTTCCCTGTATGAATAAGGTCAGAGTTAGTATGGTTATCATGTGCAAAATGAATTGCTCCGTTGAGTTCTGGAGAATTCTCCTTGGAACATTCACGAGATTTTCCGATGCGTCATACACCTGGTCGATAGGGTCTGAATTTCCTCGCATGTCGGCTGCCACGATGCCCATAACTATGGAAAGCGCCGATACAAAGAGACAGCAGATGGTGAAGCCTAGTCTGTCGTCCAATTCCGTGATATTTGAAGTGTCTATGGGAAGATAGAGGAAATTGAGGAGGAAGAATACACCGGTGACACTCAAAGAAATCAAACTTTGTTTGATAATGATGGCTGGTCCTTTCTTCGAGGAAATATCCATTTTTTTCGTTTGTATCAGAATTCGTCATTAAAGACTATAGCTGAAAATGAACGGTATTTGTATCATTTTTATATATTATATCTTGAAATGTTTTGAAAGGGAGAATAATAACTTTTGAAAAAATCCATAAGACGTGCATTTTTAAGAAAAGTAAACTTACCAACCGCCTGGCCTTAATTCTGTTTGCAAAATTACTCGAGCATAACCTTATTAAAATCTTATCTTGTGCGTCTTGTTTTGGTTAATTGTAAGATGACATTTGTCACTGATGTAACAAAAGCTCTGAATACTTGACATAATAAAAGTGCTTAAAAAGTAAGTTGATAACTGGCATACAAGGGTCGAATTAATATTATTGAAAATGATGTAGACGACTTCACTTCAATTAAGGAATAAGGAGTCATTCTTTTACATGTAGTATTATGAGGTGATCAAATACGGTCGGGGTGATCAAATCCAGTGAAGCCCGAAGGGTTTTATGATAGATTTGATCACACCCGACCGTATTTGATCACCTCATAATGCTAAAAGAATGATTCCTTATTGCTTATTTTATATATTTTTTAGCAGTTGTACGATTTAAGGAATAAGGAGTCATTCTTTGAGTATTATGAGGTGGTAATTTTGGTCGGGGCGTGATCAAATCCAATAAAGCCCGAAGGGGTGATAACTTCGGTCGGGGCGTGATCAAATCCAATAAAGCCCAAGTTCTTCCACATCATCCACATCACATGATATGACATTAATCCATGATGCATGCATTCAAATAATTAAAATTATTCACATGTTTGCTTAGAACTTATGGCTACAATATTTAATTTTTCTTCTTGTACATGTACCACACCTCAATGCTTGACAATGTTTTAATATTTTGAAAGTTTTTCACCATGTTATAAGTGGTGCATGCGTCACATTAAAATGTTTTTAAAAGATTACGGAAATTAAAATTTCATTAATCAATACAACTTTATACGATATATTTTAGATACCTACTTTAGAATTCTTTTATCATGTTATCTAATGACAATAGTTTCTTAATACCCAACTTTCACGTTTGCATTATCGCTCTTCCATACACTCCAAACACTTTAATCTGGGTAG
Source organism: Magallana hongkongensis (assembly GCA_016163765.1). NCBI lineage: Eukaryota > Metazoa > Mollusca > Bivalvia > Ostreida > Ostreidae > Magallana > Magallana hongkongensis. Next base: position 41,395,420 of record WFKH01011581.1, on the reverse strand, counting down.
TCCCTGATAACAGGTTGACCCAAAGCTGAGGAACAAGTAACAATGATTTATTGGGCAATCTACAAGATGCACGCCGAAGCATAGAAGGAATTTAGAACACCGTCGAGGCAAGACAAGAAAAATTAATATTATTGGCGGTCCATGTACGTAGTCAAGTTTGGAAAATCAACTTCCTGAAAAAAATTGTATTTTTGTCAGCACCATGACGAAATGGACAGAAGATAAGAGAACATTTAAAGAGAAAAAAGAGCGTATGGAACGCGATTCCGTTCTATCAACTGTTATCACGGCGATTGTGTGCTTGCTGAGCTACCTCTTCCTTCCCATAGACACCTCGACATTGACAACATTACCAGACAGACTCGCTCTCACTATTCCCTGCCTCTTTGTGTCATCTATCTCCATTGTAATGGGCATCGTAGCTGTCGGCAACGTCCGAGGAAATTCGAACGCCATTGATCCGGTGTACGGCAGATCGGAACATCTCGTGGATGTTCGAAACCGTATCCTCCGAAACACAACGGAGCAGTTCATACTGCATATGATGGCAATGCTTACATTGACCGTATTCTTAGAGGGAAGTTCTATGAAGGTTATTCCAATTCTCTCTGGGATCTTTCTGATCGCTAGAATTGTGTATCATATAGGTTATATGTCCTCACCGACCAACAGAGCGTATGGATTCGTCAGCACATTCTTTCCGACGATTGGTGTATATGCTTACTGTATATTTCGTATTGCGACGAAGATATTGACTAATTAGAATGTTCATGATCAAGGACAAAAGTACATGCATGCACTGTCTGACATGAATTTTACTTTCTTTCCAAAAATTACATCGATTTTGCTTGTATGTGTCACGTGAATTTCATGTGAAATTTTACGTGTGAAATTGATCATTGAAATTTACATCAATTATGATGAATTTTATGGCAAGACTATAAGTAACCACAATGTGATATCTAGTAAGCGCAAATTTCACTTGAAATCCATGTGAATGCTTTTTTTTCACGTAAAATTCACTCATGACACAACATGTTGTCCATCTTTAAACGAAACCTCTAAAATGATTCAAAATTTAATTCGTAAAAGATCTGCTTAATACATGTATTGTATTTGTTTGATATTTTTTTTTTATCAATGATATATTGCGATTATTCTTGCATTGCTTCTAAACACATGCATGGTTTCCTGTAAAATATAGTGCATGTTTCAGATTATTGATCATTTAGTTAACATCTCTATGTCTTCAGGTACATGCATAAATTGCGATTTCTTTTATTATCAATGTGCATTGTTGTGTTTTATCAAGATTTAGGCCATGCACGTCATACTAGAACATAATTGATTTTAATTGCAAGTCGCAAATATACATGTAGTATAATGATTTGATTTGCGCAAAACTTGGTACATATTGGATTAACATATATTCTTTCACATTGTATCTAATAGTGCCTTTTAAAAGTGTATTGAAATGTTCTTTTATAGTATGAATGATGTTCCTCAAATTGAAAGCTTATTTAAACAATAAAATGCTTTCTTTTGGTGATTCATGCGGAATATGAAGGTAGCGACCTAGCAGAAAAAATACATAACCCGCGTTAGGAAAGCATTCTATTGTTTATATTTACATCCTTCTTTTAACAAATTAATGAATTGATCGTAAAGAATAAGTAAAAGTAACTAAATTATTGTTAATGTACATCAGTACGTATAGATAAAAGAAATAGCCAAGTCGTCTTATATGGGAATTTGAGTCTGATATCATCATGATTTTTTCGTGCAGTCCGTGATTTTTCTTAGGTTGCTGAAGGTTTCGGGCGATTAATAAACTGGTTTGAACTGGATCATGTAAATTACAGCCCTGTCAGTTTATATAGGGCTATGAATCACAATCGGTTTTCTTAAGAAATAAAGGAGAACTTACTCGGTAGATGTAAATTGAGAACTTACTCGGTAATTGTAAATATATCACGAGAACTTACTCGGTAGATGTAAATATATAATGATGGTTTTCAAACATATAGTACCTTCGGTATAACTTCGATGATATTCATTATAATAGCTAATACGTTGAATATCATTACCCCACTGCATAAGCCATGCTACAATTTCAGATAGTTTTTACTCTACCTCCATCAGTATTTGCTTATTATATCTTTATATACCCAAAGTAAGTTTAGACTTCCGAGTAATAGGTCGGAGAAAGTTTTGTATGATAAAATACTCAGTAACTTGACAGCCCTCGATTTAGATAGAATACAAATATTATCAAACTCTAGCAAATGTCAACATCGAAGTAATGACCCACTTTCTGTGCGAGACGGTGCTGGCTGAGGTAGTTCACTTTGTGGAACGAGGACTGCGCTTCCATAAATAACGGTTTTCAGGGTAAGGACACGTTAGGACAACAATGCTATTACATACGTGGTAAATGCTTTGCGCAAAGCAAATCTCCAGACGATCTCTTTTTTATTTTCAATGTCACTGAGACAATGTGTCAACTTATCTAATCATGTGGATACCCGAAAGATAATTTTGTCATCTATATAAGGATTTGATGTGTGTTGATTTTAGGGAGAATTAGGGAGAATTATGACACAGACATCACAAAACATGAAAGCACCGAAGGAGTCCCATATCTGGGTCAGGAACCAGATTTTCGTCGGTGCATCCCTCAGCATCGGACTGTGCCTAGCCGCTTTCCACTTCCTTCCTATACAAATAACGGACATCAAGTCACCAGCCGACAGGCTTGTGTTGGCCGTCCGCTGTATTTTCATCTCTACGATTCCAGTTTTGGCACTGTTTAAAAGCATTGCAGATACTCGCTTCTTCACCCAAGCGATCGACCCCGTTAAAGGTGGCGGAGAAAACATGGTGGATGTTCCGAACAGGATTCTTCGGAACACTACGGAACAGTTCCTGCTTCATGCCGTTGGTCTGTTGACACTCAGTACGTTTCTGGACGAGGCGTCTTTAAAGATCCTCCCAATTTTGTCGTGCGACTTTGTGATATTTAGGATGCTGTTTTGGTGGGGATACCTGAACGCTCCACTCAACAGAGCTGTTGGCATGAGTGGAACAGCAATTACCACGATTTTTGTTTATGCTTATTGTATGTATTGTATTATAAAACCTGTTTTTATTAGTTTTATTTGATAACGAAATTAATATAAAATGTATAAAGGCAATTTTAATCTACTATTGTCTGATTTATCTGCTACACATTTGCTTGATTTTCCTATTAAATGATGTGATTTGTATAGTGTTTGTTTTTAAGATAGAACTGTGGGGAACGTTCAGATTTCCCCAAATAAGGCCCCAGTCCAGTTTTAAACACACTGATCATACCTGGTTTACTCAGGTAGAACACGTTATAATTAGATTAAGATTTCCCCCTAACAAACAAGTCGACGGGCTATCTTTGGGTAATATTTGCTTACTCTGAGAGTCAGCGATGTGAACAATAGTACGGAGCGCAAGTCATAGTATTCTGCAGCATGTACATGCATGGAATTATAAAGAAGATACAATGTAATGGAGCTTGAATAAAGTGGCCGGCTGAAACCACGTGTTGTGTGGTGGAGATGCGTTCTTTTCCGGAAGACCGCGCGTTTGTGGTTCGTGGAGGTTTGGCTGGAGTTGTCTTTACCATTGCATTCGGTGTCGTCGGATATTTTTTGTTTCCTGTGACGATTCCGCAAACAGACTCAATCCTCACACGGTTGGTGTATACCATAAGATGGCAAATGCTCCCTGCTTTTTCTTTATTGACCGGTGTTTTGTGTGTCATGTACAAACGATTCCAAAGTTCTGCCATAAACCCAGTCCTGGGGAGGGGTGAACATATAATTGAGATCCACCAAAGGTATCTTCGGAACACTACAGAACAACTAGTCATGCACGTGATTGGACAACTTGTGCTCTGCACGTACCTGACGTCACAATCACTTGTCGTCATCCCCGTATGTTCAGTGCTGTTTGTGATTGGACGGATGGCGTTTTGGGTGGGGTACATCCGGGAACCTCTAAAGAGAATGTTCGGTTTTATGATAACTTTCTCTGTGAGTTCAGGGTGTCTTCTTTATTCTTTCTTCTGCTTTTTAATGTCTGGTCCAACCTTTGCTTTACACGATTGAAGTTTTCAGTGACTTTTATATACTGCTAATATTTGAATACCTTGTTTGAATAATTATATAAAATCATGTAAATCCTAGCAATCTCTCATCAACCATATATATGACAGTGTTACAATAAAGTGATCAAAGACATCTGCATTATCACTATCTGCAAATCTGTAGCTCTTAGGGAAAATTCGAGTTGACAGGTCACCCATCCTAATTTTTTTCTGACCAGAGGGCTACAGTTTCTCATTGCGTGGACCCTGAGGTCCACGCAGAAAATATATAAGCGATGCTATGGGGAAAATTCAGCTTGCGCATGAGCTAGCCTGGTTCCTGCGCGATATTACGGGTAGTTAAGGGAACCAGGCTAGCATACGTTTATCTGAATCGGGATCGGGATTCCATGCCATATGCACATGTTCAAAGGCGCTATAATTGTAAAATTGTCGTTGAACAGTACAGAAACAAAGTATTCCTTTATAGGAAATGATCGGCATGTGATATACATGTATACTGTCAGCATCATGGAATACGTTAATGTTATGCCGAAACTACAACTTGCATCAAATAGCATAAATCGCGATGTTTTGTTGTTTTCCGAAGTACTTTTAGTAGACGAGGCTTGTATACTTCCCGATTAACATTTTTACACATTTAAGCATGATTAAATAATTGTGACTTTATATAATAGATGTTTGAATAATAATTTCACTGTATAAAATTTACATTTCAATAAAA
>WFKH01011581.1:41300601-41386530 GCA_016163765.1 Magallana hongkongensis | reverse complement strand
TCTCTCTCTCTCTCTCTCTCTCTCTCTCTCTCTCTCTCTCTCTCTCTTCGTTTATATAAAAATTCTGGGAATTGGGAATTTTTCATGGGGGTGGGGTTAAGAGTAATTTTAAATTTTAATGGTGTCCTCCTGGATCAAAAAATGGTATATATGATAACATGCAAGCCAATATAAAGCTACATGTAACCCCACCCACCCACCTCCTTCACCACACACACACACACACACACACACACACACACTACGGAATACAAACTGGCTATTTTCATATTATAGATAAATATTTCTTATTTTTTTTTAAAGCGATTTGGGCCCTTCCAATTTTTTTAATCGGTGTAAAATTTATACTAGTAAAAGCTGATATATTGCTTAAAATTTAGGTAATCTCAGTCCCCAGGGATTGTGATTTTAAGGTTTTGGTTTTGTTTTGTTTTTATAATAAATGGTTGTCGAAATATAGGGGTAGGTTTACCACCCCACCCAGCAAGCACGCTGAAAAGAAATGCTACACTGTATATATATATGCCTGTACTATGCATGCATATGAAATTTAAAAAAAAAAATGTATAATCAAAACTGAATACGAAGAACCTATTACTAACATTATTACCCGATCGACTTGCGATTTAGTTGACGGAGTCTCTACGCAACATAGACCTAGCGTGTAAATAGCCGTTCCGCTTCACTGATTCTCGCAGAGAGAAAGTTCCACTAATGGCAGTGGCGGTTGTGTCAGGAGAGGGTGTTAATTAATCTGGTTGATCACGAGTCTAATTATGGCTGTGGATCGTCAATTAATAATCTTCTCTTGTCTCCTGGTGCTAGTTTTTCCCGCCGAATGTCTGAGGATAGAAGGGACTTTATCATCCACAGAGGTTAGCAGAAAGAAAAACTATGTTTACCTTTTTCTTTTGCCGTATTATTGGTTATGGGTTACATGGCATGTTTGATTTTGTATTTTATACTTTTGATAGAATTGGGAGTTTCTAGCGAGATTTTGTTTCCTATCTGACAAAGGGTCAATGAGATTTGAATTCGAATATCCAGTGGTTCGTATATTTCATTTGATTTCACTTTTTTTTTTTGTACACAGATATGTACATGTGTATATTGACATTAATGTTCTTGGATTTAGCAGGTGTTGAGAGATCGAACTTCAAGAAAAGAATTATCTCTTTATGAATAACCATTTAATCCAATGCAATAAATTATTGTCCAATTATAGGCATAATTTTGGAGAAGTTAAAATTGGTAAAATTCTGAAGTTAACTTCTTCTTTACTAAATTACTTAATTAATACTTTCAAGAAATGTATAATTCTGCCCTGAAGCATTATCAAGCACTAAATTAACTCTATAAAAAAAACCCACAATAATTATATCAATTTCATAATATTTACTGGTGATATTTTATATAACTCATTTTAAATGATCTAAAGGTTTAACCTATAAATACTTCAGTATTACTTAGATTGTATGATCAAATTATTAAATGGTTAAATGGTTTAACACCAGTATGACCTGCTCAGTTTAAGGATTAGGGATTTATTCTTTTTCATAAGAGGATTCAAAATGAATGGTTTATGTGAGGTGATATTTCGCTGTTGGTTCCTTGCTCTTATGTTAATGTCAGTTATGGCTAATGATTCGTCATAAGAGACCTAATTCTTGTACGTGATCTTCTTATTAATTCATATAAGTATACATGTATTGGTACTATTTTAATCAATCTTCAAAAGCTTTATAAAAATAGATCTTTTTATTTTGCTTAGTTAAACTTGAATTACTTAAAGTTCTGCAGCACAGCAACAGTCTTAAAAGACCAAATTTGCTTTTTATCTGTAAATCTTATTGTCCTCTAAGATCAGTAATTTGGCATATAAGATTGATATTGAACTGTTGCATGCTTGTTAATACGTGCATATATATTTTACAACATGAATTACATACATTGAAGAGGAATTTTATCACACATTTTATATAGATTGACATTTATTCTGCGGTGGCTCACAGTAAAGTGCATGGAAGGAAATACATGCAGCCATCTTTGCTTATATACACGAAAAATAACATTTTAAAATGATGTTGCACATGCAGTTTTACCGAACAATATTTGACACCTGAAATGTTGGGTTATAGTTATAATATAAAATCATTATTTATAAGGTTGGCAGAAATGATGGTATTGCAGTGTTTGGCATATGTGTTTAATGCTTGTATTATGCAAGATCATATTATACATGATTTCATGTACTTAAGGAATAAGGATCATTCTTTGAGTATTATGAGGTGATAATTTTGGTTGGGGCGTGATCAAATCCAATAAAGCCCGAAGGGCTTTATGATAGATTTGATCACGCCCCGACCAAAATTATCACCTCATAATATTCAAAGAATGATCCTTATTACTTATATTTGTATAATTTTCAGCAATTGTACGATTAAATATTTGAATGTATAAATAAGCAAACCCCGCTTGCACCCCAATTATATGTCATTTGAATTTATTGGACTGTATAGTACATTTTTAAATCAATACGCAGTGTTATCACAGGCAAAGACACAGAAAAACGTAAATATATATATATATAGAACCATCTTAACAAGACCTTGGACTTTAGGTAGGACGTAACTATCTATTTCTTGCATCAAAACAAGTTAAAAATGACTATGAGGCTGGTTTTGAGTGAAATATGCATAGATTTAGCTCAAAAGCCAGACAAATCTTGTTGATTTCAAGGCGCCATGGCTGAGTGGCCAGCAATGAAACAGACAGGCCTACGTCACATTGCTGTTGACACAACTACCCAAAGTCCAAGCTCTTGTTAAAATGGTTCTATAATATCTTACATTAAATGTTTATGATTTATGTTAATTCTATATAAACTTTCTTTTTTATAAGTGCTTAAATTCACGGTTCTTTTTTGCTCTTTTGCAGGAGTATAAGACACAAGATGTTTTGTTGTACTTTGATGAAGCGAGTCAATGGGAGACTGTGTACAAACAACCCTTGGTGAGTCAAATCATAATTATATAGTACATGTATCAACAAAAGACGTGATACAAAATTTGTATACATGTATGGTATACCATATTTCTATGGTATGTGAATTACTATCTGAGGGCTGCTTAGGGATTACTGACAGTGACACTCACTAATATACATCCTAGATAAGAAAGTTTTTAACGTCATTTTTATATGCAAGGTGAATTTCCATTACCTCTTCAATTATTTAACACAATTAACAAACTTGGTATACTCCGATACACCTGAAGGAGTAAGTTAACTGAGATGATCTGAGGTCAGAAAGTCAATTTTTAAGGGTCAAACTTCTCTTAATTAACATACATGTACGTACGACAATATTGTCAGTTCAACATCTTTTTTTGAATCCTAATCGTTTTAATGAATAACATCAAAGGTACACTAGTCCACCAAAAGAGATGATCTCTATTGATTTTGAGACAAAGGGTCAAACTTATATTTTACAAAAAATATACATGTATATTGTCCAATTAATGTCTTGGAAATCATTTTTGGGTGGTGGCTCAGTGCATGCCTTGTAGAGAAGTTGACCATTTTCAATATTGTCGTAATTAAAATATGACATACAAGTAATTTTTATGTTCATGCTTAATTTTTACCTGAATGAACTTAACTAAATCAACTTGATCTGAAGAAATTAATTAATGTAATCAATAATTATTAGATACCTCATATGCAGGCAATCTTGTATAAGTATGTTACATGTATAATCAAAATGTTGCTCTGACTAAACCATAATGGGAATTTATAAGGATGTTATATACCGTATGTTTAAGAACTTCAAGTGAAATTCATGCGAATCATTGATTCACAATTGTTTGTCTGATGGATAATTAATTACATACTATTTACTTAAGAAATAAACAGCATGTTAAAAAGTTCAGCAGGATACGAACTTGGTTGATTATGTTATCAAATCTTGTGAAGCCCACAGGGCTTCTCACTGGAGTCAGAAGGTATGATCACGTACCATCCAAGTTCATATTCCGCCCAGTAAATTTTTTAACATTGCTGTTTATTACTTACATTTACATTTGAGAAAGGCAAATCTGAATTATTTACATTACCATGTTTTTATGTTTGTGCAATATAATGCAACCTTATCAAACGATAAGCATGTGCGCCATAATTATTGTGATGTCTTGAAAAAGTTCACACAGATTTGAACATTTTTTTATTCTATAGGTTCATAAGGAAACATTTGCAATTGTAAATATTAAAACTAGGTATGAATGTAACTGTTTATCTATACTGGTTATGTTATATATACTAAAATACATGTAAGGTAATTATAGTGCAGATTTAGCAGCTGAAAAAAACAAGGATAAAAAATAGCAGAAATTGGAGCTTTCTATTAAAGCGGTAAATGTTTCTTATAAATTATGGACCAAATGTACCAAATTTCAAACCACTTTATTAAACATTTCACTAAACATGTAGACATTAATGATTGACACTGGATAAGGGGTTATAATTATGTCATTAAGGTGAAATAAAACGTGACTTCATTGCCGACTTGTTTCACTTAATAGGATCAGCTATAGCTCATATAATGAGCTGTTGGAAAATTTAAATGAGAAGTTTTTAATTTACATTCTGTGTGTACTAGCTGGCATTTAATTCCAAATCCTGTTTCACCTGGCCTAGGTACATGTAATTCCATGTTCTGGAAAAATAACAAAGCATGAGGCAATCGTAGAATTAAGCTCTAGTAAAAACATTTCATGGTACTGTGTACTCCATTTATGTACCACACTGTTCCTATCATCCGGATTAAAAAATGGAATTTTCTTTTAGACCCAGACAATTTTAAGTGTTTTCATTTATTGAACTTTTTTCCTTCATGCAGTAATGCAAGAAGTATTAATTATGGGTATTGTAGATGGGAGTTCCACTTTTTTGCAGTTGTCTCCTGTCCCTATGTGCATGATTGTAAAAGATCCAGTTTTGGGGGAAAAAATTCTAATGAAAGTACAGGGGCTGACAAATACATTTTTTAAGCACTTGCCCTCGAGCAAGTGGCAAGGCAAAATTTACTTGCCCTACCTCAATATCTACTAGCCCTACCAAATTCTTTATTGTGATTATAAATAAACAATACACATACCGTGCGATGATTTTGCCCTTAAATCTAAATTTTTCCACTTTTAATACTCTTCATAAAATTTATATAGTTTTGATTTAACATCTCTTCCTCTTGGTTTTCTCGAGAATGTGTTAAAATCAACACTTTACATATTGATATTTAGTTGGATTTGTTGTAAAGGTAAAAAACAAACATTTTATTAACAGTTTTGGGTGTTTTGATAATTTCTTTCACCTTAGTTGAATGTCCGAGATAATAGGTGACAAGTGCACACGTGTTCACAACCATGGTTTCAATAATGCCGCAGAGGTGTTAAAAATAAAGTTAAAATGAATCTTCAGTGAGTTGTTTAATTTAAACTAATTATATCTAATCATATTAGGCGTAATATTTTAATTTTTAAAAAGTTTTAGGCTATGATTACGATTAGCGAGTGATAACAGGCACACATCTATTTTTAACATCAGTTAATGCAGCGTACATGGAGACAGTGAACACAGCTCAAAGAAGTTGAACAAAGAATAAACAGCTAAAATTGATGTTAAATTGCCATTTTATAAGTATTTATCTATTAACAGATTATAATCAAAACAGCTCTTACAATTAAACGCTCTAACAAAGATTAAATTAGTTTTAAACGATACGATAAACAAACACAAGAACAGTAGCACTGAAGAACAGTAATGAGAATTTTATTTTATTATGCTTGACCTTACTGCACGGTATAATTTAAGCACCCTTAGATCGTAAAGAATTTTCTAGTAAAAAAGTGCGTATTATATTTGGCAAAATACGGTACTTCCTTTTTCAGTACATATGCGAAAGTTTAAAAAGTCACTTGCCCACGGGCAAGTCCCTACCGATTTTTTACTTGCCCAATTGGAAAAACCACTTGCCCCGGGCACCGGGCAATCGGATTTGTCAGCCCCTGAAGTATTCTTTACCAAAATAAATATCTGACAATTTGTTTAATGGCATACATTTGGAGTATATGATGATTTGATCTGCATGTATATCCTGGATTTTATGTTAATTTAATTATTTTCTGGCTTGAACAAAAATGAATTGCTTATAAGACAGGTCTTAATAATATTAAAGTCTTGAACTTTATGAGAAAATGAATAATACTTAGTCATATATATATACAATTTTATCTAGATTTTATAAACTAGTACCTTATAAGCATTAGCATGATGGGAAAAATGCTTGCTTGAATAAAAAACTACAGTTTTCAATTTGTGTCATTTATATTTTCAGTTCAGCTGCCTGATATTGTATATGTATGACAATGAAATTTGCTTTTAACTCATTGTTTAATATATGAATGCATGTCATAGGAATCCGCAAATTTGATATTCATATTCATATTCATAAGTCATGCACTCATACAGACAGTCTCACTAATAATACACAAAAAATATATAGTCCTATTCTGATTGCTGGTAGAATTACATACATAGTTATTATCATCCATATAGAAGTATATTTATTTTCAAACTACAATTTTGAAAAATTTGCCCCTTAAAGAGATGAAAAATCTTTATTTTTCAATCATCTTTTTTTCCTGCAGTCATGTGCCCAAAAGGTTGCAGTACTGAATCCAGCCAATAACCAAATTATTTCCCTGTCAACTCTTTACACGTGGTCAGGGTGCAAAGAGGTCACAGAAAATGGGGTCACCAAGGTCAAATGTGTTGGAGGTCGTACTTTTCGGTCGTCAAGGGAGCGGTGGTGGTTCATTGCCATTAGTCGCTGTGATACTGGAACCACTGTAAGTACAAGTACCCTGGTACTAACACTGGTTGACCCAGGGAACCTTGATCTGACTCATAAAAATGAAATATAGGATGCTTTAGCAATGTTTGGCACAAAGGTAAAGCTCATAACCCAAAAGTGTATTATGACTTTAGGCCATTTGACCAAGTTCAAGGCCACATCATTATCAACATAATATTGAACAATAAATACTTTATTAAAAGTACCAGTATAAGAGGGTATATGTTAATCCCTCTTGGCTATCTAAAGTTTATTTCATTAGTTTATATCATATAAAGTTTATCAGTCTGATCATGACATTCAGATTATCAAATTTAAACGCATCTTCCTATTGAAAGAAAAAAATAATTGATGCTGTATCTTGAAGGGAACAGTTGGCCTTAACCTCAAATACAAGCTACATATGACCAACGCCAAAGATGATGACATATTGAGACATGAGTTTTCAGCGGATGAGTTTTGTAAGTACTCAGGAACATGCATTTTATTATTTCAATTTCAATAACTACCTTATCTCTCAGCTTGGCTGAGCAAATCAAACACTGAGTTTGACTTTTACTGTTTTGGAATAAATTTGAATATGGCTTCATGCAAATGTAAATCCCCAATATGCTTGTAATAAATGATTGTGTTTGTGCTACCATAAAGTGATTGATATTTGTGTTGTAGATATCCTGCCAATCGATATATCTTTCACCATTATGTATATCCTTGTCCTAGGCGTTTCCATTCTGTTTGCATGTAAGTGTTTGCAAATACAGACAGTGTTTGGTGGAGATTTAAACTGCTTCTCATGAGGTAGTTGATTCCAAATCCATGGCTTTTCGTTTTGTTGATATTACAATGATTGAATGTGAAAAATTCAATATTGACTCCCATATGAGCATAATATTGGAAATGACATTCATATGGGAGGTAACTCCATTGAATGTGAATGAATATTTTATTGCACTGCTTGTACAATAACTCTTAAAGCTTAGGTATCACAAAATAACAATATATAGACCATACTGAGAATTAGTATATTAGCCCGAAGATCCCTAATTGATAAAAAAAATTGGTCTATACATGTATCAATTATGATTTTCACATGTTTGTTTCACTGGTAATTGAGGATTAAAATGTTACCATTTGATTTGACAAAAAATACATTTAAGGTTCTCCGATCCTCAGCCTCAAAGTATTTTTTTCCTCATAAAAATGTTATTTGTCCTTAAAACTTTATAAATGAAATAAAATGATATTTTTACGTGATATCAATGCATTTTACAAATTAAGTTATTGCAAATTTTCCCACGATGGATATAATGGAATAAAAATACAAGTTGAGATAAGAAAAAAAGGTTATACTGGTGTTTCGGTGGCTCGAACCCCTTTACCTATATACCTATATGTAGTAGGTCTCAGTGTGGATCCACTAAGCCAAGTATTTCGTTGTATAACTGATCATAATACTAACACTAGAAGACTAATTAAATTTGTCTATATAAAAGATTTAGGGTACAAATATAAAAAAATCCGGATAATTTAGAGTTATCGAACATAGCTAAGGATCGGAGATCATTACAGAACACATGGCATTCTTATTCTAAGATCTACAAACTGTCATGTAGACAAGTGATCATTCCTTAAAACCGCATGATATGAAAAAATGTATTACTGTACATGTATATTTTTCTTAGCTGTCTCTCAATTTGTGTAAGTGTAATACGTACTCGCTGATAATTTTGCATAGAAATATGAAAATTTTAACATATTAATTTATAAGGTGTAAATGATGATATATAGAACCATTTTAACAAGACCTTGGACTTTCAGTAGGACATAGCTATCTATTTCTTGCGTCAAAACAAGTTAAAAATGACGCTGGATTCAAGCGAAATATGCACCGATTGCGTAGTCTTAGCTCAAAAGCCAGACAAATCGTGTTGATTTCAAAGAGCCATGGCTGAGTGGCCAACAACGAAATAGACAGGCCTACGTCACAGTGGTGTTTGACACAACTACCCAAAGTCCAAGCTCTTGTTAAAATGGTTCTATATATAATCTTTACTTTGGTCAGATTTACTGAGACAGAGACAGCTCTTCCACACGACCTACAAGATGTACATGGTGTCTATAGGACTGTGGACATTTAGCCTTCTCCTGTACAGTATAGCATACGGAAAGTACGCCAACACAGGCTATAAAGAACATGGAACGGAATATGCAGGTATCAATCAGTCTGGTTTGCACCATCTTTATTGTCAATTTATCATTTGATAAAGGAAAACTTGAACAAAAGTCACCATAACTTATAGTTATAAGTCTGTGAACATACCCATCAAAATTCCATCAAGGGGAATAACTCTGACATTCCTCTGTTTTTGACAGCTCGTGCTTTTGGAACCCTGAGTTATCTGACCTTTATTCTGATGTTAATTCTGATGGCTAAAGGATACACCATCACCAGGGGGAAGCTGACATCTGCCAGTACAATCAAGATCTCCGTCTTCTTCACTCTCTACTTTGTCACCTTTGTTGTGCTGTTCATCTATGAGGCACTGGTAAGAAACTGTTGGAAAGCAGTGATGGCTATAATATTGTGAACAAGTAAGATATATATCGAGCTATGCATGGTAGAGAATGAAAATTAAGAGCAAAAGAGACAGAGGAGAATACAGGTACACAGAAAAAAAAGAGAGAAATATGATATACATGTTCTTGTAAGATGAATAGAGAAATTTTCAATATTATATGTATGTACATGTATTGTGGAGGAAGATCAAACATACCTGAAATATCTCTTAGGGAGAGTGAGAGGGTGAGGAGAGAGAAAAAGTGAGGAGAGAAAGCTGTTAAAAAGAAAGAGAGAAGGATGTCCCAGAGAGAGAGTCAGAGAGAGAGAGAGTGAGGAGAAAAAGAGAGCTGTTAGAAAGCTGTTAGAGAAGGATGCCGAGAGAGAGAGAGAGAGAGAGAGAGAGAGAGATTATTAAAGTTAAATTAACTTTCTGGTTATCTGTATTTGCTCTCTCTTTGTAGGTGTTTGACCCCGGTGAAGTGCTGTACCTGTACGAGAGCCCCCCGGGGTATGGACTGATCACCATGCGTCTCCTTGGATGGGCCTGGTTCTGTTACTCTGTATTTTTCACCCTCAAACATTACAAGTCAAAATCCATGTTCTATTACCCATTCTTCATTTTCTACACTGTATGGTAAGTTTTCTTAAATTGTTTGATGTGTTGCAAGGGACAATAACTATGTTTATATTTATATGTTTAAGGTTTTATTAAACATTTGAGGTTCAAAGAAATTTTAAAAAGTTTCACCATTGACAAAAATTTTGTATTTTATCCCTTTCTGTTAAAGAAATAATATCCAGATTTTGAAAAAAAAAAAAAAAAAAAAAAAAATATTGATTCTTTAAGGTATAACAGCTAGGCTAAAGCATTTTTACATGTCTTTTCATGTATCCAATTTGCATGACAGTTTGTTATAAGATGTAAAGCCAAGAAGTAGTAAATGACTACCAATGAATCAAATTATTTTGAAGGTTTTGGTCAGGTCCCATAGTCACTATCATAGCTATGACAATTATGGATCTCTGGGTCAGAGAAAAAACAGTGGTAGGGGTAGAAAATCTTGTCGCATTTTGTGGACATATATTCTTTTTGGTAAGATCAATTGGCCTCCATGTAAAGCTTAGCAGCATGCCTCTTTTAGTGATTGTAGCTGTAGAATGTGACAATAATCCATGTAGATGTAGTGTTTATCTTGCATCTGTATATTAAATAGTTTGCATGTTTACATGTAGTTTGTAAGAATAGTTCTGTATGAACATGCATGCTTAGTTTCACTAAGTGTATTAGATGGCTTCCTTAGACTATATTTCACTAGAAAAAAAAAAATTGCTCCCCCCCCCCCCCCCCTGGGAAGATGCACCATCCAGGTTTTTCTTTAATTGATTATGCTTTGTTTTTACTTGTATAAACATGGTCATTAATTTTTCAAGAAAAAAAGTGACTTTTCCTGTAATAAAAGTATTTTTAGATACCTTACTTTTACCCATAGAGCTTAGAATATTAGAATACTCAGACTGGAAAAAATAGATTTCAGTGTTCATTTTGTTATGGAGCAAGAAATTCTGCATGATTGAACAAGGAAAATTGTACCAGGGCTAGGAATGTTGATATAATTTACAAATTAGAATTGGGTCTTAGCTAGTGTTTTGCTTTGTTTAGCTTTTACACTAGCTGCTTAATCTTCTAATGGCTAGTGCAGAGTATTTCAATTAGTACACATCTAGTACATATTTATCAAATAAAAAAACTTTCAAAGTAGAATTGGGTCCCATTTTGCTTTGTTAAGCTTTTGTGTTGCTTCTTCTAACAGTACAGTGTATTAGTACACATAGCTGCTTTATAATAACCTACACATAGTATATATGTTGGTGCCTGCTTTCCTCACCAAGGTTCTGGCTCGGCCCCATCGTGAGCCTGTGTGCTGCTTTCGCCATCGACAAATGGATCCGGGCCAAGACTGTTCATAGTGTAGAGCTCTTTATTGAACTTCTCAGTCATTTATTCTTCTTAGTAAGTATCTAACCAGTGTGAAGCACTATAACTGTCATTATAATCAGTATCAAGTACTAATAACTGTATGATGTACCCACAGCCTGGAGGTACTTGTGTTTAAGGTAGAAGGAATTACTGAGGTTTCAGCAATATTTGCTAAACAATGATTTTCATGGATTTTTTTTTGGAGTCATTCCATGATATCAAATATTTGTTGGAGTAAGATATGTGACAGTGTATATATCATTATCCATGAAATAGGTATCTTTTCATTGTAAATGAATGTATATTCATCATTGTATCACCAAATCCATGAAGATTGATACGTACTCTGACAAATATTTTTGAACCTACAAATTGTCTTCTTTGTTTCAATGACATATATTTTGCAGTCGATACGCAAATGAACTAGCTTGTAAACAAAAAAAAGTCTGAGAGATGTAATTTGAAACCGGTACACGTATTATGAATGCACTTTTGATCAATTGAGTGGGGTTTTTTTAAAATATATTCCGGAAATTTGTATAGTATGATGAACATACAAAAAATTGTAGAGTTATTTATATATATATAAACACACATATATACACACACACACATAGATAGATAGATAGATAGATAGATAGATAGATAGATAGATAGATAGATAGATAGATAGATAGATAGATAGATAGATAGATAAATAAAAAATGAATTCTCAAAAATGTGCCAGTACATTTAATAATAAAAATCCCTTTTTTTAAACTTGAGATCTGCATGTCCATATTTAATTCTACATGCATGTACAAAGACTATAGTTTGATGTAAATGTAATTTCACAATTCAGACTTTAAATTTTAAAAAAAAAGGATTGTTTTTCACGTATCTTCTGTTAAACTGTTAGAATTAAGGTGAAATTACATGTATATTCAATTTCAAAGCTATGAAAAGAACCTTTATGTACCATCACATGAATTTAGTGATTGAGTCAAAGAATTTAATCCACTCTGTGACGTACAAAGGAGTTTAAAGATACAAGAGCAGTTCAGACCTTGAATTACCCGTAGTTTGGCAATATGAACATGAAATATTTATTAAGCCATTGTTTAAAATACTACTCTATTCAGCTTCATTTTGAGCATAAGACATGCATGCTTTGCTAGATGTGATGTTTCTCATGTCAGTATTCTTTTTTTTTTGTGTTAGTTGCAGTAATTTCCCTAGTTCTCTCTTTTAATGAACTTCGTTTTTAAAAACACAATCTTATAAGTACATCTCATAACTTTTGAATCAGTTGATCAATTTATTAATCATAAAATAAAATCATGGAATCATAAAGAAATTGCATGCACAATAATTGAAAAACTGCATGATAGAAAAACTGTAAAAAAAAAATTGTGTAACCAGGGACGTATATACGTCCCTGGTGTAACGTCATGTAAATAAATGTACATTCTTATTATTACCATACTAATAGCTGACCAGATAAAAATTTATTTTATTATCATAAAGACTTCTCAGTAGAGTGTACTACAATGTAGTAAAAGACAATTCAGCTTATTTCATACTTATTAGATTCAATACAATAATTGTTATTACTGTACCATAGTTAGATCTATGTAGAAATTTAAGATAGAATGAGAATAAAAAAAGTGTTCTATATATCTTTAAAAAATGATAATGACTAAAATGTGTTTCCTGTCATATGATATTAAATACCCTGCTTTGACATGAGTTTTGTGATATTTCATCAGATATTGACGAGGCCTCAAGCAGCCAATAAGAACTTCCCTTACCATGTCCGGACCTCTCAGGTGAGCCTCGATCTCATTGACAACAAGCCTCAATCTCTCTTCTCTCAATCTATGATCATCTTTAACCTCAATTCTTTACATTCAGTATAAACAGATCTTGAATAAGGTATTGTTCAAAATTTGTTGAACTTATAATTTAATCTTGTAATTCACTAAAATGATGGTAATTAGCAGATCAGATGTTTTGGTCAGGAATACTTGAACAGGTTCCCTACTAAAGATTGAAAACATGGCAAAAATGCAATAAATTTGTTGTTCATTGCTTGCTTCAATCAAATGAATGTAAAATATAAAAATGATCAGATGTATTTTGAATTCAATTTAAACTGAATTGAGCAAATTATGAATCGTCAAATTTTTTTTAGCCCTACCACTAGTATAGTCCATTGATATTTATATAGGGTTTGAAACTATTCACATTCATTAGAATTGCATTATAATCAGGGAATATTGTCTTTATCTGATGCTAATTTATTGTCTCTGGATACAGATTGGGTCACTAATGGGGACAGGAGACAGTGAGCTGGACAGCTTTACTTCCCACCCTTATGCGGAAGATTCATTGAGCAGAAGGGATTCCACCTACTCCAAAGGTCCGGACTTTTCCGGTCTATTCATTACGTCCAACTCCCGCAGTACGGACAAACTTGTGCCCAACGACAGCTTCAACGAGTTCCCGGATTCTGCCATCAGGGTAGAGACAGCGGCCCCACCTCCATCTTACTCCAGTGTAACGGTATGTTCTGTATGTCTAGACGTCAAGTACTTAATTATCAAAACCCATTCTGCTTTTCCAGTACTGTAAAAAACCAATTCTGCTTCAGATTCAGTTTATTCAATAGAAAAAAATATTCCTAATTGCTTGGAGTTTAATCTGTGCTTTATCGAGATTTCTTCTGTAATAGTACATGATTGTATACTTGTAAGGTTTGTGTTTGTCCAGAATCTAGTACATGACATATATAGAGCCTTCAGTTGATTGAATGAGATAAAAAGTTTGTTACTGAATCTCTGTTTTTCATGAATTTTTTTTTTTTTGGTAATAATATGAAAATTTTAAAAACCAAATTATATTTGCAGTCACACAGACATCCGAAATTACTAGCTAATTACTTTGATGATCATCTTTTTTTTTCCGCAGAGCCCTAGACGACAGAGTGATATGGGCCCTTTACGGCAATCCAGTTCAAGAGCAGCCCTGCCCCCTATAAGACGAAATACCATGACCTCAACTTCTCTGGGATCAGAGAATTCAGAACCCTCCTCCCCCTCAGCTTATCCTAACCATGCTTTGTTCTCCATTGGAAGTTAGAATGTGTATTCCAGGACTCTCTGCATGCACTAAGCTGCTAATATAAATGAGAGTATAGTGCTTTTATCCAAAAAAGGAAAATTACAGTGCTTTCATATATAGGTCTAGAAATAGACTTGCATATTAGATTTGAAATGTGTAAGATGATAAAAAGAGGTACAAGAGAATCAGAATGTTAATAAAAAAATTTGAGGAATAGATTTTCTGTCTTGGAGCAGTAGTTAATTTGATTAATTGAATGATGGGGAAAAGACAAATAGAATAGCTATCAGATTTTGATGTGAATTGATTATTAAACAGAAGTTGTGTACCTTTTGTGAAGCTCATTACTCAAAAGTTGGAAAATTAAACCAAAGTAAACATAGCAGAGACATTGTTACAGCTGCATCGCGGGTGTAATGAGTACTTTTCATTGTATGAAAAATAAGGCACTCTGTGAACCCTAGAGTATCATATGGCAGTCTCTATATTTTATCCAGAGAAGAAAAGTCCAATTTGATTGATTTTTTGTTCTGTACTTGGTAATTATTAAGAAGATTTGGAAGAATTCCTTGTTAACATTATGTCTGACACACACACCCTCCCGTTGGTAAATTATACTGTAACAATTAGTGTTGGTGTTTACACTGCTTTGCATTAAGAGACCTGGTTGGTCATGGCCATTTTTAGGCTTTAGACAAAGAGCTCTGTATAAAACATATAGGAAAATTTTTAAATTTTAAAGCTAAAAATAGGTTATGGCCAAAAATATCATATTTATAATCTAAGGCAGATCTGATGGTTAATTTGTTGACCACCCATCCTCCTTAAGAAAATGATGTATTAATGATTTATTATGTATACCTTAGGGTATATATTTACATGTATGTTTTCTCTCTCGTTGATTATGAATGTTGGAATGCTTTTTACAGAGTTTTTTCTTTTCTAATTATTTAATGTTAAATAACAGGGTAATATATACAACTATGATTTTTATGTTATTTATTACATGTATGAAAAGAACTTAATATTTTTTAAAACATTGTCACCTTGCAAAACTTGTATGTTTGCAAATTGTACCAGTACTTTTAAGTTTTTCACGAGTCAGTTTTTACATGTACCAGTATGTATTTTTTTTTTACCTTTTGCGTTTTATTTTCATGACATTATTTCAATTTTTATTAGAAATATATGTCAAACTTTTTTTTCTCTAATTAAACAGTATTCCCTCATAAGATATATACTTAACCCATGTACACATTTCTACTGTGATCCTGAATGTCAATACTTGTGTATTTATTTGCATTATTATGACTTGATTGTTGTCTTATTTTAAACGTACATGTACAGCTGTACTGTACCGGGCATAAATTACATTTCTTGTTTTTTGTGTTTTGATACAGTCCTTCTCTGTGTTAGTCTGTGATACAAAAAGGTTGCCAAATAGAAACCAGACTTTGGCATGCATGATGAATTTTAAACGTGATTGCTTTGCTGCTGCCCAATAAACTGATTATTTGTTGTATCGGGCATGAATTACATTTTTTGTTTTTTGTGTTTTGATATAGTCCTTCTCTGTGTCAGTCTGTGATACAAAAAGGTTGCCAAATGGAGACCAGACTTTGGCATGCATGATGAATTTTAAACGTGATTGCTTTGCTGCTTCCCAATAAACTGATTACTTGTTTACGTAGTGTATTTTTTATTCTTCAGTACGACTGTGTGATGAAACTACGAAAACTCGGTACTTTTAATATTTCGTTTAAAAAATAATTGTAGTTCATGGATTTCATTTTGAAAAAAAAATGGAAAATGCTCTGAAATGTCAACCCTGACAAAAAACAGCTGATTGGCAATGCGACCCATCTATTGACAGATGAGTGTTTGCATTTCGTGTACCGTGGTATTGCGCAAAAACAAAGTCGATCCAAAATGCTAAATTTAGATCAACCTGCTAGTGATGACCATAACGTGTGGGTACTGATTGAATTGAATGATGCAGTGTATGACAATCTTTTTTCAAAAATAAAATTGTAACTCGATGCCATCTAATTATCATTATCTACACACGTACATGTAGTAATTATATTTTTCTTTAAATCTTCGCATGTTTTTTTTCTTCTTAAAATAGATTTTCGTGATTTTTAAATTCTATGAAGTACATCGATTCGTTGCAGTACAATGTTTTTTTGTGTGTATTTAATAGGGTACCACAAGGGGTGGGGAAGGGGTATACGATAGAATAATTTAACCCTCCGCTAAATACTTCTTGTGATTACTCCCTGCTGGGAACTTATCAAAGAGTTCTGTTAATTACGTATAATTTCGAATTTAAATCTGGACAAGATTCTTTTGTAAACAATTGTGTCTGTAAGTTTATTTCTGGGTCCCTTTTCTCGGGTGATTAATATACAAAAATGTACATTTTGTAACCCGGTTTACCAATTACCACCCCCTAAACGTGTCAAAAACAGTTTTATGTCATTGGAAAGGCAGAAAATGCTTGATATCAATGTACGCGGACTGGGATAATTCAGTTATTGGCTTATTCTACCTGGACAGATCGATTTCTACCTGTGGGAACCCCAAACATATATAATACGAAAGCACGCATCAATACGGTCTATACCTTTAACTGTTTAGCGCCTGAACTTGTGGAATTCCGTCAGACCCTCGGTGAAATACAAAACAAGCCCAATAATATCAAGGGAATATAAAAGTGATAATTAAAGGACCGTTACCTATTCTATGAAAATTGCCGTTTTAAATATGTGACATCGAATAATATATGGGAATAGTTTGATTGTAGTCGTCCGAGGACTGTTAATGAGTGCGATGTTTTGACATTGGCGTGCATAGATACTAAAATGGCTGCCTTTAAATGGACCCTCATAGCGTTGGTCTCGACGCTTCTTTCCTGGCAAAAGGTCCTCTCCCTGAGGGTTGATGGGAGTATATACTCAGACAATGAGGTGAGTGAATGCTTCATGATTCTTCTTAATTTACAAAATTAAAATCCACCTCTACTTCTCCACATGCCCCACTCTTTCCACTATAAACTATATAATAAACTACTTGGCCCCTGTAACCCTTACACCAAACCTTTGCACTTTTATAATGCATGCTACATAGCCCCCCCCCCCCCCCACCCCCACCCCCCTTTACATTATCCTTGTACTCAACCCTTGCCAATAAATACTAGTAATCTACATGCCCCTTCTAACCCTCCTTTCTTATCCTCATACCCCACTTTCATTATAAATTATACTTAAATCCATGTACCCTCTACCCTTTTTTCAGCATCCTCGTACATAACCTATTTCACTATATATTTTACACCCTCTCCTCATACCCTTCATTTTCTGATTGATGTACATGTATTTCAAGCCCCTCCTCCCTTCCTCCTCCTTCTCATGTCTCTTTATTCACGTAATTCATTGATACCAATATATTAGTGAAAACATTCGATTCGTTTTGACAAATCTTCATATTCACAGGCGCCTGACGTTAAGATATTTCTTTTTATGATAAGATTATCCCCTGTACTATATTAATAACCTGACGTTAATAAAATATTTCTTTTTATAATAAGATTATTCCCTGTACTAATCTTATTTAAAAAAAAAAAGATATATTTTTAACGCCAGGCGCCATAATATAAGTGTTTCAAAATCAAAGACATCTATTACAATTTAACCTCTCTTCTGCGACCACCCCCACCCCTGGAGTGTGAAAGTATTAAAAAGAGGAAAACCAACAGCAGCCTCTTCATGATGACGAGATAATAAAATATTTTTAAAGAGGGTACAAGTAGATTATTTAAAAAGGGATCGAACTAGGACTTTTTTCTAGGATGGGATTCCAAATAAAATAAACTTACAGGGTTTTTAAATGCATAAAATCTAATAATAAAATTATAGACACGTAGTAGAAAAAACCGCGCTAATGATGTACTGAATGACAAGGCACTGACCTACAGTACATATAGAAGAACTTTGGGGAGTTCATATTGTGCAATCTTCCATGCGAGGGATACTCTTAGGAACTTTTGCTAACTATACAAGACGCGAACAATTGCTCAATGCCATTTTAAAAGACGAAGACATGAAACGAAAACTTACATATGGATTTAAATTCTATCTGAATAATGAAGTTTCATGTTTGCTGTCATTGAATCCTGAATACATTTACATATTTATCATTACTATTCAAAAGAAGTAAAAACAAAAAACGGGTCGATACAGTTACGAAGTTGGTAGAAATTATGAGGGAACGGTTTTCTCACAGACGACATTAAACCAAGCAAAATCTGATACAGTATGAAATAGAACTTTGTTTACTTATTTACTTATTACTTTACTTTACAACAGTTAATGTCGAGATCAAAGAAAAACCGCGGCCATTATTCTCAAATCGTTCATTTTTCATTTTTATGCGTCTTATATACTGGTCTACAGACCCTATAAGTTAACAATTATCATTGTTGTTTGCTTAACCCGAACTCGCTCTAAAATTCAATGTTCTAAATAGGTGTGTCTATGTTTTTGATATCTTGAAACATAAATTCACGGTGTTTGCTTCTAATCTGCTTAGTACCCTGTCTTTAAGGATTCAAATCGGCAAATCCTCAACGAAAAAACATAAAAAATACCAAGGCCGTTCATATCGGAAGGAATACATGTATTTGGTTGTCTTAAATTGTTTACAGGCAAACGGGGGACCTTTTGCATGGGATAATCCCCCCGATTTTAGTATTCCTTTCAGTATTTTGTGTAGATCTAGCTATAGATGGGGATAATTTTCGCAATAAACCTCTTTTTAAAAACGTGGTTGAACATAAGAGTTATGTATTCCTGAATGTGATAAAAATCTTAAAGGTCTAAGATTAAGCAGCTCCAAATAACAACAGAGTTATGTGACGGTGGTACAATGTAATTGAATTCGCTCGATCACTGCTCTCTGTCTTTTTCTGTATACCGGATGTCGACAAACTTACAAAATAAAAAAAAATCATTATGTTCATAACTAAAGCAATTTAGAAACCTTCTTTAAATGCAAATGCAAGTTATAGATTGAATTTTAAAAAAAATAGTTGATTTTCTGTATTACCCTGTTGTCAACGGTTACTGTGCATGCAAGTTTGTGCACAGGGCAGTAAAGAATGAGCGAAAATTCCTTCACTTTTCAAGTTACGTAATGTGCGTGCACTTGCTAGCATAGGCCATATGGACACTTCATAGCAACAGATTTTGATGAATAGAAAGGAAAAATTTATCCCATCTATAAAAAAAAAACCCAACATACATGCAATCAAACAGACAATATTTACGTGTTATAGTGAATCTACATCTATTTACATGTACAATGTACAATAAATTAAGACGAAATAAGAAATTCAATTATTAAAGTGGCATGTTATCAGATGCAAAGATTATTATAATAAAAATATAGTATACTTTGAATTATGTTTTCCGCTAGAGAGCGGATCAGAGCTGATACCGGTATATTAACAAGTACATGTATATTTCAAAGTTCATACAAGTACATGACATTGTATATGTTGCATACATGTAGTATTGGATTCAGACCTATTTGGCCTATCATTCCGCTTACAATGATATCATTAACTTTCCTTTAATATCATTCTCCAGAATAGAACGTCAACAGTAGGTACGTACCTATTGTCAATACTGTGAATAATTTATTGAACGTGGCATCAACCCCCGCGCATTTAATACATTTCTTTTTGTTATGGGTTGGTTCGATATCCAAATTGTTAGCATCGTCACCACAATTACCATACATCGTCATCAGCACATTTATCACTGACGACATCATTTTACTTACAATCATTGCTTTCATCATCATTATCATCATCATCATCATCATCATCATCATCGTCATCGAAATTATTATCAACATCATCATCATCATCTTTCTCACGTACCGCCATACATTTTTTCATAAATTACTTCATCTTTACTAAAACGTGTAGCTTCAGTGTCCTGTTGTGCACGCACGATTCGTTACATAAAAATAAAATAATTCTAACGACATTTTTTCCCGTTTCAGGACTGGATATTTCTAAGCAGATTCTGCTATATGAGCAAAAGTGGTGAACTAGAATATTACATACAGTTTCCGAAGGTAAAAGAAAATATAACAAAAAGTTACATTCTTTGAAATTCGTATTAAGAAGATTTGTTTGATTCATCCCATATGAAGACAATCTGAAAATTCAATTCTTTTTATTCATAGTCCTACGAGAGGCAACATCTTTTGTTTTACTATGATCGACCAACCATATGGGACAATGTATACCAGAGCTCCAAGGTAATTGAAACAAACTATTCTGGAAGAATTTGTTAGTTCCATGGCAATTTGAAATGACGTATAGTATTGAACCGTCTGCCGATGTGTACAAATTGATGAACTATGAAATTACTGAAATGGATGCGAGATATACGTTTGACTATATCTACCTTTGCATGGCTCTGAAAAGATTGAATAACATTATGCAATCATTAAAACAATCCACTTCCAAATTTTGAGCACAGATCAGGCACGTAGCATCAGGGGGGCCGGGGGCTGGCCCCCCACTTTTTCTCGCAGCAAACATTTTTCTTAAATTTACATATAAAAAAGTGAATTATGATGGAGTTGGTCCCTCCACTTTTTTGGGACCATGTAAAAAGTTGAAGTGAAAATAAGGAAATTAACAGTGAAATTGAAGATATAGGTAAACACGCTCCCCCCTCCACGGATTAGGATTTTCATGATTTTTGGAAAGGTTTGTTTTTTTTTAGCTTGTCAAGCTTTTTTTTTTAGATGAGTTTGGTAACCCCCCCCCCCCCCCCCTCAAAAACGATGCTACGTGCCTGCCGACTGAATTGTACAATTTACTTTGCCTTGCATTGAATAATTCAACTATTTGGAAAAGTGTGTGTTGACAGAAAAGCTGAAAACAAAATAGAGTAAAACAACTATACATGCAAGAGCCAAGCGATTGTTAGATCATGGAAATTTACCATTTTTATGCATGCACATGTATATGGAATGCCGCAGATATAATAGGGGTAGTTTCAGGAAGTTTTTTAAAGGTCCATTAAACGTGTTATTTATAATGCTGCCAATTTATCGAAGAAGTATTTTAGAGGGTTCTGAAGCCAAAACAGTCTATAACAATTGAAACAATTAAGTCAATTGGGAAATCCAGTTTTCCTAGAATAATAAAGATAAGACTTTGGTTGATTATGTAATCCAGTTAAACATGGTTTAAACAGATTACTTATTTCACGTTAAATCAATCTTCAGGTTTATACGCTGTAAAATAAAAATAATTATGAAATAAGATCATATAACACTTCCATTGGAAGAAAGATTCCATATGCAATGTCACATATGTAGTTCATCACAGATGCAAGAGGTTAATTATGAATCCTCCAACAAAGCATTTCATGGTTTAGTACATATGTATTTTACCTTTACTCCCTCGGTTATACATAAAAGTAAAATGAGTTTATTCAGTATCTTATATAACGTCAGAACATACCGTATACCGTATCAAAAATTTATTAACAAAATTCAAAAATTGATTCAAAACCTTAATGTTTCCTACCCGTGCAATTAGGTCCCATAGTTGGCTATTCAACTTTCCAAAAAAACCCTGGCGTGTGCATTATCTACTGCTTGTTTTCTAGACATGCGAACAGAAGAAATCTGTTTTGGATATCACCCGTGGACAGATTCTGCCCCTGAGTCCCCTGAACTCATACTCTGGGTGTAAGTACATCTCGATCAGTGGGGTGGATTATGTGGAATGCAAGGATACTCAGAAGTTTAGCTCATCACGTGACATGTGGTGGTACCTCGTGCTCAGTCGGTGTCCCAGTGATCGAACTGAAACGGTAAAATATATCCTCTCTCTCTCTCTCTCTCTCTCTCTCTCTCTCTGCCCTTTTTGATAGAGCTGCTCTATATACTATTATCAGGTAGGCCCTATGAGTTTTAATAAAAGAAATGATGAGGACTAAGCTTTTTAAAGTGTGTTTTGATTTTGTTTTTTTTTTTTCAGACCCTCGCCGGTTTGAATATTACTTTCCGATTCCACATGACGAACGGTGACGACATGTGGCACAGAGAATTTTCAGCAGACGAACTCTGTAAGAACTACATTGTCATTTCCGACTCCGTTTCAAATCATTTAATATTTATATAAGCTCAAACATATTTTTTAAAAAGTGATTAAATTCAATGTATTTATTAGTATATGGTTTTGATGCACAAAATAAAACTCTGCCATTCAGCCCATGTGAATTGTGACTGAAAGCTAACATGAAGGTGACTGAATGGCATAGCTCTGCCATTGAAACACTTTTCCAGACCTTTCAGTTCACATAGTCATGTCATTCAGTTACCTTTCCAGACCTTTCAAGTACCATTTTCTTAACCGATGGCACAAATTCATCTTGTGATGAATCTTTCTGTTAGGAGCGATATAAAAAAGGTTCCAATAGAAGCAAGATTCGATTGATTTATTGGATGCTATTTGCATGCGATGAAATAGATTAGTATGTTTCAAAGAATAGTGTGTTTACTAAAATAGAATTCTTTTTTTCAGACATCCTACAGACAGATATCACCTTTTTGGTCTTATATTTCTTCGTTACTATGGTCTCTATGATCTTTGCAAGTAAGTAGTTATGGTATAATGAACAAAATCACATTATGTTAGCTTTTTTTGGTTGGAAAATATACTCGTCGGAAAAAAAACATTGTCGATAATAATTTAATGCTTAATAGGTGATACATAGTCTATATTTTTAGAAATCCTACAGGATTGATATTTCCTATGTATTCTATGTACTAATTCTAGTATACACCTGTATAAAAATTGATTTCTATTTTCCCCATGTAATATTTGTTTTTTAAGGTAGATATCTCACCTATCTACATGTACATACTCTCTTTGCTATGCCTGTCACACATGGATCTTCAGGAAACTTAGCCTTATATGGGTGCAATACTGCCACCTTGGCATTTGCATGACTATTTGATACTGTGTTCCTTCAGGCTCGAAATTTTAATAAATTTTTCATTATTTTTGTTCATGTAGTAAAAAATCATGTATGTATATACATATATTTCTCACAAGTAGAATTTCTGCTAGATTGTTACATGTGAATTACTTGATATCATGGAGATATTGTTTGCACATTTGAGAGCGCGCTTTTTGAAAAGGATGGCGAGTTTTATGAATTTTTGATGAGCTAGGTTTCATTTAGGCGCCATTTTTAGGTTGTCAGCATCGGTGCACGGATCAAATCATCTAACGTAATGATTTCGTTCAAAAGTTTCATATTTAAACATCTCCAGAGAACAGCTGTGATGACTGTTAACTTAATGTGTGTGTGTGTTTTTCCTTGATGTATGCATTGTGTGGAGTTAATGTCATCACAGCAGAATTATGTCTCGATCAAATATTCAAGAGCCATGTTCCACATTGTATATCCATTTCTATCCTGTTGATTCAACACATTAATATTTAATGCATACATTGCTTACGGGAAAATCACTTAGACATCTCATCTAAAACTAAAATCCGCGAAGATTAATTCTCTATGTTCAGATTTGTTGTTCAAATTTTTGATTAACGTAATATTTCAAACTTTTATCCGTTTGCGAACCATTAAATAAGTTTTAAAAGATACATTCTTATTCAGGTAGTTAAATTAATGAAGCATATTTTCTTCTTTCCAAAACCTAGTTATACTGCATTCAAGACAGATGTTCCACGTGACCTACAAGATCTATCTTGCATCACTGTTGATATGGTGGTTTCACCTGTTGCTATGGTGTATTGCTTATGGCAGATATTCATCGTATGGTTACAAGGAAACTGGCACGGAGCGCGCAGGTAATAGTGCCGATCTTTAAAAGGCGTTCTATTCTTAGCTTCAATCAAAATTCAATATAGGTTTTTAAAATTCTGAATTTTTCAAACACATCAAAAAAAAAAATACAAATGTTTACTACGAACTGTTACTTGATCTATTTTTGCGAAATTACACACACATTTTTAGAAATGGATGGTTGGCGAAATTTAA
Organism: Magallana hongkongensis; assembly: GCA_016163765.1. Lineage (NCBI taxonomy): Eukaryota > Metazoa > Mollusca > Bivalvia > Ostreida > Ostreidae > Magallana > Magallana hongkongensis. The sequence goes on along the minus strand of WFKH01011581.1, from coordinate 41,361,880 downwards.
AGTTTTTTGCAAACAGGACAAAGACACCTCACCGAATAACAAACTTGAAACATTAAAACACAAACTGCTTCATTATTTTATTTTAATAAAAAAAATAGAAAAAAACCCGGATCGAAGTAAGCTTTTTTGAATGCCAAAACTTTATCAGCAACTATTCTATATATTTTTCAAACAGCCCGGGTGTTCGGGGCCTTGAGCTCGCTGCTGTTTATGCTGATGTTGCTTCTGATGGCGGATGGATACACAATAATCAAGGGCAGGATGAAGTCACGGACCAGCATCATCTTCTCCGTCTTCTTCACCGTCTACGTCATTTCCTACGCGACTTTGTACATCGTGGAAGCGAACGTAAGAATGTGTTATTATACAATTATTTAATGCTTGAGCAGTCAATAGACCAGAATATTTTCCCGAGGTGCAGGGAATCAGTGTGTTCTATTGCCCGAGGCCAACGGCCGAGGGCAATAGAACACACTGAGCTGTTCCCTGCACCGAGGGAAAAAATTCTGGTCTATTGACTGTTCATGCATTAAATAATTGTTTTATTACCTAATTCCTTTTTTACTTTTTAGGGTTTACAATTTGTATATTACAGAAGGTTTTCATGCCATTATGCAATAAACTAAGATTGGGCTGATCTTTCACATTCACATTAAAACATCTCATTTAAGACCTATTAGTTTACACGTAGAAGGGAGAGTCTTCAAACCATTAGTTTATATATAGTCATTTACCTTATACGAGGCTTAAAGCTGCTGATTATTTGATACTCAATATTGATATTATTGAATATGGTATCACTAGTAATAAAACAGAGTCAATGTAAAAGAAACAAGCACTTGTAACGTTACGTTACCGTCCCATAGAACTATCGAAAGGATGCAGATCGTGACGTCAAAGTTAATTATGGCGTCATATTGTATGACGTACAGACAAGTGACTTTCTACACATCGCTGTGAAATCAATCGGGAAGCCTTACCATACCCACTTTCTGAAATACGTTGCCAGTCCAATAGATCGCAGTCTATTGACCGGCGGTCCAATAGATCGCAGACTATTGACCGGCAGTTCAATAGAACGGTTTCAATAGTTAAGCAAAACTGCATACACAAACAAAATAGACGCAAATATTTAATCTGTAATAAAACAACAAAATTCCTTTGATTAGGTAATAAAATACAATACCACTACAAAATCAAGGAACACATCCTGTAGCACTGAAAATTGAATTGTTTATTTCATAAGTGGATGCTCGGTCTACACGAGCAGTTGTTAGTCTACAAGCAACCATGCACTGTAACAATGTTACCAAGTGTCTTGAGAAAGATATCGTACATCTTTTAAAAAATTGACACTGATTGCAAAGCGAAGTGACAAAACAACTTCAATATTATTATTCGTTATGGCCCGAGAAGTATTTTAAAATCAATACTGAACAGCTAAACTTATGTGTTTTTATCAAAAATATCGATTGATTACTAGGATAGAAAAATGTTTGCGAAATTGAAATATTTTTAGAGCGGACTATTTTTTCATCCGGAACACATAATTACATTGTTTTGACCGATTTTAATCCATTCAAAGGACAGACAAATATTTTGAATATCATTTAAATCGAATATACATGTATAATAACTAGCGAGTTGTATATGTATGCAGTGTGCGATGATATACTAGTATACATTTATTCAAATATATTGAATATAATATACAAAATAGAAATGTTAAAACATGTATGACATAATTTCGATTACTATCCTTGAATACCACTGTTAAGGATTCATAATGATGGATACATTTAAATCGTTTTAGACCTTTGACCCGGGCAAGGTGCTGTACATCTACGAGTATTGGCCCGGCTACGCTCTTATTGCCCTCCGACTGCTGGCCTGGGTCATCTTCGTAGTCTACCTTTTCTTGACGCTGAAAAAACACAGGAAAAATGGCAAATTCTATTATCCATTATTCGTCATCTACACAATTTGGTAAGAATTGGACCATACGAGATGTTTGTCGTCATCTCTTTACATTACTATTTGAATTTTAACAGTTTTAACCTCTGCATAGAGTTTTTAAAGACTTTGCATATTACATGTATTTTAAAAAAAAAAGTATTCTTTATTTATATCTATAATTTCTCGATAACAATGTTGTTTAAGATTCATAGAATGGGTTATTTTTAGGTTTTGGGCTGGCCCCATCGCCATCATAATCGGCATGTATGCCATCCGACAGTGGGCTAGAGAGAAAATAGTCAACGGAGTTGATCAGTTAATCATGATGCTAGGTCACGTGATATTCTTGGTAAGTTATTACATTCTTGCTATCTGTGACTTGCATCGGAGGACATATTGACGTTCTGAAAAAATGTTTTACATACTCTAATTTATATTGCATGCATTTGTAAACAAAACTCTCTTTAGTTAGCATACATACATGTACATGTACCTAAATAAACAATGAGCTCTAGTAAAGCATGTTTATGATACTGAATTTTGCAGATACTCACACGACCGTCTGCTGCCAATGACAATTTCCCGTACTATATCAAAACAACACAGGTAACCTATTATTTAATTACAATTTCTATATTTTTAAATCAAAAGTTTTTAAAAACTGAAAAACAAGTCTTAATGAATGATTTATTTTTATCTTTTTGAATTCTAGATTGGGTTTATTTCTGAAGAAAGTGCTGAGAGACCAGGGAATTATGAAATATCAGAAGAGGAAATGAAGGCAAAATCCGGGCCTAATTTAAATGATATTTTCACCGTTTCACATACCCGGTCGGAGCCTTCGGCGCCCCCTGAGGAACGGCCGCTATCACGCACGCGCCTATCCAGACCATACTCAGGTGATAGACCTTCATCTCGAACGCAACTCACAAAACCGAGCGTGCAGGAAAGCGAGGCTTCTACATCAGCGGGGGAAAGTGACAACGATACTCCGCCGCCATCTTATACCAGTCTCACAAAGGTATGTAATTTATATAATATATATATAATGAACGCACAATACAGACCAAATGCAAAACTTCATTAAATGATACAAATAAAATTATAGAAACTTTGATGTTATTATTCATTCTGTCTCCATGTTTACTTTCTACTCAGACCTATGTGAATTTACATGCACAAGTTGCTTTTAAATTAATGTTCCATTCCAAGTGGCATTCATGTCTAGCTGACATACATGTACATGTTTTTATAGTTTAATTTACCAACTATAGGCCTACACGTACGCGTGAGCAAAATCAAGGGTTTTGATTAAGTTCCAGTTAATGTTCATTAATATGTATACCAATTTAGGTAGTTTATTATACACATCAAAGTAATTTATACTAGTATAGTAGTTCATGCATTTTACCAAACATTCTTCTATTTCGCCCATACACTCAAATATTTTGAATATGATACTAACATTTAACTTTGTTTTACTCTCTTTTTTTTTCAGGAGAACTCATCCCTTCAAAGTTCGGATTATACCTCTCAGGACATGTTTGCCTCTCGCCCCCAAAATTCACTTCCTCCCCTTAGTACTGAAAAAAGATCCAGACCCAAGAAAAACGGCGCTCTTCCTCCGATAAATAAACACGACACATGATTATGGTTGCTTCTCTAAAACATATTGGACTTGCACTTGCATCGAATTCGATGTGAAACAGAATCTTACAGACACAACCAAAACGGAAGCGCTATAAATGCTAATGAGCATGCGCGCGAGAATAGATCTGGTGCTGATGAAAAAGTAACAATCTGTGATATGTCCATTATGCTAGGTCATTTAAGACAATGTACGGGACGATCATATATTGATATGATCATTGATGTTATGACATCATGAAATACATTTTCGTTTGGATCAGTCTAGTTATTTCTCTTAACCCGATATTGCATCTTGTACATTTTTTTTCATTTTATTTCAACACGAAATTAGTGAAATTCATTGGTTAAACTCAATATTCATGGGAAGGTGCCTTGCTTCCAATTTCTAATTCAATTTTCAGTATCAAACTTGCAGTATCAACACAATTAGAAATCTGATGTTTATAACTACCTTAAATTTTTATGTAAACCTAAGTATGTTGAGTCTTTAATTTGTATTTTCCTCTTTTACACTTGAGATTGTATTTTCATGTTTTTACTGTTTTATCAAAATTTTGTTCATTTTTAAAGTTCAGATGCATGTCTAATGTAGATATTTTAGATTTTTATTGCTTAAAAAATCAGCTTTGACCAAGTTACTTGAGCCCTTTTAACATCCTCTTTTTATGAATTTATTCTACATGTACTTATAAAAATCTGATTTGCTGGGTAACCATTTGTTGCAACATTAATTATTACCATCTTTTTTAATATATTTATGAATGACCTTAGTTTTACACTGCACATCCTATTTTAAGTTTTATATTGCATGACGTACACTTATTTGTACCTATATGCCGTCCATAATTTAAAATGAAGTTCCAATGAATGTTGCCCTTTGTATGGATTTGTTTTATATTCATTTTGTTACCATGTATCCAGGTTGATTTTCTATAAATAAAACATGATGAGTTTAAGTCATGTTTTCTGTTTGTTTTTCCAATTCAAAATTTTTTATATCAGTTTTAAAATAGCAATTTGTCTGTTTTGAACTATTTTCATAAACATGTCTATATCATGCGGTCTGCTCAATACCACTGAACAATTAATTGAATATATTTGTGAGACATATAAATCATCACACTGTTGTTTTAATTTCGTCTTTCGGGTTTAGGCCGATGCCAAACGATAGGGCTGATACTTGGAACGATTTAAAAAAAAAAAAGAACCGTGTGTTATTCTATATATTACAAAGATAATACATGTACATGTAGCATAAATAGATCAATTTAATTTACATATAACCGATTGCGCTCCGGTATAATTATTTTAATTTACGCAGATACGACTTCATCGAAAGGATACTGAGATTTCAACAACAGCAATGTCTCTGTCTATTTCAAATTATTATATAAACACTAATTATATATGTCTACTTGTTGCCAGCTGGTAGCCATCCATATCAAATGTATACGTTATTATTAATATCTAAAAGATAAAAAAACGTCAGAGTACTCTCAGTACTTTGATGAAATTTCTGATTGGCGCTAGTTTTCACGGGCAAAGGGGCTCCAGTCTAGTAATATTTCACTCAGAATGTAATTATAGTATAAAATCATCTGAAGTTTATATATAATAATACATATTTTTTTTCTTATCACAATATCAACTATATTTTCTTTACGAATAATTATCTGCATATTAAAAATTTATATTGACCTACCAAATAGTACAAGAGATTTTTAATTGTTGCTGTTATTTTCATCACATTCATATATATATATATATATATATATATATATATATATATATATATATAATCTCACTGTATGTGTAACGTGCAGGTTAAATTGACGTACTCATGTCTTGTGAATGCGATGCTTTTACTTTGAAAATTTACTAGTTCTCTTAAGGTGGTATGGGACACCTCCATATTGTGACCTACTTCCTATCGAAATAAACAATGAAATCATGTATAATTTTATAATTTCTTTCTTTCTAATAATTGTTATCTAACACGTAGCGCAATGTGTAAGAACGTTAACTACGAATCTCTCAGTCACGAGTTCGAATCTCGTTGGGGTTTTTATAATTTTAATTTACCTTTCCCAAAATTGTTTGGTCAAATATTGTAAAATTTGAAAAATCTAAAACGATGAAAGAATTTTGATTATAATGACATTGTACTTTTATCCACATTAATATCGACAGGTGTCCCATACCACCTTAATATTTATAAAACACCAGATAGACATGTATCCGCTTATTTTTTTTTGATTTTTTTTTTTTTTGTAAATAGTGTGATTTTTGGACTTTCAAAATCGAACTGAATAGCCATTGAATAATTGTTTAGGAGTCCTAAATGTAAGATTTGGATTATTACTAACATTAGAATGGCAGCATTGGTTAAACGTTTAATATGAAGTTTTCTGTTTGATTTTTTGGTTGTATTTTTGGAAGGTAAATAATCGAATCCCTATGTTTCGGAACAGTTTTATAATGATTTGTTTTGACGCCGCCTGGTGGTGAAAAGCAATATAACTGACCAATGACGTCGTATGATAGCCAGTTAATTACAGGTATGACAGCTCGTACCTGTTCAGGGGCCATACCTCTTGTAAACTAGTGTCGCCATTTGTTTCTAAAACTTTTGACAAGGCTCACATTGGTTTGTTTTTTTTGTTGAAGTATGGCCGCGGGGCAAATAATGTCCGTAACCGTGATATTATTTCTCTCTCTTTCTCTCCATATTGTATTTTCCTTGTAGACACGTTTAAAATGGGATAAGATGGCTCGTCGTGTAATTCGTTCGGAAAAATGAAAATCATCGTGTTACATAACTTCAAGTTTGAGAAACACAAATACAACAGGATAAGGCTCCCAGTGTTTGGAAAGGTCCGACGGGGCCGATTCCAGAAAATAGTTCTGTTGTTTGTGTTTTGTCTTTTTTTATCTTCTGGGATTATTATCAAATCGATGATTGGCAACTTAATGGAACCCACTAGCAGGAAAGAGTTCAACAAAATGGAAAAATCCTATAGGTCAACAGAGAAGTGGAGAGATGTGTTTCAGTGCCGACTGAATGTTCAGAAATCCTCAACGGTAATGTAGAAATTCCTTGATTGTTGAAATTAAAATTAAACATTAAATGATGACTTTGTCTGCATACACATTAGTTCATTCATTCATTCATTCATTCTCTCTCTCTCTCTCTCTCTCTCTCTCTCTCTCTCTCTCTCTCTCTCTCTCTCAAACCTTCATTTTTTTCTCTCTAAAGAATTCAAAGGAAATAACTCTAATAAGTAACAATAATGGATCTCTACACTCTGCTGTAGTGAGTAATAAAGTTCGGCCATATTAACAATCAAACATCGGCGCCCTCGCATTATTTATGACCAAAGGGGGACATAACTAGCCTTCACATACAGTGCTGAATGACTCCAAAAATAGAACATTTATTTTATATACGTAATTATGTCCATATAAAATATAAAGCACCTGTACATTAGATGAATGACGGTAATCAATTAATTTTATCAACCCTAACAGTAGGAAAGTCTCTTTAAAAAAAAAGAGAAAATCCATTTCATATACTCAAGAATTAATCGGTGACACATCTTTTAGTATGCCTTGGTATGTCTTTTGCAGTCAGTATTGTGGTTTTCTTGACCGCTGCATGAAGTATGACTAAATCCTGCTGTATTTAATTGTCAATCATCTGGGATGTCAGGCTAAAGTTGTAGAAAAACAAAGTAGTCTATACAAATAATGAAATTACCGGGCAGTAAACATGGACCACACTAACCAATAGGTCCTCTGATGGCGAAACAAATGGACGTCAGGCCTGATTTAGGTGTCAAACGGTGGTCATGCTGTTACTCGGAGGTCCGAGGACTTCCTCATAGTATAGCAGGAATAGCCATCATTCAATGCATTCTAATATGTGTGTATACATGTACAAGAATGGGAAATATATCTTCTGTGATCATTGCAATGACAGATTTACCATTATATGATGGTCTGTTAAGTTATGCATCATTGTAACATTCTAAATGCATGTACAAGGGTTCCATGACTTTTTGAAGAGCCATCGATAAAACTGATCGCACGTTAAATAATCCAATATACTACTCCATCGATCACAAAAAGAGTAATGATTTACTTAATGAAAAAAATGATAAAATATGTGAATAGTGCTTTGTGGCCAATTTTGTTTTATAAAAGTTCTACCAGAACGCCAAGGGTCCAGAAATGACGTCGCTAACGTGCGGCGACTATCCCTACCTCACGCTCTATAAAATATATTATCTTCAAAAATAATTATCATAATGCATTAAAATTTTTAGATCTGAATTGAAATAGGTAGATATCTTGAAGCACAAATTTTTGTCACTTTACGCCGATTTTTCACGATTTTATCGCATCTGTGACATTACTTTTGGATCAACCCTCGTATGTAGTATTAAAACATGATTAAACGCATAGTTTTGAGATTATTCTGGAATAAAGTTTTCATAATATTGTTTTACATTTAAATTACTTCGTACTTATAAATTAAATTATAAATCATTTTTGCACATTGTGTCATACTTTAATTTTTTGATATACTAAATGTGTGTAAAAAAAAAATGAATATTGTAATATTGAAAATTTTGTAATCTTATCCACCCATATGCATAATATTCAAAATTCAAAATATCACTTTAACGATTAAGATCCCAAATTCATATTTACAGAACGTGCGCTCATTTTGGACCGAGGGCTACAAGAATCCCTGTTTTCGGAACCAAAGGAAACATTTCAAGGACCATTCCCCGGAACTTCTTCAGTGCGTCCCGTACTTTTTTGTGATCGGATTTCCGAAATGTGGAACCACGGATTTATTTGACCGGTTGTCTCATCATCCCGAGTTTATAAAACCCGCATTCAAAGAAATTCACTGGATATCAAGATACCGTTTCATTCCCCCGAGGACCGATAGATTAAAGTTTATAGCGATGAACAGAACTTATCGTAAGTAAAAAAAAAAAGTTTAATTTTAAGTACGACCAGGATACATTAGTCATTTTGTTAGTTATATCTTTACAAAAATAATATAAAGAAAACTTCTTTCCTTGTTTTATTTTTATAAGAAATAATTTATACTTTACTCCCTCTCCCAAACGCACATGTAACTAATATATGTAATACGCGTATGAAAGTGTTATTATTTTTAAGTAACTGAGATAAGCGGTTTTGTATACATGTACTCATAAAAATCTACTATTTCATGTTGTATCAATTCTACATGTATGATTTTTTTATGAATGTGTGTTGTATGTTTTCAAGTTTTAATCTGGTACATTTCAGGAACCAAGGATTTTGATAACGGCTTTTTTCAATACACTAGGGTTTTTTATCCAATGGTACTCGACGTGGCACTGGAGAAACTATTAAAAAATCAAAAGAAAATAGAGTACAGAAAAGTCACAGGTTTGTATCAAAATTATACAGAATTGTTGCATATTTACTACAGTCTTTCCTAAAGACGTTACAACAACCAGTCCATAATACAAACGCGATGGATCCCTCTGATCCTCTGATGACACTCTATATTATGATTTTTTTGGGGGGGTGGGGGGGGGGGGGGGGGGGTGCTGAACTTTATATCGCATCAATGAGTAATTTAAAGTGCATGTTTTATTGTCAAATACTACCAAAAAAGCAAACAGACAAAAACATTTTATTTTTAATTGCAATTCATTACGGCAAGTTTACTTATCACATTGTTAATTGTTATAAAAAAAAATACACATTCAGATAATTATATGTTCATGTCATAAACAATTTTTTTTTGTTTCACAGAAGAATATGTGGTTATTTACAGGCGATTTTAGTCCATCTACAATATGGGATAACGACATATACTCAGCATTACCCAATAATTTCAATCTGAGCGTTCCTATGTACATGACTGCAGACTTTGTGAAAGAAATGAACGCATGCGCAAAACTCATAGTCATGATGAGGGACCCTGTTCAAAGGTTTGTATATAAAACACAAGTTTATTGTAATAAAATACCTCACAGTTTAGCTATTTCTAGCCAAACTACAACATTAATCTAAAACAAAAATGTGTATTAAATGGAAAAGAGGCTTAAGTTAATACTGAAAATTCAAATGATTTGTTTAATGTTGTACAAAGAATTAATGTGTTCGGTCTCAAGCAGTAGCAAATACTCAGTACCATTTGAAAAGATTGTCATTAACACATCTTACAAATCTCAAGATATCGTCTGTTTTTCTTTCATATGTGTACGAATTTTCGTTTAATGTAAAATGTGATTTAATCGCAGGTTATATTCAGACTATCTATTTTTCCACTCCGTGAACAAAGGGCCCAATGATTTTCACAACAAAGTTACAGCTGCGATCAAACTGTATAACGACTGCATAGAACAGAAAGGCGTGGAAGCGTGTGTCTTCAATGCCCCACTTGCTAAAACAGTTCAGGTAGAAATGATTGAGTTACGAGGCAAACACAGGTACCTGACGTTATACATATCATGTTAAACTTTATATTTCTCAAAATCCACTTCAATTAGGTAGGGGGTATTTATTTTATTATGAGAAAAATATATACAAATGTAACGTCAGGTGCCTGTGAAATTAAATTAATATAAAGACTCTAGTCTCACCAAATATTCGTTATATAGAGTATTTTCAATTTTCTCTTTCAATCGGTGAGTTTTTATTGAGTAACCATGTCGTAATGATGTTTGGAAACACAAGATAAAATCATAGAAAAGAAATTGAGGAAAACAAAGAATAATGGTTTAAAAATTGCTCTTATGAGGTAATCGGTCTTAATTACCGTGGCACAGGTCGAGTAAAGATCTCGAGAAACTCAAATACTCAAAGGTTAATTGATATATCATATAAGAACATAAAACCTAAGTAATCTGTTTTCTAAACTACTAAACACATAGTTACATCTAACTGGTTACATTTTATACCAAAACGTCATTTTGTTGATATGGCATAAAGACTATAACTTTCTGTAGGTTCGTTTACGCATTGGTATGTATGTCATCTACATCAAGCAATGGCTGAAGAGATTTCCTAGGGACCAGTTCCATTTTGTACGACTAGAAGATTATGCAGCAGAAACAAGCCGTGTTCTTAATGGCATATTTGATTTTCTACAAATTGGTGAGCAATCGTTTGAAGTTCGCTTTTAATAGAACTCTTACAAATAGATTACAAAAATAACATCAAATTAATAAATGTTGCGCAAAAATCTATAACTCTTGTTGGTACATAAAGGATGAATGCACATGTAATGCACACGCTATACAATGGCATTGAATTGCATCTAAGACCAAAGGAATAAGAAATAGTCATGTCAATAGAAAACATATTTCCTATTACTTTTCGTGACCTCTATGTGTTGCTTTTATATATATATATATATATATATACATTATCAGACAGATTGAATGGAATTATTTCTTAAAGTGATAAAAATTTCAAGTTTAGTTTTTGTTAGGTAGTAAAATTCATTTTCATATTACTTTTCGTAAAAATCAATGTCATTTGCGTTCTGCAGGACCTGTTGATAGTACAACCATGGCAGCAATGGTCTTCCAGAACCCCGTGAATACACGGAAAGTTAACGTGGGCGAAATGTTACCGGAAACAATGAATATTTTGACCGATTTCTACGAGCCATTCAACGAACAACTCGCTGAACTGTTGGGTGATCGCCACTACCTTTACCATTTATCTTGATTCCAAAACAAATTTCAGAAGATCGTCAGTGCGATATGAAGGACCAACTTTGTCTCAAACAATCGCTATAAGCTTTTTGTCGTCTGCTACCAAGACCTCTTTACTTACAATCATTCATTATTATTGGCGTCCATTTTTGTCAAAAGCATTTAACCTTAGTTCCTTTATGTAAGTCATTAGATTTATCATTAGACAAGAACAGATAGATTTCCTTTGTATCAAATAAATTTATCGCATCTTCCCATAGAAACGAATCACATTTTAAACCAATATTGTCTGTTCAGTACTGTTTACTTCTTAGTTTGAGAACAAAATGTGATTGACTATTGTGTTCTTAAGTTTTGTTTCATTCTCTGATGTACATGTATCATACATTAATTATTACAGCCTTTTTGATTCGACTAATGCATGTTTTTACATGAATACAACCTGATGAGAGTATTATGACAAAGAGCAACATTCTAGCTCTCGTGGGGTTGATAAAGCATCAGAAGGCTAAGATTGTTTTGTTATTAAAAAAACCTAACTCTGTAGCATTTCAAAGTTATAACAGTAAATAAAGGGCCAGGTATTCCGATTTAGAATTAATAACAAAGTATTAAGTACTATAATAAAAAACTTTAATTACCTAATCAAAGGGATTTTTTGTTTTATTACAGATTAAATATTTTAGTTTATTTTGTATGTGTATTCAGTTTTTCTTAACTATTGAAACCGATCTATTGAACTGCCGGTCAATAGACTACGATCTATTAGATAAACTGCGAGTCATACATGTAAGACTGCGATCTATTGGACCGCCAGTCAATAGACTGCGTATGCAGAATCACTATAACACACCGACTGATAATTTAAACTGATGTAAATGTTTAAACATACCAAGTAACCAACTTGTAAACCAGTTTGTTTAATTTTTCTGTTAGAATAATCTCATTTTAATTGCTACAAGAATAAAAGATCACTGTATTATGTTTGTTTTACTATAGTTCTCAAAATCTATCATTTAGGTCATCTAGGTATTGATTTACAATGGTCTGAATGCATAATGGTATGGAAACCTTCTGTAATATTTAATTGTGAACACTAAATTAGGTAATAAAACAATTATTTCATGCCTGAACAGTCAAAAGATCAAAAAATTTGGTGCAGGGAACAGCAGTTTGCAGTGTGTTCCATTACTCTCGGCCGTTAGCCTCGGGCAATAGAACACACTGAGCTGTTCCCTGCACCTCGGGAAAAATATTCTGGTCTACTGACTGCTCAGAAATTAAATGATTGTATAATATATTCAATTTCTATTATGAGTTTTTTTCAATTCTCGATATAGTAAGGGTTCTAACAGCATGTATGTTCACGTTGCAACAAAAGCTAATCATATGCTTAACTTTCAAAAAATACAATATTTTCAATGTAATCGTATTTTCAATTATACGATGCACCTTGTTATTATCAAGCATAATGAAGTGTTGGCAACGAATAAGTTGTCACAAATATTTACATCTTTGACATTCAAAGAGATGATATATAATTCTAACACAATTTGCATTCTTAAAAAAAAATATTTTTAATGTTAAACATACATGTCATTAACATTGCGTAGATTGGTGATGCATTTATTACCGGTATATTAATACATACGTAACCAAATATTTTTATTCATATGTACTTTTATATATGTACTTGTATATATGTTTACAAGGTCATGTTAAACAACTGTAAACCCTAGTTTTTTCTTGTAATGAATTCCCCAGCTATGCATTTATGTATTTCTGGAACGAAAAAATGTTATTTCAGTAACCTTTCTATAAACAGAACATTTGACGAGTCTTTCGTGTGACACGTATGCGCTCTCATCAATCATAATTTTTTTCTTTTCTTATTTTGTTGTAAGTTGTTATTGCTGTGAAATTCCTTTTATCTTTAAAAAACAATTTGAAAATATTTTGGTACTACATTTATTCAAATCCAAATCATTTGCATTTTTTGTTTTATTATTCTTCCATGCAAGTACATTTGTATCTATAAAAACATTTCCCTATATTTCATGAACTTTTCATAATTTTCCACAAATAGAGATCAATATCTTTTAATCAAACTTGTAACATTACATTGTGTAATAATTGCTTATATTTTACTTTTTATGAGTGTGGAAAATACCACGGCGATGCATAACAATTATCCCGTATATTTTTTTTCCAAACTTTTTTTATGAAAAATTTTATATTTGACATTTTAAATTACGTGTACTTTTTCCAATGCCCATTGATAACAGATAAAGTCAAAGCGACTTAGTCAAATAGTCACATAACGTGAATATCAGAGAGACCAGTGGACTGCTTGACATATCATGGGTCAGTGCGTGGGAGAACACTGCTGGAGACTCCCCCCGGGCACAAACCTGGTCACCTTCCTCGCGTGCAGTACGCAGTGTGACAATGACATCCTGTGTATGATAATGGCCGCTCTATTTAAAATGTTGTGTCGAAAACAGTATCAGTGGTATAAATCATTGATAATTGTATACTGATAATTAAAACTTAAGTATATTTTTTTTAACTGTATATTGAGAACAATTATATCAGTTAATATACAAACCAATTCAATACTAATTAATATTTGAACTTTTAAATTTTTATTTCCTTAAACTATCTAAACTATATTTTGGTACCTTGATTTTTTGTTGTTGTTTTTTTTTTAATATTCTGAACTCATAGAGCATTTATTGAATCGACAAATGACACCAAAAATATTAAGTATCTAAGGAAAATATATCAAATTATTTTAAAACAATAAATTCAATTATATTTTCTTGTGGTGACAAACGAAATCTTTTTACGCCCTGAAAGTTTTCCTAAGATATTTCCCATTGCAATCATAATTTGTGAATATTGTTCCATCACATACCCACAACCTACATGTAGATGCATTTTTATTGGATGATTTGTGTCAACAACATCTTGTACAGCAGGTGGAGAGAGATATAAACGTTTATCGGAATACGCCATGCATGGTGGTAGATATCAACTTGCTACATATTACCACAAATAATCGAATAAGGTTAACACTTGTTAATCACTCTAAATCTTTTCAAAAAGTGTCACAAAATGATCAAAAGGAGAGAAAAAACACCCAGCAGTTATCTTTCTTTTAATATATGTTATGTGTTTACAACAATTATACAACACAGAATTCTGAAAAATATACTGTAGATATAATTATAGGTTTATTATATGTATATTTCCCTTTTTACTAATGGATCATGAATACTAAAAATTCATAAAATGGACATATATATGGTGAAAAAAAACCATTTAACTTTCTCTCAAAATATTTAGATATATGCGATTTGCTTGTACATGCATATATTCAAGCAATGAGAATTATAATGGGTGACAAAAACCACATGCAAGAATAAAGACATACTAAGCTTTGTAAAACAAGCTATAAAACAGTGTATATAAAAGTATACTCTATAAAAAAGGTGAACAGTATATCTCTAGTTATATGACGATCTGTGAACAGAACAAGGAAAAGAGATCGGATCTTGAGATCGAGAGTCGCTAGTTTCGACTTCACTGTAATACCTACTGGAAGCAGAATCACTGTACAGACATTGTCCATCGACCTGTGGGCCGCTAAAGAAAGAAGCAGACGACCAGGAGCAGTTTGTGGAACAATATGGCAGAACATCCTCTTCTGAAGACTTGGAAGAAACGTTTCTCAGGTTCTGCACCATGATTTTGAAATTGAATTTATAAGTGTATCTTTTTCCTTGAACTTTGTGCAGTATCATTTTGTCGTAGTAATATCTCAAGGCTCGACTGAGTTTGTCATAGTTCATGTTTGGTTTGTTTTTACGACGTCCCCATTTTCTGGCAACTTCTTCCGGATTGACAATTCGGAACTCCCCATTTAAGTCCTCCCATCGGATACAGTTTGTATTGGAGCTGTCGATCAGCAATTCCAGCAAAAACTGCCACAGTTGAACATGTCCCCCTCCTGAGTATGAACAATTACTTGTTATCTCTGTTTTGCAATATCAAATTTTCAAACAATTTTAAATGTACTGTTGCAAAGTAGACACATTGATATGAATAACTTGTACATGTGTTTTAATTAAAATTTAACCAAAAAAAAAAAACAACTTAAAGAATGAGTTTGGTGTACAGATTTTTATGAATTATAACTTAATCATGTATCAGATGTATACATTTTTAATTAACCAATCATAGATATCAAGATTTACGCCGATCCTTTGGTTTTAAGAATGGTAATAAAAGAGACTTAGAGAAGAAACATGGGTAAACAAAGGATCTTTCAATTTAAAATTACGCAAAAACCACAACACCTGGACGTGGCTTTTGTTGCAGACATACATCTCCTAATCCAAATATAAGGGCTTGCCGAATCTATCACTTACTGGATAGAATTGTTGCAATGTAGCGAAGGTCATCCTCGGTTCGTATCTGATTGTTATCTATGATAGTAGAATCTGAAATTAAACACGAAACTTTAATCCTAGATTTAGACATCACAAATATTTAATAAAGCGAAATTTAAAACTAGATTAAGGTACTTAAAACAAAAATATATTAAGCTGCATCTTATTGACCTAATTTTTCATTTCGCAAGACAAAAAGTCTACGTAAATTTAATTGTGTTCTTTCAAAATTCCGGGGATTTTTTTTTGTTGCATGTTGTTTTTTGTTTTTGCAATGCATTAATTAAAACATTGTTTTGATCCAAATTAAATTCACATGCATTTGAAATAGAAATTGATAATAAACTTCAATCTGATATCTCAAGCAAAAATGAATCGCAACTGACTTTTAAGAGCGTTCCGATATAATTTTGGTTGCACTTATTACCTTTGGTTTCCTTGTGCTTATTGTCTTTGTTTATGCAATCCATTATGTCAGTTAGAGTTGTAGAGGAATCGATGCAATCAAAAGGAAAGATAGGTTCCTTTTCATGGCTTCCTGGTTGAGCTCTTTCTGAATGAGTTTTTTCTATCTCTGGTTGATTTTGCAACCAAGACCAGAAGTCCAAATCAGTGCAGGTTTGCATTGGATTATTTTCTCGATTTTTGCTGTTGAAAAGCCTCCAACACTGCATTTGTGTTTCCATCTTAATATTCAGGATAACACTGGTAAACGGAATTTATCCCATTCTAAAAAAAAAACGTATTGCATCTTCTTTAAGATATGCACAAATGATATTTACGTCAATTGCATTTATCCTTTCAAAAGCACCTCAATACAAAGTGTTCAAAACTTTCATGATATCGATGTCAGAAAGGATAAATGCATTTATTACATAAAAGTTTGTTAAAATTTTACGTCATAGAAATCAGACACCTGAGAGTTCTCAAACATTTAATGGTGTATCTAATTATGTCCCTAAATTTTAGATGCGTTTAAAATTAAACATGCAATCAAAAAAACTTAAAAAAAAAAAATAAATTGTGCAGAACAGACTTTGTTTTATTACTCCCTCACCAGCAATTTACCTTTGCAGAACCGAAGTCGATGCTTGCAAACTTCAGTCACATCTGAGCACAAAATTGCAGGTACTTGCGGTTAAGTTCTATCTATTTTAAGGTGGATGGTAAATCCACATAAACTCTGAGTCACCCAACGAAGAGGTTTACAGATAGGAGAACTCGGTATCACATTGACACAGAAACCCCCTGTTTCTTACATGGATTACATCAACATGCACCCGTTAGCATTCACGATTCGTTTATCCGGATATTTGTTTTATTCTTTTACGTTTGTTTGAAATCGATTGATCTACTTTTTCCCCCTTGTCAGGGCTAGAACCCCGACCCTCTATTCTCGGGTACCTCGCCGATCGTCCATGATGACCCTCTGAGGGGTCATTGTGTTTGACACAGAGCTTTGTGCTCACGCTGACAAGAGATATCAAAAAGGTGAAAGAAACAACTGAAGTATAAATAATAACGTCGAATATAGGATTCTGCATCAAGAGACCGTACTTTTATTTTTTTAATTCTCTCTCTATTTACAAAGAAATACAGAGCGATTGCACTTTGCAATAATGTCATCTCCTTCTTGAATTGCATATTATTCAAATGCAGTTGAAAAGGGTTCTGACTTTTGTATTTCAACACCTGCATTATGAAGCTCAGGTTTCCTTTTATTTCCTCGACGACTGAGTTCTATGTGTACTTTTGTATTTTAGGTAGCAGGGTTTTTTTGTTTATTTGTTCCAAAAAAAAAAAACATATAATATTCTTCATAGAAATAGTAACTTATGCAACTTGTATGACATCTTTCAATCAACTTGTTTTGAAATAAACTTTGTTGTAAAAAATAAATATGCACGTTCAAAAGTACGAGTAACCATATGAATATTATTTCTACTTGCTAAGTCAATCGGATAATTTTTTTAGCAAACCACTCCTGTTGATAGGTATTAAAAGAGTAACTATATCATATAATGTATTTGTGTATCACAAGATGGACATCTGAGCCACATAATGCGATGGCTTGCGTGACCCTAAATATTCTAGATATACCCGGAACATCCCCTGACGTTTATTTGCTTACATTTACATATTTTTAACTCTTGTGGTCTGTAAAACATGCGTTTACATGTCTCCTTGGATTCACACACGTGTTTCCCCTAGTGCTTGATTGCGTAGGCAAATCTTCCATGATGTACAACAAAAAATTAATTGCATTTCAGTGTTAGAATACACGTTCTAACTTTTTGTTTATAAAAATTTATAAATAAACATTATGTTTCATTAAGTTAACTATTATTTTTTTTAAAAATCCACTTGATTAAATTTATGGCAATATGTGTGTTATAAAAAATTCAAATAACAAAGTAAAAATGTATCCGAAAAACGTACACATACTTTGAAGATTTTAAAATAAATCAATTATTTAATGTAATTTAAATATTACGACAGATACCAAAACCTCTGATTATTAAAATATATTGTTTATAAAATTTCAAAATTCAGATATTTAGATTAACATTCTGTATACTAACAGAGAGTATATAATCCGGAAACATCCAGAATGAATTCTAAAATTTTCAAGACCGAGATAACTTAACAAAACTAAATAAGTTATCATTACATTAAAGGAAATGTTTGTAACTCCTTATTATAATAATATCAAGCTAACTATAATTATACATGTAATATGAAAGCGATCGGTCGACACAATAGGAATAACAGTTTTCTTTTTCAAATTCATTTTAAACGCCACAATTTTTTGGCACTACTGTGTTTTTATACTATGCAGTTACTGATTATTTTGAAATAAATTGCTTTGCTAATAATTTCTCTGCTTTCCTGCAAAAAATGAACTTGGTTAATTTAATTCTAATATTATTTGGGGGTTTTTATTAGAAATTTTACGATTACACTGTAATTTTACTGTATCTGTGAATTAGAATTAAAAATAGAGTCGCTTAAAATGATATCTTAAAGATTTGGTTTGGTGTATAAATTCACAATAGGAAAAAAATATTCAAAACCACAGAGAAAGATGGAAATGATAAGGGTGAAAGAAGAAAACGGTTTAATAAAATCCATCAATATCAGCCATCTTTCTGCACGTGCTAACAATACAAACAGGATTGGCAATGCCACCCAGTTGACATATGTGTATTGTTCATACATTGAATTTGTCATCTTGCTTCATGGGTCAATGAATATTGTTTTAAAATCATGTGATAACACTGGTACTGAATATAAATTTATTATTAATATGCATTAAAATATGCTGATAATTGTTACCACATTTAATAAATGATTTTGTCTACGTTTCTAAATCAAAACAGCATTTTTTGCTATAGTTGTTGTTTATTTAATATTATGACATCGGAATTTCAAAAGATATGTAAAAAAAGACAACAACAAGAATTAGAATTTCTATTTATATAGAAAGACGAAATGGATATGATAATGAGTGAATTTAAATAAATTAAAAAATGTATTTTTTAGAATTTTATTTTGTTACAAAAACATGTTATATTGTTAATTCTGTATATAATTTAAACCTTTTAATAACATCAAAGAATAAATTCCATCGGTACAAAGATTTCTGCTTTATGAAATATAAACAAGTCATTTTTGTACGACGATAAAGGTTATTTTGCTTTACATATTTTGCTTTAATCAGATCCATAGATACCTTTTTCTTAAAATATATGAATAAGAAAGTTAGTCAACCAATTTTCATTTTTTTAAAAAAAATCTTGTAAAATAAAATTATAAAATGGCAATTTCCAACATGAAAATTGCAGCTAATATTCCTTTTGAAATGTTCCAAAATGTGTGAGTGAAAACGCTAGAATGAGATTTGAAAGTATTATTAATATTTGTACAAACATTAATTTGTATCTATGATATACTTTTATAGTTCTAGGTAGTCGATAGTGATTGAACAAAAATTTTGATAAATTCCATATTTATTTTAATGCCCGTAATGTGAAGTTAGTGTTCTTGTTTTGGTTCGCTTTGGTGGTTTGTTTTTTTTGTTTTTTTGTTTGTTTGTTTGTTTGTTTGTTTTGGGGGTTTTTTTTTTAGGGGGGATGTATTTTTTTGTCTAAATCAGTTGCATGCTGTTGAAGATAAAAAAAATATCAATATATATTTTTGATCTCGTAGATTTTTGAAAAGCAAATTTATATTTAGTTCTCGTTTTCTGGTAAATTGGATATTTGGGTTTTTTACCCATTTTATTCAAAATGTAACTACAATGGGAATACATTTGTACTTCAATTATTGATTACACCGAAAATGATAAAAATTGTTTTTTTACTGCATTTTAAAATCTAAAAGGAGCATCGTGAAATAATAAAATATCAATTTAAAATTAATCATAATTTATATGATGATGATGATGATGATAATAATAATAATAATAATAATAATAATAGATATTTTTTTTAAATATATTTAATAACATATTTTAAAATATAATAAAATAGTCCCTATGAGATAAACTTAATGATTAAGTTTGTAACAGTATATCAATTTCGATTATGAAATGTACCTGTCATAATTTTTACTTCCATTAAAACCAAATTATTATATTATCAATATCATTTCTCGAAAGATAAAAATAATATCCTCATCTAAATCCAGTTTGCTGAAGAATTTTTTGCTTTATCTTTACGACTTTGAATGGAATTTATTGTTCTACAGATAAACATTCTAAGCATAATTTTCTGATTAAACATCAAAAAATGAGATGGTCATATAAAGATACTTCGTTTCGTGACAATGTCCCTCAAGCATGTTTGTGAATATTTATAGACGAAAGTTACTCCTCATTTTGGGTGCCAGTTGGCACGTAAAATGCAGGTAAAATTCTTTGAACGTATACACATAATGATTTAAAAGATAAATTTTTAAAAGAAAAAAAAATATTCAAAATAAAAGAAATAAAATTATTTCGTCATTTTACATTTTGACATTAATGAATCAGGATTTTCATGTCATTTCATGTTATTTTGCTCATCGGTTGAAATCACATTGTTATATACTATTTTAAAAAAAATATCGATATAATATCTAAAATTATAGCCATCATGCATGTGAATTAAGTGTTATATATATGTTCAGTGATCTTGCATTGCAAAACTGAGAATTTTTCTTTGATAAGGCTAAAATGTGATTTCAAGTATATTCAACGTACAAAAAATACATGTACAAAATGCAAACATGTAATGCATACATATAATAGTTTTTACATATATTAAAATGAAAATCTAATTATTAATATTTACATTATTGTACGTACTATTCCATTTATTTGGTAAATAACAACCTTTAATGAAAATATTGTATGATTGAATGTCTTAATTTCTGTTTTTATTATTGATAGATTGGTTTTTTTGGTTTTATCCGGAACGAATGATTTTCCGAATGTTTTAGTTTACAGGTGTAGGATTGATGACTGTACAAAATCTCAATATGAAATCAATCTTTTATACAGTTTGATAAAGAAATAATCAGAACTTTTGCACTTTTACCGCAAGCCTGCTTTCACATCTAATTTGAATTGTTTTGGTTTTGATAAAAAAACATTGTTTTTTTGTAATTGATTAGAAAGCGTTAATAAATGAAAAAAGAAGGGCTTACCTTTATCAATCCTTTATACATTTTTTTCCAAATTAATAACAAAGAATAAAAAAATAGTTGCCTCCCCTTCTTTGCACCTATTTACCTGTCACCTACTAAAAATCACGTGACCATAGGTGCGGCGACAACATACTGCCCGCGATGCGAGCTTTTAAAAACCACAAACAATTACATCTTTAGCAGTTGTAAAGTACGAGTAAAGTTGAACCTTTTTTATCTGTAAGAGAGAAAACTTAAATCTTGCAGTGCCCCGTTAATTAGTTTTCTTTGTTGGTAGATAAGATATCAGATTCGAATTGCTGTGTGTATTCATCTAATCAAGAAAGATCTTAACTCTTCTCTTATTTTTCACGTTATCATATCCAGCAAAGGTAAACTTGTTTTTAACAATATATAATTATGATGACTTGTGTGATACAGGACCACCACCCCCACTCCCTTCTTTTATGTCATAACTCTATTTTTATATATGTTATTTGTAATATGTACATAATATTTTACGAAAAAACCCCACAAAAAACAGCAACTATTGAACACTAAAACTTTCGTTCTTTACTTTGGACTTATTTTCTAAACATTTAATTTTGTTTGCATGAAGCATTTATGGAGGAAAATTATTCAGGAAAAATCGACTGAATGTCAAATTTAATACAACTCAAGGAAAATGGCTTTTGACATTCAATATAAATATGTCTTCATGTGCAGCAATAAAATCACATTGTGTGACAATACAGTTGAGATGCTCACGCCACTAAGCAAACTTTTCCCTGTTCATAGTCTGATCAGTGAGTAATAGATCAGACTATACGCTAAGTTCTGATAAGTTAAGCGTCGAGAAAAGATAATTGAAGACAAGGACATTTTTTCAATGTGTGTCAATGAGATATCTTTTTGCGGTTTGGTGATTCATACGGGTATAAGGCCTGACCTGTAATTATATTTAAACAGGGGGAAATTTTGCGACGGGATGCCCTCTTTATGGTCCTTGTTACTATGATGGATTTATTTATGCCAGTTTATAGCTATATCTATTTTCCCATTAAACATGAATCATAGCAAAAGGAGTTATTAGAAAGGCCCTTTTATGTTGTAAGAAAGAAAGTCTGTCGTGTCATTATTGAACATTGCTTGTGTAGAAGAAAAAAAAATACTTCTTTTTATTACCCATTCACACAAATGTGAGATATTTTTCCTGATTCCTTTGTCAAGAATATCGATTGTGTTTGTTTCAATATTTTTTTAATTGTAAAATCTTTTTTTGTCACAGTAGTCCAAATGTGTTTATGGAAATTTATTATCACAATGTACCTACATCTAGAATGGTTGTTGTCATTTGTCATTGGCATATGTTTGTAAATGTTGTTTGTAAATAAAATGAAACAATTAACACACAATTAAACTAGTTAAAAAGTATACACTGAACTAGTAATAAAATTTTTAATAATACACACCAAACTGTTCCTTTCTAATCAATTACAACAAACTGCTACCATTGTACATCAAATTCGATTTCTACTGAAGTTTCAAAAAGTATTCTTTTTCAATTTTTTTTTTTTTACTATTCAAATATATGCAAGATTCCTATTAATATTTCAGAAAATTGTGTTTATTATGTTCAATTTTTAGAGGCATTTTTTTAAAACTTATGTCCTGTTAATCTTGCTTGCAGTAAAAAAGATTCACTGGTATTCAAATGCGTGGGTGCTTTAATGAAACTTAAGAGACAAGTCATAAGAGTTTCCTCTCTTGCATTGAAAAATTTCAACACATTATTGTATTTTGTTATGTCAAAAATTTGAGGTTTTTTTCATGATAGCTTGATTGCAACACAATGTAGATGAAGATGTTCACAATTGTTTGTTTTTATCTAGGTGTGTACGTACACTAGTTAGTCTTGTTAAACATAGATTATGTATAGTTTACAGAAGTGAAAATGTAGATACACGTAATTAGCTTCAACGATGGGGTAGGCGGGAAGGCAGACAGAATCATTACATTACTAAAAGAGCAAAAACAAAAAAAGTTACATAGAATATTAACTAACCTTTGGTTTTTTTTAATACTTGACATAGTTAAAACTTCTTAAAGCTAATATTGTTTATCAAAAATCTGTACATAATATTTATTATTTTTTTCTGTAGAAGACTTTATTCTTCACTCTGAAAACGTCATGGGCTCATTGTAATAAAGTTATAGAATTTTATCTTATTATCTCGTTTAAAAACATATCCTTAACTAGATTTTTTTTTATTATGTATTAAAATTTAAAATCATTTAGGTTCTTCCATTTAGTTTTCTTTAAGTTTGCTAATAATGCATATTATGCTAAGCAGTTTAGAGGATTCCATCACCTGGTTCGGTTAACACATTAAACTTATGTTTTTATATTATCAAATATAAAGCAAAAGTAGTTTATAAGAACTGGATGTTTATTGTAATTATTAGTACCACTACCCGAAGTGATGATTATGAGAATTACCACTTGCCTCTCTTCTCCAGAACGCAAAAGAGTACAAAGAAACTGACCAACGGATAAGTTAATCTCGATAAGCCATGTTTATCTGTGTTTGCAGTTATATGTACACTATCAATTGTGCATCACAGGTGATTTTCACTTGGAAAGTCCATTCAGGTAGATTTCACGAGAAATTTGTTAGATAGATATTGTAAAAAGTATCATTTCATTTCCAGAAGAATTTTTATGTGTATTTCACGTGAAAAATTGTATATGAAATTACCTGTTACATGCATATGGGGATATTGATTTTTTCTTAATTTATCTTACAATGTTCATAGTTATCAATATCTATCATTAACAATTGTATTTTAACATTGATATCTTAGAAATTGTATGTTATGTTTTATAATCTTTCATAAGACAATTTTAATGCAGTTATAAAATATGCTACCTACGGTAAAAACGGGAAAAAAGATAGATTTATTGTTTGTTCAAAGAAAGTTAGATATCACAAAGAAAACGGGTCACAATTGTTTGTAAATTAAATATTAGTGACACTGCCTTTAAATTTTTTAACACTACGACATTCATTTTTTATCTGCTTTAGAATTGGAATAAAGATCTAATTGGTCGGAGGCTTTTGTATCAACAGTCGTTGACCAACATCTTAAAGGGTCAATAACACTTTCTTTTTTACATTTTGCAATGCTCCAAGATTTAAGTATCTGTTAAGTGGCTTATTTAATTTGAGAAGAAAGTGCAATCACCTCCAGGTACAGAGGAAAATAAACAACTTGCATTTAAAATGTTTCAATTGAAAGGAAAACCTACCCTTCTATGCCACCTTTCCAACTGGGCTAATAACTTAAATAGCTCAGTTTTGTTAGTTTTTCTTTATTATAGCTAGCAATTTTACAATATGTTGACACAATTTCATCATTATCTATAGTGTACATATAAATAGAAGCTAAAATAGGAAACTGTCCTATATTACTTTACTTTTTATAATTTTTCTACTTTTTTTTCATTTTTTCAGGTTTATTTAAACATAATACGAAAAAACTTACAGTTGAACAAAGCTTTGCTATTGACGTGAAGGTAAAAATTAAAGCATTAACAAAAATGTAAAAACAAAATTAAGAAAAGAGAAATGTTTTATTGTTAAGTCTACGATAAATAAAATATTGCATACGATTTAACAGCTTTAACATTTTAAGACAATTTTTTCAAAGACAAATATTTTTCACAGAAATATTTAGCTTTTGAATTTAAGTTTGTTTTGTACTAAGGATACAAGGTAATCCGAATTCATACTTAAGGATGGTAGTAAGTGTTCCCAGGTGTGAAAAAAACTTTACCGTGATTAAAAATAATGAATTTTCCAGGTGTTTATTCATATTTCTGAAATTAATTACATATGTAATATCCTGCAATTTCTCAATTCCAAAGTTGAATGGTAGCCATTCCTAAAACAAAAGTCAGGATATATTCATCACACTCATTTAACTCTGCACTTTAAAGATTTTATCACGCAAATGCACATCTTTTATACACAAGGAGTATTCCTTTAAGACAAACTTAACCGATTTATTTTTTTATTGTAAACAACCAATTGCGAAATATGACACACTATGCCTGTTTTTAATTTTAATTTAATTTTAATGATGTAAGGTATTTTAAATAAGGTACGATAAAAATAATTCGGCCGTTACAATTCTTATAATATTATCTACATTCTATTAATTTTTTTCGTCTGCGTGAAATCAATTATTGCTTATAATTCATATACTTACACATAAGAAATGGCTGCAGAAACCATAGCTAAAAATTACCCTAACTTATGGAGATCAATTGATTTAAATGTTTTTCTAATTTTTTTTCTGTGTTAACTCAACTAAGCTCGCAATATGAAACTGCAAAAAATTTCATAAAAATGAATAAAACTTCAAAATCATATAAAACATTTTTATCATTGTTATTATATAACATTATACTGTAAATATTACTGTAAAATTTTATTGTTATATGACATCAATAATAGTTATCAATAGCAGTGTTTGCGTAATTTATTAAAAACCCTGGTAATTGTTCAAGGTTTTACTTATGTACATTTGCAGCTGACGCGGATATGGCCCAAGGAAAAAGATAAGGTTTCTGTGTCTCGGAGGACAAAGGCGTAATGTCGTTCACTTACTCTGATGCAATTGTCCCGGGTTCATAACATACTTACATAATTTGTAGTACTCTGCAGGCACGTAACATCGGGGTTTTTTTTCAAAATGGAGGGACTAGACAAAATGTAGAGTAGCCAACTGGCTTGTACCTTTATTTTATATAAGAAAAGGGTATTATTTTCAAATAGGGCAGGGGTCACCCCACCCTAGGTCCCCCTATTTGTACGTGCCTAATCTGTTTAGTGTTTGTTTGTTAACTTTCTTTTAAAATTCAACATGATTATGAAAAGAATAAAACTGTATTTATGTTGTACATGTTTAATAAAATGTTATCTACTTATTTTTTTTTTTTTTTACAAATGTCGATTATTTAAAAAATAGAATACATCAAAATAATTTTACATCTATGAGGGTCATATTTCTAGTCAGAATTTGCAGCATACATCAAAACACCAGCCTAGTTGTCTGATGCACATCCTGTTGTTTATATTTATAATACCTGTCTGCCACCGATCATAATATTTGATACCATCTTCAGGTCGCAATATCTAAGGGACTGTCATCCAAATCTAAGATTACTGTAACAATAAGACATAAACTCCCTTCACGCTTACTCGTTTGATCTGACGATGTCCTCAAGTTGATCAAGATCCGTAGAGAAACCACAGGCTGAGGTCACTACGTTCGGCGTTCAGTTGGCACCTACCGTGTAAGTGGCAAGTGTCAGTTTTCAAAGACATGGGAATCCAATTGCAATCTTTTTGACGTCGTGCAAAGACAATTGATAATGCAAAATATTGTCTTGGTTTTTTTGGAACGAATTTCATTTTATTTCAAATCTTATCATTTAGTCATCATTTTGGGTGATTGATACGTGATTTGATGGAGTAAAAGGCGACAGGAATATCATGTCAATACGCGAGGTCCGCTTTGTAATGTTTTGAAGGTTATTTTTGTGGTTAGATGCATTTTTATTCTAGGTGTATCGATTTCACCACCCCATACCATACATCAGGTAATACATGTAGTAGCTAGAAAATGTTTTAACTTCTAAAAATTTTCCGAGCGGTAAATTAATAAGGTTTCTTTTCAGTCAAAACCCCTCAGCCAAAACATGCACACCCTCGTTTTTGATTGTTTAACAAAAATATGGTACTATTACTGCGAGGAAGGCTACGAACTATCCTCAATTTCTCTAATTTCCTTATTAATTTTGGTACATACAATTATGTCAAATACTAGCCTTCCTACAATACTGTAGTATTTTTACTCTACTCCAATTCTCCAGTAAAAGTATATCATGTAGACCCTGAGTCACCCACAACCTGGTACCGTGAAAATTAACACCCAGAACCCACAAATGATACCAAAACATAGCGTGTGGACGCCCCCATCCCATTCATAAATACTATATTTATCCATACACCAGATGAACACATCTAGACATTTAACGGTATCATTTGCTACATTGTACTCAAAACTATGCGCATAATTAGAGGTGTGTTAACTATCTACTGAGTGAGCTTCTGGGGTGGTATGTCTTTGATTCATAGAGCCTAGAGCAGCTTTGTGGTGGGGGTAAACGTTACCCCTAGACGTGTACTGGTGACGAGGTGGCTGCTAGAGACCGTCATACTTATACCGCAATAGTGACCGTACTCGAGACAAGATGTCTTCTAATACTGTGCTAGCCGATGATTAAACATATTATGAATATATTGAATGTTTTATTTATATCCGCATTAGATATAATAAAAATCAGAGTAAATTAAAACGGTTCAAAGGTGATATGAGACTAGCATTACATGTACTTGGGTACCTAACACGAGAAGATTACTAGAAGATACCAGATAAAGTTATTCTACCTCAAAAGATCAAGATGATATTGTGTATCTACATGTACAAACGTTAGTAGCAAAATTTAGGGAAACGCATTATACAGCAATACTAGTACACATGTTTTATTAGAGTTTTTTTTACAGATATATATTTTGTCTTGAATGAGATTTTTGCAGA
Organism: Magallana hongkongensis; assembly: GCA_016163765.1. Lineage (NCBI taxonomy): Eukaryota > Metazoa > Mollusca > Bivalvia > Ostreida > Ostreidae > Magallana > Magallana hongkongensis. Next base: position 41,333,748 of record WFKH01011581.1, on the reverse strand, counting down.
AATCATGAAATTTTATTTCCAACTCTTTCTATACAATGGTAAGAAAATTGCACCGAAACAATGGTACCAAAAAATCCTTTCACTGAACTGTCATCAACATACACATTGATACTATATCTATTTTGCGAACAGCGATGTCGCGGTGAAGCTAAAGCAGGCTACGTTTAAACTCAAATTGTGGTGAAATAATCTTTAAATGTAAAATTCGACAAGTTTCTGATATATGATGCATCTTTTAGCAATGCATTCTGAAGTCTGACAAGCGGTGCTTGGTATATAACCCTATCGATGAATTTCACACATACTTAAGCATGGGTTATAATTGATGATTTTATGAATGTCAAGTATGATTCATATAATTTGAAATACATTTTTCTTTGGTTTAAATGAAATTCTCTCAAACTTTTAAACTCGCTAACTTCAAAACTCTTGTGGTTAGAGCTGTGACGTCATTGCAAGCAGATATCGTGCTGCACTCTTTGACAGAATATGGGCCGAAAATCTTTCAGATATTTTCGTTGTTTTAGATGTACTTGATTATGTCACTACAAAGGTCAGAGTATCGTATTTCAAGCGACAAATGAAGTATAGATAATCCACAGAAGAATACCAGATACCTAATGAACACATTTATCACAACCCTAATACGTTTTACAAGAATAAACATCAAAGATAGCTGTATAATTGACCGGAGAGTAAAATATGGGACATTAAAGTTGTAGAATTGACAGGTTGTTGTCAATGACAAACAACAGATAAACAAATTAGAATAAATTAACGACTTATATCAAATTTAAATGTCTTTTTCTGTAGACTATAATAGGCCTAGTATCTTTAAATATCAAGTATTAAGACACAATTATGTTGATGGTTTATGGTTCAAAACGATCCGTATTTCGTTCGTTTTATGCCATAATCTTTCCTTTTTAAATTCAATTTTAAAGGACACAACTAATTTTGCATTTTTGATGGCTCTAAATCTAGATATAGACGGTCATTTGATAATTTGCTTTTTAATGATTATTTTCATGTTTCGAGATGATTGGTTGCAGAACACTTTTATAAATTGAACAAATTTTTTTTTACAAAATACATGTTTGTTCGCTTAGTATATAATACATCTATAGGAAATATTAGATGTCTTTTTAAACTGTTACTATAAATGTACAACTATCAGTTTCATTATGTAGCTTTGTCAGCTGGAATGTAAAAATTATTTAGCAAACATATTTCTGTGTCCATTCTTTAGAAGATTTTTTTTCTAGAACTATTTCACGAAGTAAAAGAATAAACAACAATACAAGGGGAAACAATTAAAACCTATATGTCTTGTTAATGATATACATAGGCTGTATCCGCTCTTAATTAAGTTATATAGTTTATTTTCATCCTTTTATGTAATACTAATGTTGACAAAGGTATATCAGTTAACCTTAAACAAGGATTATTTCGTATTAATGTCAAAATTGAAAAATGACTTAATATAGTGTTAATAAACCTAATGTTTGCCACAAATAATGAGATCTTCTTTGAAAAAAAAAATTGACCAAACAAAATAGGAATTATATCATGAAGTGCTTAAAAAACAAAAATAAAAGCATTCCCCATTCATACAACGTTTCGTTTTTAGAAATCCACTGTTAATTTTGTCATGTAAATTATCTTTAAATTAAAAAACCAATACATTATTAATACATAAAGAGATCAATTACGTTTTCATGAATTTCTGCATGGCTTCAAAGATTAAAAACATATTTTCAGATAACATGGTGCAATCTGTCAGTTTTCATTACAGTCATGAATGAATTTACCTATTTGACAGAAAACCTTCATTTGAAAAACAGAGCCATCAATTATTTATATATATGATAAAATGTTCTACTTCAACAAAAAAGTGTCATGTCAAATTCCAAATCTGTAATATATCGGGACGTGCACCGATCGCGTCAAAAATTAAAGTGCATACTCAAGACATTGCAAATCATTGCAAATGAAAAAGTATACTTTGATAAAATCTACAAACGACAGAGCTGTCTTTTCTTTTATCTGATAAACGACCAAAAATTATGCAATGTATATTTCACACTTTGGTTAAAACCCGTAGATTCACTCATCCGTAAGCTGCACAGAAGAAGAGAGAACATTTTTGTCGTATTTAAAAAAATACACTTACGTTCATTATTTTTTTCAAACTGTTGATTTCAGGACCATTAGGTTTTAAAATTATGTGAAAAAAATTCGGTTTGATGAGTCGATAAAATATTAATTAACTCTATATTCATTAGAATGTACCACAATATTAAGATATTATGTTCACACCATATTCTGAACTAACCTCCCTACAACTCCCGAAATAAAAGAATATTTAACCCTCGAAGAAACAAAATAATTTACAAAAGACAAATAAGAATACATCAAAATTATTACGGAGTATATTATTGTTTTACATTTCAACATGTATATAATTGATTATCTTAACAACGTTAACAAGATCATTAACAAATCAAATAAACAGACATTAAACATGCTATATATATATATATTAAACATTTCGTTTATTGACTTGCAATTTGTGTTTGAATATTCATTGTCAATTAGTATGGACAAAACTGAGATAAGGCAAACATTTTTCTGCATTGATTATAACATTTTGTGAGAAACATACAGGGTACATGCATCTGTAGCTTAATTGTTTGATACACTAATTAATAATTTGACTCTTTTCCTGTCAGTTTAACATATATTATTACAATAAAAAGAACAACAGAATTTTATGGATCTTCACAGTACCCTCTTTCCTTGCATCTACAATGTATCAACTTCATTCCATAGTAAGGAATAAGATGAGAGAAGATAGTTTCAATATATCTGAAAATCTATGCCCTTTGGGAAAATCTGGTTCGATATGACAACTCGAATTTACCCGTTGAGCTACAAATCTGCAGCTTCTTTCAGTAAAAAGTATATATAATTTTTATTGTAAATATTGGGAGAAGAGCATTTGAAAATGCTACATCTTTAGGAAACGATTCAAAGATCATGAAGAGCAAATTTGACAGGCTCTCGTGAAGGTGCCGAAGCATAGCTTAATGTGTACTCGTTTGATGAAGCCACTATTTCTGACACGTGTTAATACTTGTAAATGCCTGATATAGGCGTACCCAGGAACTAGTTGATAAGCCATCGACTTGCACACGCAAGGAAACAAAGATTGTTTTGTGCAACGGGTGCTTGGCAAATTCATCAGCACTTTAATGATGAAAGAAAAATGGATCCCTGTCAAAAGGCGTCAGATGGATATCAAGGATTAGGTCACGTGACAGCGTCTTATTTACCTTTAATGAGAAATATTAAAGAACATAAATTTGTTAAAATTGATAGATGATTCATTTTAAATTTAGAGCCTCTTTTAGACTTTTTTGCGGTTTCTTTAATACCCTTGAAAAGAACTAAATAATGAGTCCCATATTTGTAAAATTAGAGTTCGATTTCAAAAAAAGAAGAGCTATTTTAAAAGTTTGATTCTTGACATATCAAAGATCACACATCTGTTGTTCAGCCTTACAATTTCAGTGAATAAAAGGTCTAATAGGTTTCCTGTCTACAAATATATATTTAGCTTATACGGGTAAATATTACGCAGCGTTTTTTGCTGTCTTAAGAGTTGCTGTGCTTTAAAAACACATATTCTTATTTTTATCAAGGTTTTGCGTCATTGTAGGCCTCTAAACAATAAGTTATTTGCACCTGAATCAAAATGTACCATTAAAGTGGACCAAACTATGTTCTCATATGTCTTAGTTTCTTATACTCCGATTTATTTGGTGTGAATTACGTCTTAGGTTTTTATTTTTATTTATTAGACTTAATCATGTTGGAAATTTTAAAATTTGATACACTAATGTATTGTGTGGATTGAGCAAAAATAAATATTTGATTAGAAGTTTGACATTTAGCCGGAGACGGTAAAAAATACATCCTTTTAGCTCTTAACTTTTGAAAGTTTCATAAGCTCAGAAAAATGCCTGCTCATAAAACTGATATTTAAAAACATGCTCAAAATCAGATTTTATTAAAAAAGAAGAATTAATTATCGACACTTCACGCCTTCAAGATCGTTTTCTGTAAAGAACGCACTCAAGCAATCGTGGAGTACCAGTTACGAGACAGTTCAGTAATTGAGGTTCCAATGTACAGGGAAGCGCTAATACATGTCATCTATTATATGTATTTATCCTTCAATATTGCAATACAGAGATAGAATTGTTTGATAAAAGTGTAAAATTCATCATTGTTATCGAATTGAAAATTACTACGACAGAAATAAGGAACCGTGATATTTTGAGAGACGTTCGAAAATATTTGTGGTTGCATGTTGCTAAAATAGACATTTGAAGCTTTGCTAAAACAGAATGCGATATATTCTTGGTGCCATGTTAGCTGCCTCTGGTGCTAAAGTTTATTGGCATTAGAATATGAAGACTTTGAAAAGTATACCGTGACCGAAGAAAGCACCTGCGAGGTCAAGATTTTACATTTTAATGTGAAAGGACTAATTTTATGTGGATTTAATTGTTCTTTTCCCACCAAGCAATTGAATAAATATTATCCTTGAAAATTTACATACAATATGGAGAATATATAGAATTCAAAATCAGGAGTTCTATAAACAATAAAGAATTATCATTGTTAAGTGTTACAAGTTTCTTGAAAAACAAAAATAATGCATTTGTCTGTAGTATAAATTCATACATGAAATACGATTTCAAAGGCATTTAATTATTATTATTCACATATGTACTAAATTATTACAACTCGTGTAACAATTAAAATTCCAAGACTAAATAACTAATAATACATGGTTGGAAAGAGATATTAATTATTATCTGAAATATCTGCAAATGGTACTAATTTTTCTAAACGGTCTACTGTCGCCTTTTCTTCGTAGTTTTCGTTCTTGGCAGGTAAAAGCACCATATGTTTCAGAGGAATTATGATAGATACGTCACCTTAAAGAAGGAAATTGATTGTTAATTATAAACCAAAAAAATTAAAAGAAAGTAAATGACAGCTTGCGGAGGAAGATTTCGGGAAATAGACCAAAAACTGTTACGGACATCGCAGGATAATATTGTGTTTCAAGCAAAACGGCATTCAAGTAAACAAAACAAAATTTGTTTGACCATGAATAAATTGAAACATTTACTAATTCTTACTTTTTTTGTTCTTCAGTTTAAAACTGTTTTTAAAAGTACATCATTTGTTGATGTGTGTTAGTGACTGTTCCTTAGTGTTTACCTTAAGTTTATACTATGCCATGCAATACCATTTCATTCTTTTAATACCACGTTCCACGCACTTGCAAAAGCAACAAAACAACTTAATACAATTACATACTCAAACATTTATGCTGTATTAAATATACTATATCTCATAAGATTAAAAAAATGAATTATGAAATAATTATTTTTTAAAATCAGTTTTTAATAATTATATGGGACTTGTCAAGTACGACATTAAAGTTCTTAATTCATCTTTTCAGATTTCAACATCATATTTTCCGGACGTTAACACTGAGAAAAAAAATAGAAAAATAATAAACACATAAATCCTGAGACTTGTACTCTCTCTTTCTCACCGACTAACATAGATTATCTTTACATAATTTTTGTTAGGTTTATCTACACACATTTTCATTTGAAGCGATTTTTAAAAAAAAAAAAAGTACACCGATTGAAAACCACTCACCAAAATAGTTTAATGTTTGAGAAATTTCAATTAAACTGATTTAAACAGAGCTTTGAATGCCGAGCAGTAAACGATAGAAAGTATTAAAGTGCGGCTTCTATGAACAACAAATAATTGTTGAGAACGTATATTCAAAGAAGATAAATTAAGTATATTGCGTTTTTATTTGAAATAAATCCGGGTGTTGGCTGTCGGTAATTAATCGCGCTGACTGTATAGTTGTCTTATGGAGGCCAGAGAAGAGTGGTGTTGACACGGGCAAAGAATTAAGTCAAGACATTTACCGACATTTTAGACAACAATTTTTGAAAAGAACTTGGTATTATATCACCTAATGAGAAATTTAAACACTGTAATTTATCGCGTCTAGAATTCTGGCGATTATGCAGTAATAATTTCATCGTTTTATAACAGTGTGACTTTAATAGCATTGTTAGATATATAGCAGATGTGTCAGTTTTCTATTTTGAAGAGGCAACCAATGCCAAATCTTAAGCCATTTGTATTACTGCTTGAAGCAAACTTTGACTCATGTCGAATTCGGGTTACAGTATTCATACCCAAAAAGTAATTAGATATTCTTGCGGCACTATTTATAAAGTAATATGACATAGGTATAGATGAATAATTATGTGTTAAGGGATCTCTCAGATTTACACTTTACGAGTGTGTGTAAATTTCAGTATCAACATCATGCATCTACAAGTTAGGGTACGGTAAAATTTGTTAATCTCTCAATTTAAAAAAAATTGTTAATTTGAAAAAAGAAAATATAAACTATTTTAGTAATTCATGTAAAGTTCAATAGCTTCAATTGTAGTTGATTGTCCTGAATGTAAATAAAAACCATCACCAAATAATATTGCGATGAGGCAAGTTCTGTATCTACATGGAGACATTATCCATAAAATTGTCTCAAATAACAACATTTCGTGATAATGTCTGTTTATGTTGATAAATCATGACTATTCTTCATTAAGTATATATTGAAGGTATAACATTATTTTTAAATATTTTAAAAAAGGGTAAATTTTAAACAGCATACTTGAATATACTGCAAAGGAATTGTTGCAATAGCTGTGTGTCCATAGAAGGAATAAATGACTTATAGCCAAGTACGTGATGTTTTAATCAAGACAAAGATTGTGTTGAACCTGCAAAAAGAGGACAATGCAATGCATCGTTTTAAAACAATTTATCTTTCTCGGTGAGAAGATCTGTGAACATGTATGGAGGGCAATGTAAGTAAGTCATAAAAATGGGAAAAAACCACAAATGTTTTGTTCTGTCGGTGCAAATAAAAACTTGGTTTGTTTCTTTTTTTTATTAAAAAAACAATGTGTTGTTCTTACCAAACTTGATTAACAATTAATTTTAACTTACGTTAGTTTCTTCTTCGTTTTATTTCTACCATTGTGTACAAGATTGAACGTTGCTTTCGTTTTAAGTCATTTGTCTATGTGAAATCGGTGCAGTTATCAGGGACAATAAACAGGGACACTAAACTGTGCACGGTTCTTTGGTGCATTTATGGGCCTTTTTGTTCAGTAATTGTGGTTTTTGGTCAGTATTTTGATCGTTGGTTAACAGTTTCAATCGAAATCGTCCCTTTTTCTACTGAATGACTTGATCACCTTCTATTTAATGACTATATGAGTGGTACTGCATTAACATTTGGGATTGTAGTCTTCTAGATACGTTTTTTTTAAAGTTTTTTCATTGATAAATTCACACTTTGTTACCCCTGATTTCATAAACAATAATAGTATGGGGAAGAAAATAAGTAGGTGCACATAAATTGCAATTGAGACTAACACTTAGCAATAACAATGTCATATCGGTAATGCACACCATGTCTCTATTAAGTCCCACGAGATTTGGACAGGTATAAAGATAGACGCCCACGTCAGAATACAAAATGTAAATATCACGTGACAGTTTTCCCCATATATAGAAAAATACTACTACGGTCGCTTTCATGAATGGAAATTTAAACCTTCAGGTAGATAATGCAGGGGACGGCTATATATGACTGGTCTGCGCTGTTTTATAAACAAACAACAATCCATGATGACACCTGAGCCACGGTGTTGTAGGCGAAATTCACAATAGCTGACACTGGGTTCGGCCAAGGACAGTAAATCCTAGCACTGTGCAATTTTGTTTTCAAACTTAACCTATATAGATATAATGATCAAATATTTGGACGAAAAGCCTGCCATTAAACAATAAATATGACACGAAATGAAATGCCGAGGAAAGAATTTTTCGTTTCAATTATGAGTACTCCAATATTTGTAAAGTGAATTGTTTTATTATGACTATGACTGTATGATGACTTTGTTTAACAACAAGAAAAGGGTATTTGCCACACTTATTTTTCAACTACTAATTGCAAATTGTACATGCTTTTTAACCTTGATACAGCCCACGAAGTCTATTAAGGAGTAAGAATGAATAACTTACAGTACTTCAGCATTATTTGATTAATTTCAAAGAAATTCATAATTTCCCATGTTTCCATAAATTTGCTGTTTCTCTATAGCACGGATTAACGAAAAAAACTTCAATTTCATTTACAGAAAATGTTTTGTTTATTTTTCATGAAGAGATTTGTATTTATGGTCCATGAAAACATAATATCAGGTGCTGAGGCATTACAGTGCTAGCTGATTACGTAATAATGTGGAAGCGTAACCCTTCTCATTCCGGTGAATATTTGATAGAATTGACGTAGGCCAGCAAAAAGAAGAAATCACAAACAAAAAACAAAACTAAAAAGAAAAACAAAACCAAAATCAGAAAAGAAAAAAAAAGAAACAGAAAAAGAAAAAATTAAAAACTAACAAATAAAAATTAGGGAAGAAAGTATTGTAAAATTGATAAATAATTTTAAAAACTCGTGGTTTTTTCTTGCATTTAAATGTTTTATTCTGTCTGCCAGCATCTATACTTCATAAGGTCTTGGTTGGTGTAGATACAAAATCAACATCATTTCATCTTATTTTTTTTTGACGTGCACGGTCATTATATTTATATAATATTGTCAGTTTGAAACAGGTTGTGCATATAGACCTTGATATACAGTATTATAGAGTTACGTTTACAGAGTAAAGCAGAAAAATATATAAAGAATACAATGAAGCAACGAATAACAATAAACAAAGTATTAAAATACATCTTCACTTGTCTTTATTTTGATTTTTGGTATCAAGGTAATCATCATTTGGAAATTACAAAATGTTACATATACATGAAGTTTAATACCTCACGACAAATGTTGAACATAACACTTCACATCTGAATAAACTTTTCGTTAGTGGTGATTTCGGAAGATAAGCGTTTGAAAATTATGTTTTGTGTTTAATTCTTATATCTAATTAGAAGATGAACTGTTAACAATATATAAATTGTTCCGTTTTATGAAAAAACGAACATATTTCATTTTTAAACCTTGAGAAGTTTGTTATGAAATTATGATTTTGTTATTGATACTTCATATTATAATTTTTGACAATTCTTTAATCAAACATTCAAGTGCTTCAGCGCAATTTTAAAAAAAAATCATTGTGACACCACATTATCACTAAATAATGCGTTTAAAATCTTGGTTAAATTATTTATTAATTAATTAGCTAAAAAAAATAACAAGGTTACCTTTGCTAAATATATTTCGTTATATAAGCATTACAAAATGTACAGCTTGATTGACAAGCCACTTAAATTCTGGTCATTACATTTTCACATCAATTACAAAAAAAAAAAAAATATTTTTTGGATTTCGTCACAGACAATAAACAGTCTAGCTGTGCATAGTTTAATCTGGATTCGAAAATTGGTGCCTGTTGTATCATGTCTTAATTGACAGTTGTAATTGACTTCGATGGAACATGGCGTCACTTGTACAAGACTAAAAGCTTCATCTGTCAATTTCCTTTGTTTTTAAATGATTGATGATGTTTACGACGTGTCGTTTAAAGCAGTTCAAAATGTAATGTCATTAAGATTTAACTATCTTTTTAGGAGATTATTTTGTAATATAAAATACAGTTCCTGGAACACTTTGCAATTTAATGAGAAAATAAACAAAATAAATAGAGATGATTTATTCATGTATTCAAAGAGTTGAGAGATCATTTGGAATCAAAAATTGGTAATTAAAAATATATCGTCTGGGATGACAACAAAAGAGAAATCCTTTCTAGCAGTTGGATGTACATATATATAAGGAAGCTAAATATATTTTAATGAATTCTGACATCACAAATATTTATCAAAGAAGCACTTCATTATCATCACATATTTCACACTGTTTGAATCAAAACGTCTTCATTAAAACCTCCATCACGTATCAAGTTGGCGGCAGACGACATCAGACATTGCGCGGAATGAAGTTGCCTATATTTGAAGTCCTGACTTATAAATAGTAATATTTAGTGACAAGATCAGTAATACGTAGATATGAATATGATGCTACCTGACCGATATACTCTAGATAAGTATAACCGAATCGCCTATCCCCCCAGATTTCACCTCAATTTGCATATCCTTGATTGGATAGAAACAATTGGGTGACTAATATCAGATGTACCACGGTTGTGTACTTTTCTCCGGCTACATATGCACTTGATTTACCACAACATTATACAAGATAATTTGATTACAAATGAGAGTATATTTTGTAAAGATTAAGACTTATTTTGGTGGTTTTATTATGCTAAAAATGACCTCAAAAATATAAACGTGAAATAAAAAAGATCACTCGGGATTAAAATAAATATTGGCAACAACATATTATGCAAGTTACATAGTAAACAAAAAATCTCTACTTTAATACATTGATATTATTAAAAGATTTAAATTTTTTCATACATTTCTTTTCATATACATGTACATGTACATCACTCTAAAAAAATGTTACTGTTTGTGATGTGGTAGCATTTTTATTTTTTATTTTTACTTTTTTTGCAATTCTGCGTTGCCCTACATATATTATCTTTTTACTAATGAGATATTTAACCCTTGTTAATAGACTAGCATAAATTAGCTCTACAGGTGAAACAAATGATACATCCATGCACAACTCAGTTAATGCATGCAAGGATCACTTCCGAGATTTAAAAAATTTGCGTTATTTTTTAAAAACATTTTTACTGTTCAACAGGTACCTTTTGTATAACGTCATAAAACATTGCAGCTAACAACAAACGTCTCTAGAAATCAATAGATAAATTGTTATAATAAACTGCAGGTACACACATAATTACCTTGTGTTACAGGACCCAAAATTCCCATAAAATTTTTATGTATCAGATTATGTGGTGATCTTTTGAAAAGAAAAAAAAAATTAGTATTGACATTTGCCGATCTATGATGAAATATAAAATTAATATAAAATTTTCGTTCAAAGGAATAGAAACAAGTTCAATCCTTTCAAACATTTATAAAGATTTTTTTTTTAATATAGAAAGAATAAAAGAAATTGACAATCGTTAGAAAGGCATTTCAAATATGTCAAAAATCATCGGGTCTGAAATAACGTCGATTGAAATTAATTACAAGTTACGAAAAAGTTAATTATTGAGCATATAACAGGTGTACCTTCCTAACCCTGTGATTCACCTTTTTACCATAAAAATGTAAATATCCACCTCTACTCAGCGGCAAAGCGTGTAATTGTGACCAATGCGTAACAAAAGCATGCCCGCTACAAGTTGTTTACATCACCCATGTACACAATAGGTAAATCTAAACATCTACTCAACATCTTTTATCGATAACTTTACCTTAACTATCTTTTTGAATATCAAAATTGATTTTTCAAATTTTAAAATGACTTTTTAATGGATGGACAACTTTTACAACATTACCTGACAAATGACATATTGATAGTATTAAATAACTCAGATCTCTATCTCTTTCTCTTTTTTTGTACAACCCTTATCATTTTTTAAATGGACGTTTTAACAAACGCTATAAATTAATAAATGAATCACTATACTGTACTGACTAAACTCTAAAAAAAATTTTGGCAAGTCAAAAATATTTACCCCGAGTACCTGAAGAGAGAGAGAGAAAGATGTAAAGACATGTCTCGGTAGCAATACCGCAGATGCCATTTTAGGAAAGGTGGCACATTCTACAACGGTTGATATCATTATCAGATCTCTTCACTTCGATGTAAATGACTCGGATTCCTCGCATTTTTATCAGTGCAAGTATTTCAAAAACAAATATTCAATGACACGTTTAAGCGAACTGAATTTTTTTCGTCCGTCTCAGCATTTCAGTGAAGGGCGCTGCTGGAGAGGCGATATTGTTGAGTAAAAGTACATGTAGGGTATACATTAACAATGTTTCGGTGCGTAGCATCGCATGCTTTTACTGGAAACACCCTTTGGTGGTACATTCTTGCTCTAAGTCAAAGCGGACAGGGTCGGGGATTTTTCAATTGATACTGTTTCTAATGTTATCAAAAATACCAGACATCGAAGCATTTTCAATAAACCCTGTTAAAAAAACCACATTGTTGAATGTCATAACAATCTTATAGTAACACAAAAAAACAACAACAAGATACATTCAATGACCACAGTTATTTATAAATAGATGGGTACTTTGTGTACATAATTTGCTTAAAACGTCGTTTGTTAAGAATCGCATCACATTGAATGCGGAAAAAATTCGCGTATTATTTCACATCATAGATAATAACATCTTTATTTTATATAAGTGAGGAAAAGCGTTAAAAACATGTTCATATTTACTTAAAAAAGAATTGTTTTAAAGAAGACATAGATATGATAGTAAAAAAGGTAGCTTAGTAACTATGATATGAATCAGGTACATTGTTTTGTAATGTTTACAAGTTGAACCTTTAAAAAAGTCCCACACAAAAAATCAAATAATTACTATTCTTACGTACTAACTTTTACGTAATATTACCTTACCTTTACCTTACCTTTACGATGTAAAAGGTGATAGAAAACAGCAACCAGTGACTTTGATATTTGATTTTTTTATATTTGATTTTTTATATTATGCTGAAAACTGGGATCTTAAAGTATAAAAATTTATGATGACTCTCTCTCTCTCTCTCTCTCTCTCTCTCTCTCTCTCTCTCTCTCTCTCTCAATTAATCATGCTGGAGAATTTAAAAATTGATTCAAAACGAAAAACATGTATATCACATTTCCAAGACTTTAAGTCTAGCTTTTACAATGGACCTTAAGGTTGTATCTCTAGGAGATAAAATCTATTTGTTTTCTAAACATACAAATGTATGACCACAACTAAATATGTGTTTTACAATATTCCAAAGAATAGGCCCGAGATTTGCAGTGCGGCAATGATAAAGCATATTCGGTATTGGGCCTTTTTGAGTCACCCTTCTTTAGGGCAGTTTCCATCATATAAAAAAATCACGAAGATGAGATGTTCTTGGTAATGAATCATGTTATATGTACTCACAGACCATAATGGAGAGTGATGAATAAGTTGTCTGCTTTCAATCAACTAACGTATGGCCTTCTTCTTTATCGACAGAGTGAAAGTGTGTGCCCCTGTGCCACAATGATAGATACCATCAACGACACACAGAACTTCAAATTTAATAGTCAACTGTTTTCAATTTTCTCGTCCCAAAGTTGTTTAACAATTAGGGTTTTGTTAGTTTGTGGGTGTTTGAGCGATCTGACCTTAATTGTTTCGTTATCTGTCAATATGTCTTCTTTTCCCTTTGAACTCTTGATGAAAACCTGTGAACTTTGGCAGCAGTTTTTAAAGACATGTAAATCACGTCTTTTCCCCTTTATTTTCCTAATACCAGACACCGATCCTAATGTTCAATACTCTAACCCACAAAGATAACTAAGTAAACGAAACGAAAATGGTCCGGATTATTGGTATCCACTTATTAACAAATAACTGGGACCGGCGTGAAATGTAAGCATTGCCGTACTCCTGTGTCAATAATAAACTTCGAGAAGTATACCCTTTTTTCTCTCAACTGATGAGAAGAACAAAGAAACTGTTCCATGGTTAAGCATTCATTTATTTTTTTATTTTTTGTCATCATTTACAAAACATTGTAATAAACAACAAGTGGGAAAACATGGTAATATTCAAAAATGAAAAAATAACTCCAAAGCAGTGTTTCAAATCAAGAGGCATTTACAAAAAATGATTAAGCTTTCTCGTCTTTCGGGACAAGACAAAGAAAACGCAACACAGAAAGCAGAATGGAATTGCTCCTATAGGATTTCATTGTGGAAAAAATAGGTTAATGCACAGCACCATAGTAAGACTCAATCATGTATCCCAGCGCCAGCACCGAGACTTGAACAATCATAAATAAATACAAAAAACGAAATGCATCAAAGACAATTAATGTACAATATGTACTCTCGAGTAAAAATACAGGCATAGAAAGATTCAATGTGGATTAGTTTTTATTTGTGAAATCACATCGGTAGTTTGAGCAAATAAGTAAGTCTCTACTTCTACAGTCTATGAACAAATATTTACAAAAGTCTAATATTTAGAGCTCTAGTACCCTACCATAGGCACACACGTGGAATTTTGGGGCGACCGTTGGTAAGGGGAATATCTATAGTAATCTCGTCTCGTTTTCATACAATTGTCTTCAAATGACCTCGTGTATCCATTGCTTTGGACACTACATGAGGTCTGAAAGGGCACCTGCTCTTTTTGGTGATCTTGAGAGTACGTATTATCACAATATAGTATCTGGTCAAACTGGCAGCTGGAATACATGTTCTCGTTTATCTGACTAGATGGATACTGTTTGTTTGAAGCAAAGCGACAACTGGATGGGAATTCTTCCTTGGTGCAAGGCACTGTGTAGTTTGGCGGTGGGGGTGTGGTGAACTGGCGGGTCTGTCTGTATCTAGAGGGATGGCGGGAGGGGAAAGATCCGGGATACTGGTACGGGCACGTCACATTTGGCGTGAGGTTATTGATAAGTCCCATTAGAGAGGAGTTGAAGTGGCTTGACGATGTAGAAGATTGCATAGAGTTGATGATGGCATTGAAGTTAAACTTGTACGTATGCCTCTTTCCAGACACTTTGTTTAGAATAAACTTGTCATAATAGAATCGAAGAGCACGACTCATGTTGTCATAATTCATGGAGGGCTTGTTTTTTCTCTGGCCCCATTTTCGAGCCACTGCATCTGGGTCTACCATTCGGAATTCTCCATTGGTTCCTTCCCAGCGAATGCAATCTTTATTTTCTTCCTCTGAGAGAAGTTCCAGGAGGAATTGCCACAATTTGATTTGACCACCGCCTAAAAAACAAAAAGAAATGCTATTATACACCCATAAAAAAATACTCGAGAAATGTAATTCTGTGGAAATGTAACAAAGATCATGAATGATAACATAAACTGTACTTACATGAAAGAAGTGATGCAATCCTTTTCAGGGTTTCTTCAAACTGTTTTGATTCCTGTGATTTTTCTTGTTTGTAGTTGGTTTCCTTCACTGGTACAGAAGGTGGTGGGGTTATTGGAGATAGGCGATCTGGAAAGAACAAGATCGTTATTAGTTTTTAAGTCTTTGATGAGAAAATACAGAAAAACTGTAGAATTGAAACTTATTGAATTGGAAAAATTGTCAGATCCCTACCTTCGGTAATAATACGATAATCCTTGTCTTCGTTTATACACTCAAGAATTTCACTGAGTCGTCTGCATGGTACTGCAGCAGCAGCGGCGGGTTTTATGGGTTCAGCGAGCAGGCTTTCCAAACTGTTATTGTTCTCGATCGTCTGAATGTGCTCTTCATACGAAGGAGGTAAAAACTGAGTCTGGGGTTGTTGTTGTTGTTGTGGTGGAGAAAGTTGAAGTTGTTTTTCTTTGGTATCCCAGTCCTGATAGAAATTTGGAACACAGTTCACGTCCAAAGTGGGAACGATGTTTTCTAAATCAGGAACAGACTGATCGTGTCCAAAAACTTGAGTTATAATGTCTTCTTGGCCGAAGTCGGGAAAATCGGCGAAAAAACTGTCGGAGGTTTCACTGGTCAACATTTTTATTTTTGCGTAAGGGTGTGCAGAGAATTCTGAAATGAATAAAAAGCCTACATTAACACAGGTAGGACAGAGGTACATAATAAACAAATCGCTTAGTAAGAGGTTTACATATAACCGATCGCCCACCGACGTTTAAACGCTTTGTTGTCGCAAATAGGTGAATGAATTACCTATATGACGAATAAATGTACACTAGTCATGTATCGCGTTCAGGTGTAATAAAGGTAAGCAGGTGTGTGTGCTAGCCGAAGATATATACAATCTAAATACAACATGCTTTTCTGCGCTCCATTTTAAGAATTCGCTATCTCTCTAGGAATGTCATTCACGAAAACGAGGATCAATAAATGTCGGTATGCCGTTATCGAGCTATGACGTCCGAACTTAGAACGGGTATTCCCTCAATTTACTGCCATGTTATGAAAAGAAGTCCGAAATTCAAAGCAAGCGGTCTGGTCACAACATGTAGCATCCAAAGAAAACTCCACTTCGGCATTTTGCATTTCGCCAATTTTTTAAAACGAAAACGACCTACCTTTGATATTTTAAATTGATTTTTAAAAAAAATATCTAAACTGAAATTAATGTGATCCCCAGAGTAGAAAATGTTTAAAATCCCTTGTAGTTGGTTAGTGTTATGTAACAACATTGGCCAAAAGCATACCTTTGTTTCTTTTTTTTCTGAGGCAAGTGTTACATCTAGAACATATTATGTGAATAAACCGTTAAAGCATTGCCACTTATATATATAGGCCCTGAGTCACACGTTATGCTTACACTACCTAATAGTATACAACGAATACACACACATTTTTTGTTGTTTTTCTTTCACACCTGACTGCATAAGCCAGTCATTTGGCGTTCCAGTGGTTGGCGCTCGCTCGGCGGGTTGGACTTACTATTCATGTACCTCGTCACCTTATTTTGCCTATGCTCCACTTACTCCTCTCTTCCAGAGGCTAGTCCCTATAGTCTTCAGCGATCAAAGATAGCGCACCTGCTATTTTTACGCATTTTTGTCTATCTGAACGTGTTAGTTGACGCACTCAAAGTGATTTCATATTGTTTTTTCTAACATTGATTTTGGCGATTGATACCGCAGCCCATTTTCACTGTCACGATTAAGTACCTAGATGTGCATTATTTCTGAACCCATGGGCCAAACATGGCGGGGGTGGGACCAATAAAAGCCATTATTCCCGCGGTTTCAGAGTGCGACAACTACCCCTCCCGCACTAGGTCGCCATAGCATGGTCTGGGTTACTGGTACAGTATGATAAAAAAACGTGATAATCTCTTCACTAAAGATGTACTATGTAGTCCGCATTGACAATATATGATAGCAAAAGTAAATCCTTTTAACCTTGAGTCACAATAATTGCATCATTCAACAAAGGTCTACTTTACTATGTAATTTGGTACAAAAGTATAAAGGTTGTTTTTATTTTTAAACGAAGCTATATTTGAGTAAAAATTTGTTCTACAAAACGTTTTATTATAATAAGACTTTGAGAAGCATCAAAGTTATTGTACGTTGAATTTAAGGTTGGGGATTTGAAATCGTTTTTGAAACACTGTATATAGTGTTAAAACTCGTATAATACATGCGTGTATAATCACATTCAGCTTAAATCTTCACAGGTAATTGACCGTTTTGTAGAAAAATATAATTAGTCAAAATGATAAAGAATTATTAAATTGCACTATAATTATAAAGGTGAATGTAAATATTAGTGCTGTGGGAGCATGGACTGGAATTTGCAATGGTGTCGCATCGGGAATAATATTATCAAGATTACGAGATTAGCGTATTACAGATGTTTGTTGAAGGATACTCTACCAGCATTTATAACTTTACTTCAGTGATAATATATTGTGTGTCATTTTTTGTTTATATTTCGTGAGCCATAATAAGGGTGGTGTTGTTTTGACCATTTCTTCTACAAATAAAGGCAGCTAAAGAATTCGAAATAGAAGGTCCGGATGGAAAAAAAAATCACCGAATTCTTCCAACGTTTACTGCATACTAACGGAAAATGTGTTCTTTCACCTTATTGTTTGTATACATTCCATTATGCAATAAAATACACGTGTGCAGCTTGACCTGAAAATGATAAGGACCCGGCATTTTTCAGGTACTCGAAGCTCCCTTTGGAGACAAGAACCCAATGACGTCAGAGACTCCCAATCTACCCGAATCTGGATTGACCTTTAGTCAAGCTAAAATATGCCTAGTTGCTCAAAATTTACATATGGTGTATTTGCAAGAATGAAAGAACCTGTAGCTAGGGTCTTCAGAACTTTTACATGTTTTTCAATTAATATCAATGCTAGATCTAAATACATTTATACCTAATAAAGCATATATTTCCAATATATCAATATTGAACGGTGTACCTGTTGTTTATTTTAAAGATCAAAATCTTTCGATTGGCATCGGTGCCAAGCAAAACAAGTTGAATCAAAGTAAATGGAATAATTCGTTAAAGTCCACAACGAAACTGTCAAAAGTAATTGTTCAAAGATTTCTTGTCTATGATACAACGTGCGATATGTCGGCCATGGCTTGGGTGGGGCTGGTCAACTATTTACTATTGATCACGGCCCAGTTGGCAAATATTATGAAGTCGAAAACTGAGACGAATGTATTTAAAGGTACTTCAGGTACAGTTTTGCACCGACTTCTCGGGTGTGGTTCTTTTGTGAGTTTAACCCAGTATTTGAATCCTGTAAAATTTGATTCAATATAAAATTCAGAGATTCGAAACATTATTACATTGTTTTTCTCACTCCGTGCAGACTATCATACTAATATTTTTTTTTTGTTTCTAGGCCCGGAATGTAAATATAGTAACAAAAAATAAGCTGATATTTTTCTGGGGACCGTCATTTTTCCTGTTGATCAATTTTTTTTTTCATTTTTTTTGCTCTTGATAGAGATTCGGTAATCAATAAATGTAAATTCCCTGATCACTCCAACTGTTTCTGGAAAGGCTTCTTCTCTCGGCGTAACTAAGATGTAGGAAGTATTATGACAGTTTATCATCTCTTTAACAATTGTCTTTTTATTATTTATACCTGCAAAATAAATAAAATTCCAACGCGCTAGTTAAAGCTAGACGCCATAAACAAGGACATATAGAGCTCGAATTCACTGCTCATTTGAATTCAAGATTTTGATTGATACTGAAATCATATGGCGTGTAGTGTTAATTTAGAAAACTTAATTGTCTTTCAACCGTATATTACCTGTATCGCAATCCAGCAATACGAACTTGTCAAAGTGAATTAAGATGATTCAATGGCAACGCTTTTTGACAGTTTAATGCATTTTATTTCGTTTTTTTAGTAAATCACAAATTGCCTTATAACTCATTTGAATACCAATGTCTATAGATATCCTTAATAGTTTAAAAATCATTGGCTGATCCTCAAAATATTAAGAGAAGTTTCTTTCCTTCGTAATGCTTTTTGATAAAAATAAGGAAAACTGATTTTAAGAAAATAGTCTCCAACTTGGCGTACATTTCCCCAATAACTAATGTTTGATAAAACAAAGAAAGAGAGAGAGAGAGAGAAGTATAAAGGAAAGAAAGAAAAGTACACCTTGATTCTTTATAGAATCTTTATAATGAAAGCCTTACAAATTCAAACAAACATTATATTATTGTAAAATATAGAAAATACTTCTGCTATGGAAAACCCCGGTTTAATCTTCACCGAATCATTGATATAAGATAACGCCTTGAATTTTTGTTTATACTTGAAGGTTATTGAGTGGCGCGAATAGCTTAAAGTTTAAGCATGAGATTTAAAATTAAATTTCTCGTTTTGATAGTTGTCTAAACACTGCCTAATTTCTAGTTGGTTAACCATAATGGGCCTTTAAGTGCAGATTAACTCAGTTTTTTTGAACACGTGTATACAGATATCTAGGGCGAACTAACTTCTTACCGACATCCGGGTGTCGGTATCTTTATATAATAAACTATATTAAAGTCATTTAACTAAACACTTAGTGTCTAAGTTTAGAAGCAAGAACTTGGCCTCTCAAATAAGATTAGCTGTAGTTGAAAAAATAGAAACATTGGAATCAACATGAAAACTAGTCAACAGGTAGCAACATTTGTGTTTTGAAAGTTAGTCCAAATAACGAAAAAAGCCAAATAACTATGACTAGGCGTAAGGCGTCTCTTTGAAAGTACACTCTCAAAAGAGCTTATCTTTGGAATAATCTTCATTGAAAGTTAATTGTGACAGAAATAATGAACTGCGGTGACCCTACAAACTTTTACATGGTCAAAGCAATTAAAACATCGTTTTTATCCATTCTTTAAGTGTGATTAAGATCGCAGGTACTATATTATACAAGTAATCTGCATTGAAGACTTTTAGGAAATAGATAATTTGAAAGATTTCTAAGCCTATTGCGTGCACGTATAATTTTTTTATATGTCATTTTACCATTCGAAACAGGTGTGAAATATAAAAAAAAGAACAATTTTATTTCTTCTTGATCCCGAATCTTGCACTAGCAATCATATGAATACGTAATAAACATTTTGCGAAATTGAAACGAATTTTTGAAAGAACATCGGCTGCAAGATGATGTAAACAATAAAATAACTTCACATCGATGCTACGAAAAGTTTCAAACGATTTTTAGAATTCAGCAAACAGAAGTACGGTACTGAAGATGTGCTAACGCCTTTGCAGGCAATGATTAAGTTGTACTTTTAAGATTTCATATTTTCGGGAAATAGAGTCCTTCTGATCACATTGGTTATGTGCTGGAATAAAATGCATTGTCCTGGCTAAATTTTGAAATTTTCGATTTTAAAACTTTTACAATTAAGAAATTGTGCTTAAACAAATATTTAATTTATCCAAAGTCTTAAGAAATCTGAAGGCCAACATGTCCTAATGTTAGATCCAGAAAGTTGAAATTTAAAAAAAAAATCTGAGAGGAAATGGTTTTGATATTGCTGAAAATAATTACAATTTTATGTTGAAAGAAAAAACACTTGAGTGTTTATCAATAAAAGTATATCATTGGATAGAAAATGGTAGGAAATGGAAATGTTTTGAAGTGGTTTATTTTTCATTGCACAAATAGCAATAAGATCGCATGTTTTTTATTACAAGAATCGTTTTTTCACTTTTATGTACTTAATTATTCCACTGAAGAACAAATGATGTTAAACTAGGACATCATTGACGATTTTATTTCCAATTCCAAAATTGGGTTTTTTTAAATTAAAAAATATTTGAGATTTTTAAAAAAAACCACCACACAGCGTTTATTTGTTATGGTTAATATGCGCTGCCGGTTTTGCAAACATTTTTTTAGAATTTTGATCATGAAGTTATTCTACGTGAGGTAAAAAAAAAGTTTAATATTTGATCTTATATAAAAAATATTTCGATCAATTATATAAATAGAGAAAGATAAAAAGTAATGATTAACTTAACACAGTTCATCGCTGATGTATATGTCTTCGTATAATCAGCAGCTCTTGATAATTTTTTTGGTCACTGGCAATTCTCATTCATTAGCCAATTTATAACTGGGAGTAATTATCACACTAAAAATTCTTCATTCAATTAATTCCCCAGCGACCAATTTTTTAAATGTAGCACAGCTATGATCCATTCTGCTTGTATGTAAAATCTAGAAGTAGCAATACATATAATGATGAAATTTTAGAATGCTAGATGGATGGTCAACAACATCGTTGCAAATCACGGCCAATATGTACGATCCTCTCCCGTGGACTCCGAACCGTGGCTTGAGACGATTGGTCAACAACTACATACACCTATCAGATCGACCAATGATCTGTCTAGCCATAAACTAAAAATAAGAGGTTTTCTTACCCATTTAGTTGGTTTCTATATGTGTTTGCAATGACATTCAATATAGAGCAAATGGACTGGTTCGTTAAAACTGCTGTTCTAATCAAAATGTTCAAAAGGGTATAATGATTTACATATATAATACATGTCACAATATTAAACCGTTCAAACTCGATTGGCATGTTTATTCCCTTGAATAAATTTTATGTAAGCGATTGATTTTTTATTTTTTTTTTGCTTTAAACGCACACTTTATTTGTTCTAGTTAAACATATACATGTATTTTGTCATAAACTTTATTCGTAGTTTATTGTCAAAGAAAACTAAGATATGTATATTTCCTCGCTAGCTTGATTAATTCTGACAATATATTAACTATTATTATATATTAACTGTGGTATTTTTATTGTATATTATAGAGAATATTCCAGACATTTTCCTGAACATGACCTTCCTCAAGGACAGGGCCCACAATATCAATATTCATCTATCTAGTGATGGTTCACAATAAAACATTGTTGATGATTGGTCCTTGTATTGTCCTTCGTGAAAAGGTCAATAGTGTTTTGGAAAATAAAAAGAAACAGCATTACAAAAAGTCCGTTATACTCTACCATATTTAGCCAATGTATTATCGGCCATTAAAATATGTCATTAAGAGTAACAGTTCTAGCATACAGTGCATCAGTGTCTCTTATTTTTGACCGTTATTCACACGCCATAAGTCCTTATTCTTCTGATGATGGAAGTAAATGCTGCTGCTGAATCTTTTCTGTAGACCAAGTAAAACAATTTTGGTAGCAAGCAATTTAAAGGGAGTTGTGTTATAATGCATTTGTCATGAAGAATTATACATATATTCTTAAATAAAAATATACCCAATGGAACAATTAAACTTCTTATTGAATGTATGACGGGAAAATAATTTTGATCACATGTATATAATTGATTTGTCATTAGGAAAGTTATGGTACTGCCTGTATATATCGAATAGAAGATTTTAAAATTAATATATTGAATGGTGTTGTTGTAAAAAAATATATATATTCAAAAGCACACACTAGCATCGTGCTTGTGATTTCTCTGGTTGAAACAAAATTTAAAAATAGAACATTACGTAAACTGTCAGAATGCGTTTACTCTTTAAAGAATATTGTAGATGGAAATTAAATAGAACAAAGAAGATAATTAAAAGAATTAATTTATCAATTTATGCCAAAAGGTAGAGAAAACAAAAGTCGATTTATTTATAAAAAGAGAAATCCATCATCATCATTCAAGAATACATATCTACTCTGTGTGTGCTTTCACGGTAATTCCCCTATTACTTGGTTCAGTAAATGTGAAAATTCTTTAGTTTACATAAATCTTTGAGTTTGATTGCTCTGTCTCACTACGTGTATTTTACATGTACATGGGTTGAAAGTAGCCACAAGATAATAAAATACTCTTTGTTTTCTTTGGATTATGGTGAGATTAAGATTAAGAAGAACTATAATAGAAACTTTGATAAGCGAGAGGAATGTGATTAAAATGCATCACACTAATGGCTTGTTATCTTCGTTTGTGACGTCATAACCAACACCTTGACCTCCACCTAAAAGCGCTGACCCGAATGTTAATTTCCTAACGTTTTTTTAAAGTTTTAAATAGAACAGGACATATCCTACTTTTCACCATAAAAACTGCTTGATAAATTGATTCAGGGTCACGACAGAAGCGCTTTCTTATTTTATAGGTTAAAATTTGATAAACATACAATTAGACAAAGAAGAATTGTTATAATACTTGATATTTGATTGGGGAAAGGTTACTATAAATAGGGAATAATATATATTTTTTTTAATTAAATCTGTAAGCAGAATCTTTTTTTTTCCCGAGGCATCATTGAGGACACATTCAAAGCCGACGAGGTGCTGGTAAAAAAAAACTGATAAAATAATTAATCAAAACTTCTTAGTTTGTGCTTTTAAAATGTGTTAATGAAAACTTAGAAAAACGAAACACGTGCGAAAGTAGATCGGCGCCTTGCATGTAAAAAATATTTTAAACGATTAATTACGTAAAAACTATTTCAATATTCTCATTCAATGAATTCGAAGGTCACCCCAGCATCTTCACATAGACATTTTTTCCTAGTTTACATGACACTCAAATATATATTTCAAGTAAAGGTAATGGTTTAAACGAATATTCTAAGTGAACTAATTAATTTTGATCAGTTTTTCCCTGTAATTTCTGCGTCAACGGTACTAGTAACAGGGTGACACTTAGTAATAAAAGAAATGATCTTTCTCACTTCATTCGTTTTTTAAGTAGTTTATGGCACCAGCGTTTCTGGAGCAGGAATTCTAAAGGACCATTATGTTAATTAGGAGTTCAAAAAAGACATGGAAAAACGATCCGTGTATAATGCTTTTTTCCTAAAGTTATATGCTGCGCGTTTCAATCAAGATTCCTTTAGAAATTTTATCATTTCTATTGTATTATTCAAATGCGACAAAAATACATTAGACGTATAGTAAAACACCTATATCATTTAATATTATCAAAACCGGTTTGAGTTGTTTTAATATTATTTCAATTTATATCATATAATATTTATAATATTATTATGATACCAGTCTCGCAGCTATGGACATGAGCACATCTAATAGTATCTAATTGGATGTCATGCAGGTAAAAAAAATTGAAAATGATGTATAATACATACATATTGTATTTTCTCGTTATTTGACAAATGAAAGAAAACTGGCTCTTTAGCTCACACTCTAAATAGCATTTAAATTGCCAATTACATTTTTTTTCTACGTGAAAACTTGAAGAGTCTGAAAAAAAGTGCCTCTAGTCAGTAGAATTTGTGAATTCAAAATATTAGCCGAAAGTTATAACTTTTACAAAGAGAGTTCTATTCATAGTCAGTTACTAGTAGTCAGCAGCTATTGAGGGTTGATTTTTTTTAAACTTATTAGTATAAAATAAATCTCAAATTTTGTAAAGCAGTTAAAAATGAATCTTATCAACTATTTAAGTATTAATTTATTTGAAGGACATACTAATGACAACAGCCATAGCATGGAATATCTAATAATAATAATATTTTAAAAAAGTTCACTGAACGAAGGCTATAAAAAGTGCTATAAAACTACTCTTAAATTGCCGAATGAATAAAAAGACTATATAACGAACTTGTCATGTTTCATTTTCTGAAAAGTGAAAACCAATGGGTTTCATAGTGTGACCATTTGTCCTTCATCAATGGACTAGCTTTTATGGCAAGGCGTAGGAGTACAAATCGTATTTTAATACAATTCAAGCATTTACACAATCACGTTTAAATAGAAAACTATACGTCCTTGAAATATCAAATTTTAACCACCCCACCACCCCAAACCAGTATGTAAAACTACTACTCTTCTATTCAAAATAGGAAACAACTCACAACTATACTCATTTTCACGAAAATTGACATTTCAGGAGGAAAAAGAATTGGATTTATTCTCGTTTTTACTGTAACAGTAATAATTATGTTGCTCAAGAAATTTTTTCTTTAAAATTTATTTCTCTATTTATTATCAAAAGTATCACAGAGGGACAAAAGATAAACATAAAGGGGATGCTTTCGTTTTTTTCGTGGTTGGAGCGGGAGGTGGGATGAAACAAGTCTTTATTGTTATCAACTAATAAAAATAACTAATGAAATTGACATTTTTAATTATTATATAACGAAAAAGGGAATGAGAGAAAGAAAAAAGATGGAGAGAAAAATGGTGTTCTTGTATGAGAGAGAGAGAGAGAGAGAGAGAGAGAGAGAGAGAGGGGTAAGATAGACATAGAGATTTAATTAAATTTTGTTAGTTTGCAAAATAGAATGCATATTTAGATCGATTGTGTCGTCACAGACCGATTTATTGAAAGTTTTCTCAATTTAGAATCATGCATTTTAAAATATCTATATATTTTAATTAGCATATCTAAATCCTTGTCTGAAATTGTTCTACGATGGCTCCAAACACCTGCCTTTTGTGTCACCTATTCTATCTAGATGTAAATTCATCCTCATGATGGACATTCTTTTTCATCTTTCTGCACTTTTGTCGTTATTTAAAGATTTTTAACTAATTACAGCAAATAGTTTAACTGTTAAAGAACATATCGGAGGTTTATTAATTATTGTTTTTTATGCTCTTGTCTCCAAATTAACACTATTCCGCCTTTATTTTTTATTACCTATTTACTTATTAACACAATTTTTTTCTGCATTTGGTAGGTCATTGTATGTTTTTTATTTAATACGCAAAAAGGATCCACTCGATAATGTACTCTTAGTTTAATTACAAAACTATTGTTTTGTAACAAGGTTCTATAGACTTACGTGTTTACCGCTTTTGGGGGTACCAGATTTTATTGGTAAAATACTACGTTCCAAAGATGCAAAATGGTAAGACAAAATAAACACCTATTAGCATAAAATCAATTAATTTTATGATTTTGATAAATGATCTTTTTTTCGTACATGTAATCACCATAAACCATGCCAAACTCATTCGTCTATCACGTGCTCATTGTTCCGCGTGAGGCAATATATGGAATACTTCCGCTATACAATCATGGCAAAAATGGCTGAATCAGATACTTTTAAAATACTCTTATTCAACTGTTTGAAATGGGCACCAGTCCATTGTAGGGACACAGAATAAAAAAATTCCCCATGTTTTTGTGAGTTTTAGTAAAAAGACCAATTTACGCTGTAAATATGTTCTGCCAGTAGCCATTCTCGGAATCTTGTGACGTCATGGTTACGGGAATGGAACTGTGTTAAACTTCTGAAATCCGATACCATTATTCAATCGTATATCATTGATTGATTATTAGCCAATAATACAATTGTAATTTGGTTATCAGAGACCGTGTCAAGTAAAGGAATTTTTAAAAACACCTACCTTTTTTTTTACGTTTTGACACATAAATATAAAATTGTTGTTTTGATGTACCAGGAAGATATAATCTTTGATTTAAAAAAATAATTATTGTTACTTTATGCAGGAAGTTAAAAAAAAACAACATAACGTATCACTGATTGCTTGTTAAAACTCAATTGTGCAGCACCTTTACGTACTGGTCATTTATTGACCTGACATGCATTGTACTTTAACTTCAAGTGTATTCTTCTTTTATCAACCTAATGTTGCTATATTTAGTTGCCATCTTAATTGTTTCCATTGATTGTCATTCATTTTAACAAATAATTATATGATGTTCTTTATATATTTTGTATTCAAAATGGTTGTTTTTACGTTAAAAAAAGCTTGATAGTTAGGTATATCAATGTTTTTAAATGTGGGTTTAAAGCTTTCTATATAATGAAAAAAAAGCAAAATAGTAATGTTAGCATATTTCTAAGTAAAATATGTATTGCAAAAAAGAACTTCTATAATGGAATGTCGTAAGAATGACAAAAAAACCCCCAAAACTGTATATAACAATGATTTTTAATACTTATCAGAATAAGAAAAAAAAATTAAAATCTTAAAAATTGTACTTTAATCATTTTTATTCTAATTTCAATGCACTTGCAATTAACAATGGATCAAAACATGGGGAAGAAGTTTTCTGAAAATCTTAATGGATTCATAGCATCAAAAGAGTTACATTGTAATTTAATATTTCAAGGGAATTTTAGATTGTAAATGTTAATGAATTTTGAAAGAAACTGCACACGCTCTGTAAATTCAGTAAATGAAAAATGTTGATACATGTACATATAAAATTATTATTTTGAAAAAATACAGGATTAAATATTAATTCAATTTAAGAAGTATTTTATTCAGGTATATAAAAATAAATTAAAGAAGATGAAACAGCAGGCAATATGCCTATACAATGCCTATACAATGTCTCTCCTATAGTCAAGGTACATAAATAAATAGAATTTTGTGTTTTGAATAATATATAGGCATATTATATTATATCTGTATATATTCTTTATACATCATTTTTAATGATTGTACTTTATGTTCATAAGAAGGTAAAATCAATAACATCATCGGACCAAATGTGCATCTATATTTTATATGCTGTAATATTAATCGGGAGTCTTTTACAGAAAATAACATCGAATGTGTTTGAAAATTTCAGCCTTGACAATTGATTGTTTACGATTTGTACTTTTCGATATGTTTCTTTTAATTGATTGATAGTGTGTGGTTTGTTTGTGATAGTTGTAAAATTGATATATTGCCTCATTTTCGGCAAATGCTTGGAACTATTTACGATTGACTGAGTTGTCAATTTCCTTACAGATATGTAGAATATTTACTTTGGTTTGTCTCTGGCTGGTATGGTCCCTATAGATTCCCTTTTTTTCCTCCATCATTGTAATTAATTATGTATTTGTAAAGTGCGAATATCCTTTCATGTTGAAAAAGATGAAAATATTACGCATACAATATTCATTAATGTTGATCGAGGCCCTTTAATTAAATCAAATCTTAAATTTGGATGATTTTATCAAAGAAAAAAATGTAGTCTGCTATCAACTTAAAGAGCTTTTGACAAGTTATTGGGAAAAATGTTTATTACACTTGATTGATTTTTTTCATTAGTAAGTCAGCTTATTTGTTAGTTGCATTTGAATATTATTTAACTTAATCTAACATTATCTAAATCGTTGATAGTTACATACATTTTTGCAATACATGGTTAATAGCTTCAATAATTCTATATAAGCAATACATGTATGTAAAGGTGCATTTTTACATTTCAGCAATTAACAAAAAAAATAAAATAAAATAAAATAAAATAAAATCGAAGTAAAAATTTGAACTCACAATTAAACAATGTTACATATGATCACTACTTGCATAAAAAAAGATGTTTTTCTTTCGCTCTTTAACACTTCATAACCATATTAATAGTAGTAGTTCTAGCAACGTACCAAGAACTATTAAGTAGTCTGTACGGGAAACTTTCTCACGTGAGGCAAATACTAGTGTCTTATATATTTCGCAAATATCCATGCCATCATCGTTTATACACGGATTTTTACCTCTTTTCATGGCTCTAATTGTTCTTTTTAAGGAGGCTTAATGGTCAACAAATTAACCATCAGATCTACCTAAAATGTTAAGATATGATTTGTTTAGCTATAAACCATTATTTAGTAAAGAAAAAATTCACATATTTTAACTTTTAAATTTGGGTATTTTCCTATATTTTTATATAGAGTTCTTCTTCTAAAGGAGATCAATACAGCCTAAATATGGCCACGACCATCGTGCCCTCTTAAGAACTCTTGCACTACTGAAGTTTTCTTTAAAGTAAGACGATCATTTCTGGGTTTGTTTTTATCTGGGTTTATTATTAATTTCATTCAAATAAATTTTCAATTGCAATTGAAATATTGCATGAATTCCAGTGTGTATTTCTCTTATAATTGTTTAGATATATAAATGTAAAATCCACAAACCATTCTTTCGCATATTGTTTGTAACTTTCGCGAATAAAAGCGAAACACTTGCCCTTAGTATATGATGCGGGTTACAACAAAGCGCCTTCCGAAACGTTGAACAGTTTTCAATAAATAAACACAAATATTTTGGTTTACAATGTACAGAAATCTGGATGGTAATTTTTTTTAATATCTTGATATATATGTATACGCGCTTATTCGCAAAGTTTTGCGTTAACGTGTGAAAGTTACGCATAATATCGCAAAGAATTTTACGTCTTATTGCATATTACTGGTTTTGCGTTTATTCGCAAAAGTTATGCATGTATACACTGAAGTTGAGCAATTATTACGTGAAAGTTACGCGTTTATTTGCGAAAGTTTCGCGCTTATTTGCAAGAGTGTCGCTTCGTATACTTGCGAAAAAGATATCTTTTCGGCTACGAAAATGAGCTCAGTGAGCTTTCGTAAATAACCTGGGTATCTTTGGTCTCTAGCTTATCAATGTCATGTTTTAAATTAAAATCCTAGAGCCGATAAACTTAGAGAGATTTTCATCTTCACATCACCAATTTCAATTCATGTTTGTGGTTTTTAGGTCCTACCTGAAACACCGGTGAGTAACATTTGGACACGAGTTCCGTGAATACAAACCTCTACCGCTGCATGACCGGGTGCCCGGACTTCCTGCTGTAATAACAACCCATGTCGACCTGTCTTTAAAATGTTTTATTTTTTGTATGTACATGTAAAAAGACGTATTCATATCCTTATGGGCAACCTAAACATTAACTTGGTCTTTTTCATATCGAATATTTTTTACGATTGTCACTTAGATTTAGGGAATGAAGTTTCTGTATTTAAATTGTAGATCAAAATGTTGTAATCATCTATTGTATAAGTCTCATTAATTATTTCGTTATAAAGATATTCAAATATCGAAAGATGAATTTTAAATAAATTAATATATATGTATAAATTACTGTTCCAGACTTATAATAAATTTACAAAATTTTAATTGGTATCCAATACACGATAAATTCGAGAATTGTCTTAAATTTTAAAAATTACAATCTGAATATGCTTAAAAAACATTTCCTAAACAGATAAACAAAATTTTCTATTATTCCTAAACAAAATTTACCGGCTTACATTCAGAGTTTTATTTTTTAACCCAGGCTAGTAATGATTTGCAAAACAAGGGAGTGTACTCCATTTTGATAGCAGAGCGAGCAACAAAAGAAGCACAACTCAACATGACGAACACAACCTTACCAGGAAGTCTTGACATGATAAATGTATAACTTTACACCACGATATTGGTTTTGAATTCAACATCGTGATATTTCGTCTCACCCTCCGTATGATTTGGTCTGTTGCAATGGGTCAATAGCCTTGCATCCCTCCGATCCAAGTAAGGACATCGCGTTTTTGGAATTTGGTACGAGTAGGTGCTACAGTATCCTACTTTTAGTACTCTTAGGGCAGGATATGGACTTGACACGTGTGTTTGTAGAGGACGGATTACACGATTGCATGAGATAACAGATCAGAATGATAAAACTTTGAACACACCTTTGTTTTTCTTTTATTTTATTAGGTCAACAGTAAAAAATAAGTATATACTTAAGTCAGACAACGAAAAAATGGATTTACTTTCGTAAATATCAATGTGGATCAATTGAAAAGAATAGTTATTTTATCTTATAATATACATTTATTGCATGATTTTGAGGGAGATATGAAGATTTATTCCCCCAGAAAAATCATATTTCCCGAGGGCGTTGCCCTCGGGAAATATGATTTTCACTGGGGGAATAAATCTTCATATCTCCCGAACGTTCATGCAATAAATTGTTTATTATGCCGAACGACAGGGATAATTTATTATACATCGGGTTCTAATCGTTTTTCAACTATTGTAAAGCAATAACGGGATACATGATGAAAAAATATGACGATGACAGGGAAATATGAAGTTTTATTGCCCTGACACGTGATTGTCTAGAACCAATCAGATAACGCGTTAGATAAAATAATTATATTGAGGTAAAATAATTGTATGTATTAAGGTAAGCACATAGGCGCTTGTATGTATATGAATCAAATCTGATTTGCGAAAGACCTGTTGCATTTAAACAGTAGAACTGATGTTAATCGAATTTACCTATAAACATTTATACATGTATAAAGTTTAACATAGATAATTTTGAAGCCCAGTCACCTCTTGCATAACATTCTCTTTATTATTGCACACCTCTCCCCTGCTCCTTAAAACACTGCATCCTCTACAACTGCTACAAGCATACGCCTTTGTCGCAATCTTCAAAGACCATTATCTTTTTATTCAATGAAAAGATTTTGATATTTTTATCGTTAATAATGATGTGAAGCTGAAATGTTTGCGGTTAAAAATGTTAAGTACCACTACGTCATCCCCCTGTGTTGGCAGTCTTAATACATTGGAGGGTAAACAGACTGCCGAATAAGTTACCATGGGTTATTGATCTCCATTCTCCACCATCTTAGAGACACCAACACGCGAGTAATCACTTTATGATTTGCTATTAAACGGCAACCTGGAGCTGCTCATTTGACAAATTTAGAACATATGTTTCAAGATGCAAAACATACACTTGCAATGGGTTTGGTGTCTTCTCCATCTGCGGTGAACTTTTCCTGGGTTCTGCATGTACATGTATGCATGACGCTTCTTCACGATAAATATAATAGTTTTCTTCCAGCAAATGTTACTTTTGATCGAAATATGTCTCCGTTTAACCTTCTGTGGACACTATTTTTCACTATAAAATACCACGACACCGATTTTCAAATTATGTCTTTTTATTCTTATTATCAACGTAAATAAACAAGAAAAATTATTACGTTAATTGAATATATGTGGTTGTGACATTTTATAGTATAATTGCAATACTTCTTTATAAAGCACAGAATCGCATAACATGGCTGTACAGAAGTATTAGTAACACAGTACACATTTTAATAAGGATTGTCAAAATTAAACTTAATTTAAAAATATCCCTGTCTGTCTGTCTGTACGTCTCTCTCTCTCTCTCTCTCTCTCTCTCTCTCTCCTTGTCAAATAATTTTTCGACCAGCAAGTAATCCTTAGCACTTTCTACGAAATGTAAATCAGAATCGACTATTCCTTTACATTACATTGATATCGATTAATTGCCATGGAATAAGACATCTTCAGACGTTTGTTATTCCTCTCTGATAAACCTTAATCGAACTTTCTCTGCTTCACAAATCTTTAGAAGTCAAAGGTACTTGTAATCACCCTAATTCTTTTTTTATCGAAATGGAAAATAACTACCCCGCCCTTCTCTGTTAATGCGGGTTAATCACATTTGGTGCGATTGCGTTGTTTTACACGTTTGGTCTATTTTGAGTGAGCATCGCTGATAAGTAACCATGTTACATGTATGACATCATCCTTGTTCCACCATAGATCCATACGTGCTGAGTTCAGATGTCTGAGAGGGATCCTGGACAAGCTTACACGAGACTGATCCCTCCTTCTTGTAGCTAACCATCATGAAGTTTTGAGAAGACACTGAGTCAAATTGTTCAAAGCAAAATTAGAGACAATAACACAGCAGTGGGAATAACATTTAGAACAATTTTTCTTTTCTAAAATACAATTTACTCTATCATTTGCTTTGCAGCTGCGTTTTGCAGTTTATTGACATTTCTTTTCAAGGCTTCCAGCATTCAAAAAGAACATTTCAAATTATTTTTTGATTGGAAAAAAATGGCAATATGAGATGGAATTAACGTAAATTACTGAAAGTTACGTAAGCTTGCGAATGCGGGAAATGAAGATTAATTTCTTACCAGAATGCATGCTTTTCCGTCTTGCTCCCGGTAAAGAGGTTACTGGGGCCTTTATCTTCAGTTTGAAATCATAACAAGTAAAGTGTCTGTAAACCTGTAAAGCATGAAAAAGATAAAACGATAGATAGATAGATAGATAGATAGATAGATAGATAGATAGATAGATAGATAGATAGAT
>WFKH01011581.1:41277621-41300591 GCA_016163765.1 Magallana hongkongensis | reverse complement strand
GATAGATAGATAGATAGATAGATAGATAGATAGATAGATAGATAGATAGATAGAATTTTAATCCTAATTCCATATTGTAATATTGTTAATTCCAACAGATAATGGTTGCTCATTCTTTGAAATAATATCTTTCAATGTCGTAAATCTTCTATTTCCATAGGGGAAAACTACGCCTTTGCAGTAGAAATCTCGTAAGACACACGGATTCGTCAGTTTGCCCAGATAAGTTCATAAAATGTCAATGTGCTTGTTTCTGAAGCTTTTCTCACATTGTTCCGAACTTCCAGACAACCCTTTGTAAGACTAATTTGTCCATAGAGAATATGGAAGCTATCATGATAGGTCATACTAAACTTACAAGTAAAATGCTAGGAAGAGCTTTAAGAGTACAACATTGATGTTTTCGACATCGATTTCACACGAAAACAGGGAGAAACTGATGCGTTTTAGCGCTTTATTACAGATGTATACAAATGTAGGAGAATGAAATATACATGAATTTTTGTAGGAGTTTATAGGGTAGAAATGTCATTGTCTACAATGCACTGTGAATAACGGTTCATACCATTGCATAAAAACAAAGATAACAATACTAAAAGACCAGAAATTAGATTGCCTCCAAGCATCTGTCTCGATTATTAATGTTAACGAACGAGATAGCAAAGTTCGTGTATACATACTATATAGAGTTAAGAACACAATTGCATGATCTTTACAACTTCCCACAAAAAAGGTCAGCCTCTGGAAAATTAACTACGGCGAACGTAAATTGTTTTCTTGATCACAAATCTTCAAAGACAAAACGGGCAAAACTAATGATAAAAGAAGTCAATTACGTTCGGCCATTGTATTCTAGAAATATGCTATTAAGTATGAAATTGAACATAATTGTCTTGATCTAAAACCATTGCGGAAAAGAACATCCAAAGACTCGTTTCAGTGTAGGCTTCGGTGACTAAATCAAAAAAGATGAATGAATTTTCACAGGCTTTGAACAAAACCTCAGTAACTTTGTTTTAATTGTAATTTTTGTCTGTTGGGTTTTTTTCATCAAACAAACTACTTGAGAATTGGTGAAAGCATTTTAAAACAACTAAAGACACTGCTATATATATCAAGGTATTTATATATTTATGTCTGATTTTACAGACATCACGTCATCGCGTATGGTAATACTACAGATTGACAATAATATCAATTGAAGTGTAAATTACGGGAAATAGCCCTTTGAAACTATCTTAAATGAAATAAATCACTATTACAAACGAGATAACCACAAGGACAGATTTTTAGGCAATGACAATGAACTTTATTCTCATAACTGAATTTACAGTGTAGAGAAAATACTTATGTACAGTATGTACAAATTACAATATAATAGATGAAAATCATTGGTACAGGCATGATGAAGGGATAACAGGAATAACATTCTAAGTTGTTCTGTCCAAATTGGTTCATTTTCCAAGATTGCGTCAGAAATACAAAAGAATTAATGATGTTAATTTTGTCCACAATGCCCAATTTTAAACATGACTTCATCCCTATATTAGATCAATTAAAATCGTAAGTTAATGGCTATGCCACGCAAGTTTGTTTCTTAATTGATTATTTACTCAGATGAGGAAATTTCGTTTTTGCCACTTGCGTGCGATTATGCATCTACTTTAAATTTCTAGGCATTTATCGCAAAAATGTATACATTGAAATACAGAATCAACCGCATCATATTCTCTTCGACAAATAGACCTAAGGTCTTGCAGCATAATTTTACTGATTCACATCTAATTGGTGATAAATATTTGCTAATACTCACTAAATTATTTTGAAAAACGGTAATCAATGATAACAACTAATTGCTCTATTGACAACAAACGGTTTTGCCCTAGCCTGAATTCAATAATAAAATAGTCAAACAATATTAATAACAATGCTGTTTATTATTCGACGTCTATAACAAATTCATTTGATTGTGAAACAATCGGAAATGTTTTACGATAGCACTCGTAAGCCTAAGTAACATTATCTCATTAACAAAGCAAGGGGATATGTCACGTTGTTTTGAAATCACAGAATTCACAATAATCCTATTTATAGATTTATTGAATGAACACTTTATTCATCTTTGTGAATAGACAATTAGTCAAAGAACCATAGAAACGCTATATATAGTAAATATCCATCAATAAAATCTGAGATTCAGAGGCACGTTGGAACCGAGAAATCTATACAGGAATAGGGTACCATTAATTGTACAAGTTGTGTACAAGAAAATGACACGGAAAGGGGGAGACTTTTAAGTTATATAGAATTTGGAAATACATATTGTGTATAATAAGTTAATAATTTACCTATTATATTTTGGGTACGATAATATGTTATGAAAAATATACACATGCTCATGAAGTAAGTACGCGTAAAGAATATGTGTCGTTTTAGAAGAGATGTCCCGATCGCATTTCCACCAGAATGGTTATGCAATGTTGGTAGTTGTAGCATTGTTTGTGGTTTTAGTGATGTTGATGGTTGTGTTGATTTTTAGTAGTTGGGTTGATGTTGGTAAATGTGTTGGTGTTGGTGGTTGTAGTGATGTTGGTGGTTGTGGTGTAAGTGGTTGTATTGATGTTGGTGGTTGTGGTGTAAGTGGTTGTAGTGATGATGGTGGTTGTGGTGTAAGTGGTTGTATTGATGTTGGTGGTTGTGGTGTAAGTGGTTGTAGTGATGTTGTTGGTTGTGGTGTAAGTGGTTGTAGTGATGTTGGTGGTTGTGGTGTAAGTGGTTGTAGTGATGTTGGTGGTTGTGGTGTAAGTGATTGTAGTGTTGTTGGTGGTTGTGTTGGTGGTTGTACTGTTGTTGGTGATTGTGTAGGTGTTGGTGGTTGTAGTGATGTTGGTGGTTGTGGTGTAAGTGGTTGTAATGATGTTGGAGGTTGTGGTGTAAGTGGTTGTAATGATGTTGGTGGTTGTGTTGGTGTTTGTGGTTGTAGTGTTGTTGATGTTTAGGTAGTGTTGGCGGTGTTTGTGGTTGTGTTGGTGATTGTGGTGGTGTTAGTGGTTGTAGTGTTAGTGGTGTTTTAAGTGGTGTTTGTGGTTGTGTTGGTGATTGTGGTGGTTGTGGTGTTGCTGGTAATTGTGGTGGTGTTGGTGGTTTTGGTGGTTGTGGTTGTTTTGGGGGTTTAGATTGTTGTAGTGATGTTTTTGTGGTTGTTTTAGTGTTTGGGGAAGAGGTCTCATTACTTGGTCTGTACTTACATAATACATAGGGGCCGCCACGAGCCAGCAGGGTCCAAGGCACAGCCACCACTTGGGGCGGCAGTCAAAGCAATGGTTGTACGGCGTGTGGTTGGTCAGGATTAGGCGGGAATTCCTGGTCTTTGTGGAGTGGAAATCGTCACAGCCGGAGAAAAGGTCGAGACTTTGTAGATACCATCCCTCTACCACATCCCC
The DNA here is from genome assembly GCA_016163765.1 of Magallana hongkongensis. Lineage (NCBI taxonomy): Eukaryota > Metazoa > Mollusca > Bivalvia > Ostreida > Ostreidae > Magallana > Magallana hongkongensis. The sequence continues at coordinate 41,297,148 of WFKH01011581.1, read as the reverse complement.
CAGTTCTATCTATTCAATAAAAGTGCATACTACATTCTTAATACATTTCTTAAAGATTGAATTTTTCATATATTATACAGGCACAAAATAGATTGAGAAAAGAATATTGTATCTTTTTATGTTTTATGCAAATTATTGCTCCAAAGAATTATTCACATAATCTTTTGACATTTAAATGTGTATGAAGATGAAATATAAGTTGATTTTACTAATTTGGTCTAATCAAAGCAGAACATTGAACGTCTGAACAGATTGTATACATTGCATAATAGCACTTTGCCCATCACGTATACATGTGCATGTATTCTGTCATCATTAAAGCATATAAAATGTAAAAAAAAAAAAAATCAAGGAAAGATACTTAAATTATTTCAAAGTTTTACACTTTTAAAATGAATTAAGTCGTGCATTTCACAATTTTTTCACAATCACATGTACAACACAGACAAGACTATAAAAGTGACTATGTCGACAAACTATAACATTGTCATAAAATTTGGGACTTATTCAACGTTGAAAAGATGAGATTATTGAATTTGAATGTGTATATTTGTCAGGTTTATACATCCTAATAGAAAATTAAGCCTGATAAAAAAAGATTTGGGTATTTTTGTAAGTTAAAAGGTATAGAAAAATCATAATTATATGCGGCATGATTTCTGTTACGTGTTCGAATAGATTTAGAGTCACGTGGCCAGAATGTATAAATAGTAGGGCCATGCGGTAGCGCGACACTCTTAGCGTGCTTGCTAGCAATTTTAAGAGAATATGGGTTTATATGATGACAGAAAACGATATGGACTAGTCAATCACTGTAGTACATTTGGGCTGATAAAAGTAGAGAGGTTGTACAAATGTGTAATATGATATACATGTACATGTATGTTGTACGAAAAGAAGCGCTAGCGAACAGCGTACCAATGTAAATAAATACTTGGTGTGGGTTTTGTTTTGTTTTTTTCATTTTTTTTCATTTTAGCACTTCGTTGTTTTATATTTGGACGAACGAAGTGAGGATGAATAAAGTAGCTTTTATACTTTTTTTTAAAGTAAAGACCTTTCATAAGAGCTTTTGAAAAGCAAACAAACGATATATTATATGTCAGCCTTTCAAACTGACAAACATTATACAAAGGGTTATAAGTACAGAATTTAAAAAAAAATCCTTGCAAAAAATAAATTGAAACTAAACTCGTTAGAATTTATGCTGTAAGTTTCAAAGATGTATTACTTAAGATAATCCCCTCCCTGAGCGGCGATATCATCGCATAATTTATCAGTATTTGGGAAAATCTAGATCTATGTTATTGTAATATCAAAGCACAGCGGTTCCGAAAGAAAATTAACAAATTAATCAATGATGAAGGATTATGCTATGAAATCTGCAGGGCGCTATGCATTTTACACTGATCCCATCTGCTGGTTGGAAAAAAATGAATTCATGACCATTCTCGGTTTCATTACCTCTACACAAAATTTATTTCCTTTATTCAAATGAGTCTCGGCTTGTTTCAGTGCCCATTCCAGCTGAGGTGATACTTGCTGATGACTCGTGTTAACCACACAAGCAAAATCACCTATAAAGAAACAGAAAAGGAGAAAAAAAAACCCACAATAAAATCCAATCCCCTGATTGCAACTCACCAAAAAGACACTTCTAACTGGCTTATCCTTTGACATTGGATCGATTGTTTATACCAAACGACAAGATAGCAAACAAAGCGATGATTAATAATAAAAAAAACAATAATCCCAAACCTTCCCAGATAGTAATTTTGTCGGCGCTGTATTTGCTGGAGACCTCGGTATGGACGAGGTTAATCCTCATCAGGAGGGGTTTCCCGTACAGCAGCACGGCTAAATCGTTCAGGTCCTTGATCGTGTGGACACGTAGAATGTATCCATTTCTGTAAAGAGTGAATAGGAAATCTGCTTCATATATGAGCCAAAATCAATTAGCATTTCTCTCTCTGTCTCTCTCTCTCTCTCTCTCTCTCTGTCTCTCTCTCTCTGTCTCTCTCTCTCTCTCGCGCTCTCTCTCTCTCTCTTAGTCATAATTAATAGAGGCATATATATAAATAGTCCATCTAATAATTGTTATGTTCAATGTTGTATGAAATGGTTATCTAAGCGTACTTTACTTTGAAAATCTGGGTCAAAGCTTTCCCGGTGGTAAAAAATATGGCTTAATATAATTATATACTAGCATTGCAAGTTGTTCAAGCGCCAAATCATACGCCATTAATTCTTCATGAAAATATTGTTGAATCTGTGTTCTGTTTTATACAATCATTAACAAGGTCCCCCTAAAATAGTAACCTTAAGCCCGCATTGTTCATCCCATGTTTGTCACATTTGAAACAACAGATGATATCAATGGAAAGTAAAATAACTTTCCCCAAGGCAAGTGTAATCAAATTTCTGCGATCTCGCATCCGTCAAATATGTAATTATGTTTTATCTTGGGAAATGTGCTGACGAATTTAATGCATTGCAATAAAGAAGAATCAACACATAAAAAATCCCCAAGACGACGGAACACAATATGCCTGTCTTTCGCCGACAAGATGGCATTGTCAAGAGGATGGCCGCTGGAAAAAAGAAATGAGGTTCTTCAAATTTAGATGGATTTTAAGAGCAATAGTTCTCTGAAGCCGTAATTTCGATGATGGTCGCGATACATGTGATATATGGAGGAAGGATCATGATGAACAGAAGTCTCTTGATCTGATTAATTCGTGTTGGGGAAACATTTTTGGAGGAGGTCTTCCAAATAAAGTGATTGGTGGCTCAATTACTTCTACGGATTGTTTTAGAGAGTGTAATTAACAACTTTGTAACTAGAGAGCATACCTGCGGAAATTTAATAGTTATACATGTAGAAAACTTTATGTAAAACTTGACGACTACCGGTATTTATACTTGTAGAATAAAATCAATTAAACTTACGCTTTAAAAGGATTAAGGTTTTAACAAGCACAAAAAAAACCCAACAAAATTACAGAAAATCCACCAAGATATCGCTTATGACATATCCATCATTAAAAAATTCAGACACCTATAGTTATGTGATATAAACATCAATATAAGCCCTACATTATTTAAAAAAAACCAAACAAACATACTTAAATTATCTACCGATTATAAAAATATCCAATCAATGAAATTTCTTCTTCACGGTATATACCAGTATACAGATTTTAGGAAAAGAAATTTAATCAAAACAACAGAAATGACGTATTAACTTACTCGTGAGTACTCAGTATATGTTTAAGTTCCTCAGTCTCTGGGGACAGGAATAACACCTTGTCCAAGTCAATCCCTGTACTTGTTAGAATTTTCTGAGACTGTTCCGTAGCTGTCCCACAATTCCTGTTAGTGACCATATATTCCGCCCAGGGAAACACGGTCACCCCTGCATTGGTCATATTGCCCACTAATTAAGAGACCCAAGCACGAAGTTCTTTGACGGGGTTACGACAAAGCACACAATGTTTGTATTTGTGTGAGGACCTACAAATGTGTTCAATGTATTGACGATTGGGGAGGATATACACATCAATGGCAATCCAATGTGTCACCGACAAAATAAAAGCCAGAGTCTTAAGCGTCGATTATTCCACAGACGATGCAAACAGTTACAAAAGGTATTAATCCCCCATAAAAACAAATCAATCAATCAATCAATCAATCGATCCGAATTCTTATAACTGTTACTCGAGTTCAAGTCAGCTGCAAGTGGTCTCGTGAGCTGAAGACAAAAAAGCTCCAATAGATGCGATCTAACCATGAGTTGGTCTCGTCTACAATAAGCAATACACACTGCCAAACGATTCAGAAAAACTGAGCCGCTCAGAGCCAATGATAATTTTCGAATCCCTTTTATACTAAAATATGTGAATAAATGCTTTTTACATTTTGGTGTGGGTTTAAACTACAAATAATCACTCCATCACGATTTGCATTTCAAAAGAACATTTCAAACTGGGGGGTTTTTTTAAATGGAGAACGGTATTTGTAGTTATTATTTCCATATTGCAAAATACAGTGTCAAAGATTCTCGCCTTGTTTGTTTACTTGGTTCCATGAAAGACTACGGTATTTTATGGAAACTTTAATATCTTTTCCAAGATTAATAAAACGATTAAAATATAATTATTGTTAGTATGACATTCTGATTAAATGGAACAATTGTAGTCCTCTATCACAAATATATGATTGCAAACATCAGATTTACTTTCGTAAAGCTAAATCCGTACGGATTTAATTTCGAGTACCTTATAAAAGTGTTTGCTATTTCGGGGAGGTAAGTTAATTGTGCATGTTCTTGCATATTATACAAAGGAAAGCAACAAAACGCACTTAACTTTCGTTTCAATGTTTAATATCTCCCAATCTATAACTGCGGCACGAATCGTCTTGTTTTTAAAGCTTCCTTGTCGTACTTGATTCTACTTAATCAGCGCTGATCTCGTGTTTTATGATGAAACACCCTGTACATATCTCAGGTTGCTGATTACAAAGCAGCAAGACGCGTACTTAAGAGCAGTAAACATTGCGACCAAGTCCGTTATGGAATCCGTCCAAATCTAACTGGTTCTTGCTGAGCAAAAATGTTCCTTTTGCTTGCTCCCGTAATGAATTCCTCTTGGAGTCTTCTGTCTTGAACTAGAAACGCTCGCTCCCTGTTGTATCAACTCACGAATTAAAAAGAATGTCGATATCTTTTTCGGTTTCTTGGAAAGGCTGATGTGATATATCGGGAAATTCCAAAAAATCATAATTCGACTATTTTATTTGCCTAATGCACTTTTATGCCAATGTCAACTTGTAAATGATGCTTCATTAATTTATCTTTCTTTTTTAGCAGGAAGAAGGCTAAGATCTTCGCCAAAAAATCAAATGATCAGTATACATGTTCATTAATTGAAATGGTCCTATAGTTTACAATGTGCATTAAACAAAAGGAGTCCATGTTGCTTCTGCCGTTTGATTTATGATATTAACTTGCAATAAACTAATCTAAAACGCTGAAGATTTGATAGTTCAATTACAGGATTGTGTGATTTTCTTCCCAGAATGAGGAAAATTTATAACCTGTCCGTGGGTTCCAGGAGATGCTTGGAATTCAAATTAACTTCGATTTTTCAGATGAGACTCACATACCACCTCCTATACCCTTTATGTGACTTGATTATCTTCCCCACAAATTCTGCAATGACAAATTTTCTTACACAAAGGTACATGTATCAATTCCGATCATACTTTTGACTTAAAAAAACCACTTCGATTATAGAAAACTTGATTTTAACATAATCTAAATCTTTAGATTATGAACAAGTAAACAATGACTTCAGTCGAAATGTTCTTAGTTAAAGGATTAAAATTCGAACAAATTATCATTTTAGAAATGCTTTACGACGGAATCGGTTTTCTGCGAATATTGCTTTGAATAAATCAAAGAACTTGAAACTCTAAAGCTAAAAGAAAAATAGATGCTTTCACCTACAACTGAATCGTTATGAATTATCATTCAGGTGCATATTGCGATATTGCCCTCATCCCCCTTTGGTTTTTCCCTTGATCATCTGTATTTTTGACTCACTTTACCTAGCGATTTCCTGTAATTACAAGTATTTCTCTTCATTATGGTTCTCAGTCGACGAGTTTATTTGTGGTATAAAGCTAAAAATTATTAAAAAAAAAAAATTTCCTTGAAAATGCAAGGTTATTTTCCAGAGTACTGAATTTCTTTCCCACTCTCCGATGGGAAAGTGCAAGCCATGTGTAAAAATAGGCAACGATCGTTCGTGGGTTTCTTATTAAATTTTGCCGTCTTATTTGCTAGTCCTACAGTTAATTAATAAGAAGATTTTTTTTCTTTTTATCAGCGATTATTAATTATTAAATCAGTTTGTTTTTCAAAGGTATGTTATCCATTTCCATGCACGGTCGTCTGCAATTAAACGTATTAATGACTTTGTATTAATCTGTGTCTTCCTTTTTCTTTTCTTTTCTTTTTTTTCGTTATGGAAAGGCCAGACAGGACATGTAAAAACATTATTCGAACCTGAATAAGTAAAAATATTAAAGCTGTATAAGATGTAAATGAGTAGTAAATACATTTATACAAAATGTTTAATCAGTTTATAGACCTAAATATTAACGAGAAAATATTTTCTTTTAGATATTCAAACATTAAGTGTATCTATCTTGGTCTAGGTTTAAATTAGACTTAAAAATTTCTGGTCAATTTTTTTTAAATACATGTGTATATTTTTTTAAAATTTACCTTCACTATTTTTCTAGCTTTTATAACATTTTGTTACTTAAATAAGTTAAAATAACGGGTTTTTTTTTTAAATTATATAATTGTTACAATACCACAATACCATGCAAACTATTCCTTTTAATATTTAGTTTTTATGGCAAAATGTCATAAAATATAAAAATGTAATGTTGTTTCTGAGTCTATGTTTCCTTTTAAAAACGGTTGTTTTACTACAACGGATAACACCAACGTATGCCGACGAATGAAAAATAGGACAAACGTTGCATGGTTAGGGATTATTTCTTAAAGCAAATTACGAGTACGTTCGTTGGTATGCTGATGAAGTGCAATATCTAATAACGTATTAATAGAATCATTGGTTACGAAGTTACGTATCCTTGAAACTGCCAGTTGTGCCAAATCCACGAAAGTTGATGACCACGAATATCAACGAAACTACAGTAACTTATTGTGCGCTAAATGCCAACCAAATTATTATACGTGCAAGACATTTCCAGTGCATGGCAACGTAAAGGTTATAATTAAGTTTGTCCAAAGTTGGATGATGGCAAAAGGTATGTGATCCTAGACCTATGTTTAACCTTTTGGCAAAGTACTTACAGTGTACATGTATGTCTTATCGCCTAAACCCGTAACGTATTTCAACGTAAGTTGCGTTTGCCTAACGGCCTTGGAGCTCATTGGTCGCGTTTATACTGTTTGGAAAAATATAAATCCTTAGAACTTTTAGCCATTTTTGCAACTGCGCAGAGAAAAGCAGGTTTATCAGAAAAGGCACAATAAATTAAGGTTTAGTCTAGCTCTGGGAATTAGTAATAGGAATTTGAGTATAATAATGGAGATTAGGGATTGTCTGGAAGAGATAATTGATTTAAATGATCTGCTAGCTGAGCTGTTCTGATTTTCCTGTACAAGAATCTGCAGTGAATGTTTTATTCGAATAATTTGATTTGTTTGGGAAAATTTATATTGTCCTTTATATAACTGTCATAAAATAATGTAACATCAATGTCAACCAATTCGATCAATGTTCGAATATATGGATGGTCTTTTTTCTGAAGGACGGGGGTAGTCTGCTAAAAAAATCACAACTCAAAACATATTGTCTGTACAATTTCATCATTGAAAATCTGCAGACAAAAATGCAAATAGATTGTCTATTATTATTAAAATTCAATCAATATCTAAGGTGTTTTTTTTTCATCCAAATCGGATTCAAGAGGTTTTCCATTAAAATTTTGCTTTGGAATGTATTGTTATAATTTTTTTAGAAAAAAATTACGAAAATGAAATACTTTTGTGGGAGACAATGCATGAATAAACATAGAATTTTTTTTAGGGAAAAAATCTATATAAGCCGTATTTGTGTACAAAATCTCAAGCATGCTAACTCCATGGAAGTTTTTCAATATGCGTGAATTTGTTTCCTCGATTGCTTCACGATACGTTGGATTTGTAACCAGACATTTTTGCATACTAATTGGAAATAAGGTTCTTTCTTTCGTTTTCAGCTAAAGATCAATAAAGGAACTTCTGCTTCAAAAAAATTGAAATGGATCTCTCTCTCTCTCTCTCTCTCTCTCTCTCTCTCTCTCTCTCTCTCATGCGTCACAAAACCCTGATCGGATCCTTATTTGAAGAGCCAGACTCTATATCTGCTAAATATATACCAGTAATGGATTAAATCTTTAGTGTAATTGAACATTTTTGTTTATAGAGAAATCTGTTCATAAATTCCTGACCGTTTTCAAGAAAATTTTATAAAAAAAAAAAATAAAAGGATAGGGTGTTGGCCTTAAAATTACTTAGCTTATTGGGAACGTTTTGCTTAAATACTTTAGTTGCAAATAGTTCAGATAGAACAAAACTTGATGATGCTTATGATGCTTATCAAAAATTAATTGTTTCCAAGAATAAACATAGGTAATCACAGATTACAAAGCTCACCGAGACAAGTCATCTCCTTTATGAGGCATCACCTTTACGAGACCACCTTTATCATTTTATATGAAAATCATACGTTATAATCTTGGATATTCATGGATACTGTTTTGACACAATATCGTATATCATATGTTAAAAAATTGTATGATAATCATATAATCATTTCACATGGTATTATAAGATACAATGCTTATCAATACAGTAATATTAGCTGCAGTTCTGTAGCTCCCGGTCTGAAAAAATTCGGATGGACGACCTGGGAGCTACAGGGCCACCCATTGAAAAAATTGTATATTTATTGCGCAGAAAAACGTGCGCTAGTTTTCGACTAATTTACCGAGAGCTACAGAACTGCAGCAATAATAATATTAAATACAATACTGCATCCTATCATACTTACAATATATAATCATATAATACAATATGCTACTGTAATAAATAATGATGCAATATCATATTGTAACATATGATATGACATTGTATTGTGTAATACATTATTGTATTTGATCAAATAATACAATATCATCATTATTGTATATGATCACATAATACAATATCATAATATATAATATATATGATACAATATAGTATTATATGATACAATATCATATCACATAATACATCACAATATTGTAACATATGATATCATATTGTATAATATAGTATGATATTGTATTGTATGAAACTGTATCATATTTGATACACAATACGATATTGTATCATATGATACAATATAATTTAATACAACATTGTATCATATCATATGATACAATATCATGTGATATAGTAAAATATGATATAATACAATATTATATAATACAATATTGTATCATATGAAACAGTATTATATGTTACAATATCATATAATACAATTTCATGTCATATAATAATATATTATGAAAACCAATATCATATTATACAATATTGTATGATATGATATTATATATTATACAATATCATATCATATGATACAATATTATATATTGAAATATCATATGTAACAGTATCATGTGATAAAATAATACATAATACATTATCATATTATACAATATTGTATCATAATATACAATACTATACATAACAATATCATGATACAATAACATATCATAAAATATTAAAAACAATATCATATTGTATCATAAAACTTTTTACAATATAATATATGATATAATATTGTATCATATAAAACAATAGTGTATCATATCATATCATATCATACAATACTATATCATAGGAATCATGTTATATCATTTAACAATAAACACATCTATCAAGCAGGTCTGAGTTAGGTAGATTTCTTTAGCATCCTTGATAATGGAGATCAGGCTCTGCATCTGAAGCTACCTCTGTAATTCATTTATATTATACTTAAATCAACTATGCAAGCTATTATCTATAAAACATGTGACCTGTTCCAAAAAACTTAACCTCATCCAGCATCCGAAACCTATGGCTCAGATTCAGCATTCAAGCCTGTCAGGTGCATCAGTATCATAAGACGCATCATCCATGCAAGTTTGGTGAAGTTAGGACCAGTAATAAGTAAGATATAATCATCAGAGGGCACCTGCTCTATAAACTTTAACCAGCTCTAAAAACCTTAACCTCATCCAGCATCCGAAACCTATGGCTCAGATTCAGCATTCAAGCCTGTTATGTGCATCAGTATCATTAGACACACCATCCATGCAAGTTTGGTGAAGTTAGGACCAGTAATAACGAAAAAATAATCATCAGAGGACACCTGCTCCAAAACTTTTAACCAGCTCTAAAAACCTTAACCTCCTCCAGCATCCGAAACCTATGGCTCAGATTCAGCATTCAAGCTTGTCTGATGCATCAGTATCATAAGACGCACCATCCATGCAAGTTTGGTGAAGTTAGGACCAGTAGTAGCTTGGAAAATGCTATCAAAGGGCATCTGCACCAAAAACTTTAACCTGCTCCAAAAACCTTAACCTCCTCCAGCATCTGAAATTCATGGCCCAGATTCAGCATCCAAGTGTTTTAAGTCCATAAGGAGGTCCAGATGCATCATCCATGCAAGTTTGGTGAAGATAGAATAAGTAATAACTTAGATACAGGACCTGCAACAAAAACTTTAACCAGGTCCGGACGCCGACGCCGACGCCGAGGGTATAGCATAAGCTCCCCCTGACTTCGTCTCGGTGAGCTAAAAATTACAAATTTAGTCATCTACCCTCTTAAAACCTCAAATTCTTTAACATACTATTAAATTTTGCTTGCGTATCATTACAAGTTGATAAGATAAACACTTTTGCTCTGTAACAAATATTGATCAAAGGAGATCTACAGATCAGTATAAACAGCAAAGATTAAAAAAAAACATTTTCCTATAATTAACATAGTAAGAAGATTTTATTTCGTCAGATACATTAGGGTCATATAGTAAACGTTAGCGCGACAAAGATCTTTTATTATTTTTAATTAATATTATTATTTATTTATTCAACTTTGAGTCATTAGGCTCATCAGTAATACATACATGTATACATATATAAAATATAAACAACATGCGAGGCACGCAAAATGCGAAGCCAGTAGGCTTCAGAGAGTAAATGACCTTGGGCGCGGAACATACACAAGAAACGTTGTCAAGTACCTGAAATATTCTCAACGGGATGCAAAACATCAAATGCAAATATCAAAAAAAAAAATGAATATTGTAAAGGATGCTTTTGCCATCATTAATGGGATTTATGTGGTTTTGGTGATCAGATCAGTTTGTTGTGTTGTTCAAATTCATTTGATACATTAACTAGGCTCGACATCCCGCTTGGCATTCAATTAAAACTTTGCTTTACAATGATTTTCCAAAAGTAATGTAAGTTTTAATTGAAATGTTTATACTTTCAGAATTCTTTGCGGGCCAAAATATGACAGATACCGTCGATTTTTTAAACCTTAAACACGGACTGATGCAGTGTAGAGCAATTTCTCTTTCTTCTTAGGTGTTGCAGTATAGAATGGACCAAATGGCCAATCCACTCTATACGACAGAATTTATGTTAATGTTTCTGAAAGTTTGTTTCATTCAAATGTGTAATTTAACCGAGAAGAATTTTTTTTCAGATGGATTACTTATAGTTATTATGGCCTGTTTAAAATTGAAAAAAAGTAAATGTGTTTATCCAACTGATTCATCGGAAAACATAGAATCTGATATTTCTTAGATTGCTCAATTCCCATTATGTAATCAGTACGGTGAAATCGGATGTCTGGCTTTAAAGATATCGTTTTAACTCACGAAAAAATACTAGTATATAGCCTGCATCTTCAATAAAACATGCGGTTATTTACTTAAATAAATGTATATCACGAAAGTTTCTCTGATCTAGAGAAGGTCTTCTCAGGGGTTGGGGAGAAGCATATGACGCAATGGGCGCCGACGGAATCAGAGCAAAGCATGGTGCTTTTACACGTAAACAGTAGTTAACATGCACGCGCGCACACATAAATACGATTTTTTCTTTAATGTATCTATCCAGTGTCTATCTGATATATTTTTACGAAGTGGGGGGGGGGGGGGGGAAGTGGGGTTAACTGAGATTTGAGTGGGTGGAGGGCGTTTCTTGTGTTCTCAAACACTGCACTTTCTTCTCTATATTTAATCAGTTGAAAGTTAATTTACAAAAAAAAAAAATTAAGATTTGCAGTGCATTTTGTGGTAAGGTGAAAGTACACCGTAAGGGTTGAACATTTTAAAAGTACCAAACTACAGGTTTGCTGACTAATATCGTCATAACCAACGAATACGTGAACATGTTCATGCATCTATATCATAATAAAGAAAAAATAGTAAACAAATGTTTTAACAGCAGCTACATCATGTTCTCCTCAAAACCACATTTGATTCAGATACATGTATCAACAAGGAGCTTGGTTTTTTTTTTGTACATGTAAGAAAAATGTTAACGGTTCGGAAATTCTAATAGCTGCTGTCTTTGGGGATGACATTTGATGACCTTGTATTTGTCATCATAACTAGGAAATAGTAGATATTGGATATTGTAGCTTGAAAAAAAAATCTTCCTAACAAAATGGCTATAAATAAAAAAAATTATGTTGTGCAGATGTAAGTGTTTATAAGCAAATCCAGGCCCAAAGGTTATGAATTAGTTTTAGACTTAAGTCAAAATTTCTCTATTATCTGAAATTTTTACCACTGAAAGTACATAAATTTTGAAATGTGCCTTCTTATAAGGTTGTTAATTACAAATTTAAAGCGTCAGTTAACTCAATACTCTTATTATGAATGATTGAAATTTTATAAAAGTCTAAACTGCTTCATGATCGTGGAGCCATGCACGTATCTACCTAAAGTACTTGATATTTGATTCATATTTAAAACATATTATCAGGCTAGTTTTTTTTCTTCTGAATTGATCCGACCTAATTCCAGAAAACAATTTTAATGCCACATCATCTTCCCTAAATTGAATTTTAGAATTCAATCATTATCGTCTTTAGAAAACATGTTATACTTGTGCGCAATGCATATATTTCAAAGACTTTACTTTCCTGACAAGTTTAGAAAACTATTCTTAGAACAGATAAAAGAATTCAAAGTAATTATGATATATTACATAAAATATAAAATTTGATCGTATGCATCAAGAAAATATCTTAATTGGATTCTTAATCTTAACCACTAGTGCACAAGTAATTAAAACTCTCTCTCTCTCTCTCTCTCTCTCTCTCTCTCTCTCTCTCTCTTAAAACACAAAAATGTCAACATTTAAATGATGTTTAATCATAAATCAACATTTACAGCATAAATTCATGTCAAGCTTTGAGTCAATGAATCAAAAGTATACACCCAACAATAAAATCAACACCAATGATGAAATACAAGTAATTATATAACTATATATGTAGAGGGAGATAAAGCAATCCATGTTAACTATACTTCAAACATCTTACAAAACAACATGAAAACCCTGACCCAAATCAGACTAAATATTTCAAAATTTCTGTAATAATTAAAATGATTTTTCCCAAGGGAAAGAACTCTCCCAAGTTTTACAAAAAAAAAAAATGCAATTCTAACTTAAACAAAAAAGTTCACAAAAATTTAAACATCCATGTATACTTGTACAGATTTTAGAGGGAAAAAAGTGATATGTATGAAGAAAAGCACAGTTTTTGTGTGGTTTTTTTTAACCTCCATGTGACTTCCAAGCCATACCTTTGGATATTAACTTCAACTCATTTACCATATTACTCCTACTCTAGCACCCCATGCTATATTTGAACTTTAAGTTTTATTTTTTTTACTTGACAAAACAAATTTGAAACATTCCTTAAATCTCAATCATATAATTTTAAAACTGTAAAGTAACTTTCATTTTTTACATGAATTTCCTTTCATGTATTCAGCAAATTCCATAGAACTCTTGAAATTTATACAAATCAAAATAGTGCTCTTATTTTTGAACAAATAAATAGTAGTCTTAAAGAGGCTGTTGCGTTCAGGGGAGCTAAATAGGGAGAATATGATAATACCAAACCCTCTGGTGTTTCTTTTGAGATGTTGTGAATCTTTTCATTCATGTTGCCAGCTGTATCAACAAATTGAGAACTGAGCTACAGTGTATCATAATCTATTATATCAATATTGTCTGCAAAATGATGTGTTTTATAATTGGGTATACTTAATTTCATGGTGATTAAAACCATCAGCCTTGGGTAACATACTTTCTCATTTCAAATGTTGAACATTAAAGCTAATGTATTATTTTTTTTAAGTTAGTGTAGCTTAAGAACTTACAATATTTGGATTATAAGTGTATCCTTGTAATTGGAAAGCTTTCTATATATCATACATGTACATATTTTAAAGAAAGCAATAAGAAGCATATGCAATGATGCACCAAAAACATTAAATCTTTTTTAAGATATACACCTTGTACATTTATCATCTGCCTTTATCAATACAATAATATTTAACTTGTTTTTCATCAACATTTAATGTTCTATTATAAGAAGCAAATACCAATTTGTATCCCCAGGTGAAGACATTTCAAATAAAAATCAATATTGACACTGTCATTATATGCACAGCCTATTTCTTAATTAATCTTTATAATTCCACATACATGTAGGACATTGTCTTGATGGGGAAAACTGATTATAGTTGAGAGGGTGGGGGTTGGGGATAAGCAGATTATTTTCTTGAGAGTTTAATGGAAAAGATAACATATATTAAAGATATGATCAACACAAGTATAGTTTGTACAAAACAAAGAAAAAATGCTATATATAAACAAAAAATAATATGCAACTAATTACAAGGTCACAAAAAGCAGATCCGCTTAGTCAAATTTTTTGGTTGATAGACAAAATAGGATAATATATACATGTAAAAAAAAATCTATAACCATTTTGAATAGCACTATAAAAAAAAACCCAAAAGAAATTAAAAAATGAGATTCAGAAAATTAGGATCATTTACAATGTACCTTCAATATGAAATCTACATGTATCTACTCAGATCTACAAATTTCTTTATATTTTCACAACATTTGTTACCTTAAATAAGAATAAATCATGTGAATCTTAGACAAAAGGAATTATCAACAAATTGAAAACAGACATAACCGTTATATTAATTATGAAGAAAATATTTTTGGACGTATTGTTATATTTTGTTAATATTATACCCAACAGATAACAACCAAAAAAAAAAATTCACAGAAATTAAAGTTCAAAAATATACTTGCACAATCAGCACGTAAAAAGCACATGAATTTCTATTACCTCAACCTTACTTCACTACCATGTACGTATATTTGTACAACAAACACATTCTGAACACTCAACCACACAATCTCCAGGTACAGCCATAATCCTTTAATTAATGGTACATTAAATTAATGTGAGCAAACTCCAGTCTAAACCATGGAATGTTCAAGAGAGCTACATGTATATGCATGAAGACAGAACTCAATGATTTGCTTAAGTTAAATATAGTGTATCGCTGGGTCAGGCTGAAACTGTATGTTGCATTTACAAGTGTACATGTTCTTTATAAAGAAAACCAACAGAAACCAATGCCTACTTGTCAGATAATCTCACCAAGAATAAACAACACAATGAGTCTTATGAGTACCATCAAATGCAACTTTCAAATTTTTTTTTTTTTTGTGTCTTTTGAGAAAAAAAATCTTTAAGTCTAATAGCAAAATGATATGAAATGAAAATTCAAAAAATATAAAATATAGAAATTATGATCCTATTCCTCCCCCCCAAAATAAAAATACCGACCGGTAAAAAAAGATGAATGGCTCAAACAAATATAAAGTTGTTAGTTTACAATCATAAATTAACTGCTTATATATCAAATTGTGCATAATATGCATTTTTTATGAACTTTTTGTTAAATGTCAAATGAAAAACAATGTAAATTTTACAAAATAAGTTCAAACTTCTAACTTAAATGAAAAACAATGTAAATTTACAAAATAAGTTCAAACTTGTATCACATGGAGCCCACATGATATAAACTGTTCAATCACAGAAAGAGTCACAGGGTGACAACAAAGACAGAATATCACATGACCTATGACCTCCAACATAGCTCCACCCACTGAGGTCACACATGGCACTTTGTTGATGCTCCATCTCTGTTCATCATGCTATCACAAGAGGCTCATCATCAGAAAATCCCCTTATCATGGGCGAATCTTCCTCTTCACCTAAAATAAAAGCGAAAGTTGCAAGTAACACCCTAAATACATGTTACATTCTGATGATTCTATAGTTCTTGTAGGACTAATGCATATTCATGTAATAAAAGATAAAAATGAATATAATACACATGCAAATACATGTAAATGCACTATTAAACTCAAATGCAAATATAAAGAGCCTAAGCATATATCTATCCTCCCTACCACCCCCTTCCCCTCTAAATCATGTATGGATAGGAGATGAAGCTGCCATATACCTATATCATTTGCAGTGAAGGTTGTGGTCCCCGATCTAGAATCATAGTGGCTGTTAGCAAATGCCATGAAGCTTCTTTGGAGTCGCCGATGTCTGATGATGAAGAAGGCAAGGACGACGACAAGCGCGATGACAACCGTTGTTATGGATACGATGATAGCGATCAGATTAGTTTTAGTCAGTGTCACCGTGGAGCTTTGAGCTTCAGCAAACACCTCTGTCAAAAGATAACATAAAATACAGCATCACTGCTTGAAACATTTAAAATCAGAGAAGTAAGAAAGAAACCAATTTAAGGCAAACAAAAATATTAATATGGTTCTTAGGTACTGCTGCATCAGGTCAAATGCTGCTGCATTATTTAAGGTAGACCCAACCTTTTTTTAATTTGAACAGCTAAAACAACTTATAAACTTACTAAGGAGGCCAAAATATTTATACCTTTGCATGTTTGTTTTCCTACAGTGAGCTTCAACTCACAAGGTCCAAAAATTCAACAGTCAAATTTTAACACAATGAAGCATGATCTCATAATTTATTTAATTATGCACCAAAATACATTAGATTATAATTTAAGAAAATCTAATGACAGTTGTTAAATGAAAAGTCTTATTGATTTTCTACAGAAAATATACAAAAAATATTACATTTATTCTTCACACAACTTTCCAAAAAATTCACAAAATTTCATATCTTTTGGAAATTTCTCTAAAATTATACAGTTTACATCCTATTTTTATTAAAAATTTATTAAGAGTTATATATTTTGTTAACAAAAAAAACATAGTGTATCCAAATTGACCAGCTAGTTTTTTGTTTGATAGTCTCTTGAACATGTATTCCTCCATATTGTTTGATTTAGTTTTACATGTTGTTTTTTGCAAACATTGGAAAAAATTGAAATGTACTAAATAGACATAATCTAACAGTCACTAAAACGTATATACTCATTCAAACTGTATTATAAATATTAAAATTTTGGTCCTAGCTGGCACAACCATAGAAAGAAGTGCAGAAGTACCCCCCCTTCCCCCCTTTCCAGCAAGTAATTTTCCACCAAGTTTTTTGATATATTTATGGTTTTCCTCTCCTTTTGAAAAATACGAGTAATATATTTGTACTGAAGCCACTGAACCATACTTGTACAATACATTAAATCAAATACATGTCATCTTAAATGATCATTGATGTGTCCAAAACTATAACCGGAAATTTATCACGCTATGTAAAAAAAGAACTGGACACGAAAGCCACTGGGTCTACCTTAATCTTATTTTGCAATGTAGAAAAAACCTTAACTCAATTTTTCAATTATTTGTACGAATATGAAATTTGAGTTTTTCCCCTTTGCAAATCTTGTAATAAAAATTAAATCAAAATTTTTGGCCTCAAAATCTAGAGATTCATTTTTTGGGGACTGAAAGAACAAGTGACATGCTAGTCCAATACAAGATAAATATCAAAATACATATCTATTTCCTTTCCTTATTATAGGAAATCAAAATCTGAACAAATGTCTATTATAAATATTTAAACCATGTCTCTGTTCCCCTTTGAAATAAGTCCACTCTTTGAATACATACAACAAGCAATCAGTGCACAGTACCTGATGATAAAGTGTGGTACTCCTGGCTCCAGGCCCCACTGTACCCATCATTGGTGACCACCCTGACCCTGAAGTGGTAGTCAGAGTACGGCTCGATCTTGAAGTCTGTGGTAGTACCACCCAGGATACCATAGGTCATGAAATTAGTCTGGGAGTGACTGCCTCCTTCATGGCTCTTCATGTATTGTAGTTCATATCCCTTTAAGTAACATTGATTAGTATTTAAGCACCATTGTAAAATATATACATTATCAGTAATAATGCCATTTTTTTTCATATGTGCCAAATACATGACTTGAAGAATTTTGATTCTGCTTTCAATATCAAGATTAGGATGAGTATCACATTGCAATGTACTGAATTCTTTTAGACTCTGATCATGATTTTCTGTATTATGAATCCATTTTCCTTGAAACTTTTCAATTGATTACAAGTAATCTTCAATACAATTCTAACAGGCTACAACAAATCAAGGTTTCTCCATTTCCAAATACTGTACCTTAAGATTCTTTGACTCAGGAGCATCCATGATGTTGGGGGTCCAGGTCAAGGTGATTTTGCTTTCAGCAGACTGTGGGGCTCCAATCAGGTTCAGGGGGCCCCCATAGGGCTCTATAACAAATAACCATAAATTCCAAATTTGGCCATTATAAGCAAAACAAATCACTGAAAATGATACACAGGATTTGATGCATTTTAAAAAAAAAAATTCTAAGCAAATAGGTATATCCAGGCATGATTTAGTATCAGCTATACCTTTTTTTTTACCAACAAAATACATGTACCGGTATGTTTAAAATAAAGGGGAATTGCATACTTCAACGTAAAAATTGAAAGTTGATCTCAAATATCATGATTGACACCAGGGATGGGGTAATGGTAATTTGTAATGGTAATTAAGTGTAATTAATTACAAATTTTGATGTAATTGAAAGTAATGTGTAATTGACCAATTTTTCAATTACCTGTAATTGTAATTTAATTAATTACTTCCAAAAAAGGCATGTAACTCAAATTACTTTTCAATTACTTTCAATTACACACTGATGTATGTATGAATAAGAAAGCTGTCCATTATCCATTGTCCCCCACACTTCCAATAGTACACAAGTATAAAAGAAAATATCATATACAAGATCAAGTTAGGAAGAGTAGTTAAATGCATTTAACTAATTTTTTTTTTTACCAATTATACATCTAGTATTTAATATACACTGTTTCAATGATTCTCTATGTAATCATAAGGTTCCCAAATTTATGAATATCAATGTGTCAAATATTTATCAATTTGTTAGGGACCAAATAATTTTGATGGTGTGCTCGACCTCTTTTCCCTAATATTAAATTAATTTTTTTTATATTTTATAAACTATTAAGTCATATGCTTTTTAATTGACAGTTTGACTTAGAGCCATGGCTTCAATTGGGTTTTCAAGTTTTTGTTGCCAAATCTGTTCACATGGTGGGTTCCTGTAATGAACAATAGACCAATAGGTGTGAACTGTGTTTTGATAACAATTATAGTCTGCTCTCCACCCCAAATTTACCTTTATTTTTTTCCAATGTGTTTACATAAAGAAGAATTTAGTGGATATAAATGTTCAGTTTCAGTGTCCCAGAAGACTTGAAGACATGATAGGTGTAAGTTAGGGGACATGAATTCTAAACAGTTAATGAACATTAAATGCAACTGTGAACATGTGTAGGTGCTGTAGCT
>WFKH01011581.1:41264449-41272259 GCA_016163765.1 Magallana hongkongensis | reverse complement strand
GTTACAGCTTTTCTGGCTGATCAGTTTCAGAGAAAAAGATTTTTAAAAATTTACTCTATATGTTCGTATGTAAAAATTTGACCCTCCATTATGGCCCCACCCTACCCCTGGGGATCATGATTTGAACAAACTTGAATCTACACTACCTGAGGATGCTTCCACACAAGTTTCAGCTTTTCTGCATGATCGGTTTCTGAGAAGAAGATTTTTAAAGATTTACTCTATATTTTCCTATGTAAAAATTTGACCCCCATTGTGACCCCACCCTACCCATGGGGATCATGATTTGAACAAACTTGAATCTACATTACCTGAGGATGCTTCCACACAAGTTTCAGCTTTCCTGGCTCATCAGTTTCAGAGAAGAAGATTTTTAAAGATTTACTCTATATGTTGGTATGTAAAAATTTGACCCTCCATTTTGGCCCCACCCTACCCCTGGGGATCATGATTTGAACAAACTTGAATCTACACTACCTGAGGATGCTTCCACACAAGTTACAGCTTTTCTGCACGATCGGTTTCTGAGAAGAAGATTTTTAAAGATTTACTCTATATTTTCCTATGTAAAAATTCGACCCCCCATTGTGGCCCCACCCTACCATCGGGGAACATGATTTGAACAAACTTGAATCTACACTACCTGAGGATGCTTCCACACAAGTTTCAGCTTTTCTGGCCAAATGGTTTTTGAGAAGAAGATTTTTGAAAAATTCCAACAAATTTTCAATGATTTTTTATTATCTCCCCTTGAAAGAGGGCGTGGCCCTTCATTTTAACAAACTTATATCCCCTTTACCTAAGGATGCTTTGTGCCAAGTTTAGTTGAAATTGGCCCAGTGGTTCTTGAGAAGAAGTCGAAAATGTAAAAAGTTTACGGACGGACAGACAGACAGACGGACAGACAGACTGACGCCGGACAAAAATCAGAAAAGCTCACTTGAGCTTTCAGCTCAGGTGAGCTAATAAAGTAAGTAAAAGAGTATGATGTGGGCAATATAAGAACCCAGTGATAATGTCGTATAGCACTGGTCATCTATCTTTACAAACAGGAGTTTTACCTTCCCCAGTGTGGAAGGTCTCAATATCAGAAAGAGGACAAATTCCAGGCGCCGTAACAGCGATCTTTGCGATGTAAGACTCGCATGCTCGTAATCCTACCAACATGACACTTGTCATGTTTCGTCCTGACACAGTGATGTTCTTGGCTTTCGTTCGTGGATCAAAGCCAACCTCTAGGTCGCTTGGGTCATAAGCATAGTACACAGTGTAATTCTACAATGAAGCATAAGGTAATTCTTTAATATCACTTAATTTGTAAAAGGAAACAAAAATAAAAACATACCATTTTAAATAAAATTAAGTTTTTGTAACTTACCAGATCAAACAAAATTATACAGATCAATATCATTTCAAGTACATGTATAATGCGAACAAGGATATATGTTTCTAATGCCCAATACCTTTATAATTATTAGTGGCAAAGAAATCAAAGTAAAATGCGTTCCTTTAAAAATAATTGAATGCTTGCTGCAAAAACTATGGGTAAAATAGCCAGATGGGGGGTGGGGGTGGGGGTGTCTAGAGTGATCTCTATCTTATGATGAATCAAGATATATAACTCACAATTTGTGGTTCCTTGTGTCCAGGAACCACCCAATCACTGGTCTGGATGCCTGTGGTATTCATGGAAAGCCGAAACTGGGTGTTGTCCTGCATTTCTGCACCACTTGGCTTCACCATTGGAGTGGTCCCTTCAATCAAAGTACTGACATGTGAGGAAATGACTGTTGCCCAAAAATTAATTGATGAATAGTGGTCATTTAAGGCTCACCAAATCCAATCATTGAATCACTGAATTGAAATTTCAGAGCAATCAGGGCTTACAAAATTGATTCTACATTGAGTGACCAAAACTAAATATTGATTTGTACAAAGTTGACTTATTTACCATTTGTATGAAGGAAGATGGATCTAGACGGGCCATCCCCATGGTTATTATATGCAGCTATTTGAACTTCATACTGAAAGCCTGGGCACAGATTAGTGACTGGAATGGAAAAGTAAAAAAAGTGAATGTAGTGATTCTGGAAAACAACCTTAAATGTCTAGTATTGCTTTGCCTGAATAATGACTTATCGCAAAAGGCATTTTTTGTCTGGAATCATGAAAAAATGTTACTCTTGTGTAACTAAATTTTAATTAAGGTATGTGTAAGTCTGAATATATATATTGAACAAAATTTTCTTCAAGGTATTTCAATAATTATACAACCTTACACAAAGTTCTGAATATTTTCTTCCATTTTTGGGTCTAAAAATAGTTGTTGCACATACATGTAGTTTTAACATTACATGTACAAAATGTCCATTCACATGTACTCATACATGTATAATGAATATTTATTGCCAAATACATGTACGTACATATATCCACATCATTGTCTGCCATGGGTAAAACTCTTTTGAAAATTACTGTGGAATCATTTAAATTTTGGGGGGCCATTTTTCGTGGATTGGGCATGGGTTTTTTGCTTATTTGTGAGGATGTAATTTTGTGGATGCATCGGTTTTCAGTTTCAGTAAGAAAGATAACTCTTCCTAAATTGGTTTTCAACGTGGATATAAATTTGTGGGGGAGGGCTACCCATGAACATCACTAAAAATGGGCCATCATGAATTCTAATGATTCCACAGTAAGTGGTATACCCATACATTGTTTGACTGTTTTTAAAAATATTTAATCATTAGCTTTGCACAGACTCTTAAGCAATAGTAAATTTAATTTCATTTGATACTAATTTCACCAATTTCATCAATGTACTGAAGAAAGTTGTGCCTATACATGTAAGTCTGATTTTAAACATTACGTTAAAAATCAATTTATAATTACTTAGTGCTGAGGGTTTCTGTACAGTTATTTTCACAGGAACATGCATGGCATCTAGATAGGTGATCCTATAGCCCTGTGCATCAGAGATGCCCATCCAATTCAGTTTGATGGTAAAGGAGTCCACCATAACAGGTGCAGTGAAGTTAACCACTGATACGATTCCACCATCATCAAATACCAGAGGTTGCTTGGGAACTTTTTCTGATGCTTTTCCTTCTCCTGCTTGATTCACAGCTGTCACCTGTCAATCAAACAAAATATGCTTTATATAAAATCTAATCAAAACACATTATATCAACATTTCATTACAATCCCATAAAAAACATTACACTTTTTTTTTGGGCTACTCTGTACATACAGGTTCTTATAAAAGGGTACTGTGGGTTATATTTGTGCTTTGATGCTTGAAATAAAAATTTTTATGAATCAGTTGTTAGTACATTTTAATGTAATCAAGTAGGCATCCTAGTAATGAAGGAGTCAAACACAACACACAAATTTACTGTGAATTATATACAGTCAAATCGAAATATCAAAATCAACTTCAATAAACCATGAAGTTTGTTTTATATGTATCAATTAACAAATCCAATAGACAACAAAGAATACTTATTCATGCACATGTATATCAATAAAATAAAAACATTTTTCCATAAGAAACAGCCTTTAACCATATACTAGTACCAGTATAAGTGCTAGCTGCTTTCTGACGATGGATACTGTAAATTCCTTATATTACGCAAGTACTTAATTCCGCGATCCTGCTGGTTTGTATCAAACCGCGAGAATATAAAATCGCAAACGTGGAACTTTTCTCCTCATTTCTTATAGTTTTCAACTCTCAGAAAATAATGGCAAGATTTTAAAATCCACGAAGGATGCTTCTCGCGATTTTACGCGGATATTATTTCCTCGTGTTTAATTAGGAATCTACAGTATTAGACAAT
Organism: Magallana hongkongensis; assembly: GCA_016163765.1. Classification (NCBI taxonomy): domain Eukaryota; kingdom Metazoa; phylum Mollusca; class Bivalvia; order Ostreida; family Ostreidae; genus Magallana; species Magallana hongkongensis. The sequence goes on along the minus strand of WFKH01011581.1, from coordinate 41,268,420 downwards.
GTGCAATAAAATTTTTGGGTACCATGGTGATTCCAGGATTTTGGTGTGGGAATTAATGAAGGGTAGTAAAGTATATGTACATTGAAGGCTCTGCTGCCTGGTGCATTTTTGAGCTGCTCTATTTTTGGTAAAAAAATGTGGTTGATCCTTTGTTGAATATTACAACTCAATTTAATTAAATACAGGACAATTTTGATATAAGCCCATGAAATCTAGAGGATCCTAATCAGAAAATATAGAGGCAGTAATGCCCTTCATTTCAAGCAAGTAATTCCCTCAGTTTTTCAAGGCCTCATACAACATTAACAATGGCTATATTTAAAATCCTTTACCATGCAACTAAAGCTGGTAAATTATCACTGAAAGATATTGAAAGCTCAGAAAAAAAGGCCAACTTTTTTTTACTTTTCATGTTGAATTTGGAAGGAAAAGCTGTATATATTATGATTGATGGTGGTCAGGTTTGGCAATTAATTCAGGGAACTGTTAAACTCACATAAGTTTAAGAACACACTGGTAAATATTCAAAACAGACATTACTATTTATCTGTTATAATACAGTAGACTTAAGCTTACATGTATGATTGAATTAAAGTCATTTCTCAATATTCAAATTATATAATGTACATATAGTATTACATTTAATCCTTTTGCATTAGTACATATTGAATTATTATCAAAATTTCAAATCTAGCGGCATTGCTTAATATTCATTTCCCAACTAGATTACCTGTGAATACAGAAATTCTTGAGTTCAATGAAAGATCTTACCCAGAACTGGTTCTTTTAATGTACCAGGTACTTACTCAGAACTGGTTCCGTTATCATGTACTTACCCAGAACTGGTACTTTTTCATGTACTCCAGATTCTCCCGACCGAACACGAAGGAATTGGTCGTGCCAGGAACAGAGATCATGGAGGTCACATTGTTTGATGCAGCTTTCCAGAAAATCTAGATAAAAATATTACAGCTTTTAAAATTGATTGAAAAATTTATATACACTATTATACATATTTTTCATGTATTATACACTGTATATTTACTTTGCTGGAATAAAAAACATTGAAAAATTCATAAACTGAGTCTAATTAATTCTCACACACATGTAATTGTACAGTGTATACTAGTATTAATCATGAACTGTCTTTGGTTACCAAACATGCACAATGCACATGTATCTATAGCTACATGTATAAAAATCAAACTTTTCTTCATATGGCAACAGAAATCCATTTATTCATTTTTTTTCATATGAAAAAAACCCCCATTAACACTGAGGTTTCTTTTTACCAGTAAAAATTTGAAAACAGAGAAATATCTAAATGTAAATAAATAACCTATAGCCACTTATCGCAAAGCTCACTTGGGTGTATTCGCTGCGAGCGATAAACTGATGCGTTGAGTGACGACACTATTGGGATCACGAGTTGCAGTTATAAAACAAGCATTTTCATTGGCCGTTTTATTACCCACCCACTCTTACCTACTAACGTGGTATTGTTAATTTATGCACCAACTGCCAGATGTGTCGTTCAACTCTGTATCTGAACTGCAAACACTAAATCACTGCAATAATTGACAGTTCTCACAATAATCGCTTCTTCTTTTTTTGTATAAACAATTGTCAAAAACACGCTGTTTAAACAGGTTCAATCCCCAATTCATTTTTCAGTATAATACATACTTCATCGATAAATTCAAATCATTTTAACGCATCAATTTAAGATGAGGCAGTATTTATTTTGTTGTAGCTTATTCCAAAGAATTCACAACAGAAACTGACAATAAATATTACGTATATTGCATTTTATTGAACTTTGACCGATTAATATGACACACTTAGAACTACAAGTGTGCATGTGTTTTCAAACATACACAAAATTTGAAATTTACGGCATATGTACACGTGTTCAATAACTGATCTGTGATTAACGTTATTTTGTAACTCACTTAGTCTGTAGAAACATTCATTTTATTAAATGTTCCTCGATATTCATCAGACAATATTTACTACTGATGTTGACACTTTACTTGCCGCTGATTTTCTCTCAAACACGCTAATCGACCTCGGATTGTAAAATTCACGTGCAGATCGAGTCGCCATTTTACGGTCAGTTTTCCATGTATATAAACAAACCACACTTCTTCATTTTGCGGAGCTGGTGACGATGTTTCAAAGATTTTCAGTACAGATTTTTTGTAAACAAAAAAGTGAAGACGTATGCTGTAAAACGTCTAATGGATTTCACGGCGTGTCAACCCGATTTTCCTGTGGTATCTACATTTTGCAACAAGTTTTTTGTGAGGAAAAACTGTTCAACTCATGCGATTTTTCATATACATATATGGTACATTATGAACGGTAACATAAAATTTATTTGTTCACTAAACAGTTTCTGACGAATTTTTTTCACAATGAACTGAATAACATTATTCGATAAGCGAAGTACAATCTGTGACTGATAATCCATATGCGCCGATCCCTGCTTTTAGGGAACTTTTCTTTTTCTTTTTTCTTTTCATTAACATTATTTACACATGTACGTAAACATCGCCCCGTTTGTTATCAAATAACTGTGTATGTAATTTTAAACTTGCTAGTACAACTTTATGAGAAGTTTTCTTTCTCCGACATATCTTTCCACGTGTTAGCATCATGTTCTCAACATGCATTTGATGAATGGGCGGGTCTATATAAATGCGCCAATCAGAATCTTTATTGCGAATCGCAATTGAAATACACACCGTCTAGAAAGAGTCATCACTCAACGCAATGCTACATCGCTCGCAGCGAATACACCCAAGTGAGCTTTGCGATAATATACATGTATAAATGTACTACATAACTATATATACATGTATACCTTGTATCTGTCGATATCCTCTGGGCGGGAGCCCGGGGGGATTACCCAGGAGAAGGTGACTGTCAGGTGGTCAGTGGAATAGCTCACTGATGGAGACCCAGGGGAAAATGGCACTGGCAAAATAAACAAAGTCAAACCATACAGAAAAACACACTGTGGATCAAGTTTCAAATTGCTTTGATCTGAAGTTAGATGGTTTCATTTTTAAACTAAATGTACATAATATATATCTACATGTAATTTCATACCTTAATTGCTATTATTTAAAAATACAGAGAAAAAGCTAATGGAGAGCTGTCAGACTTATATAAGTTTAATCACAGGTACACATGTAGTTTACACATGTGCTATTTTCAATGTCGAGCAGTTATTCAGAGCTCACTGAATTATCTTCCCTTAGTTTCCAACAACTACATGTAATTGTTCCATGTATGGAGTCTTAACAATTTACCATAGACTTGTGAAAATAATTGCTCAAAATTTAATGTGGTTACCTTTGCAAGCAATAGTTAAAAACATGTAAAAAAAAAAAATGCATTTGATTCTCTTAACAAGCAGATGCTTAAACTTTTATTTAGCTACCTGGGAAACTCACTATAAACAATAAATTTAGTGAAAATCTAGTGACAATTAAATCTGACTATAATGAAAAAACACATAAAATAAAAATGCATTCCATTCTAAGCACCTTCTTGTAGAGTTGTCACTTCAATAGGTTCCACTGCAAAGTTGATCATGTGGTTGGGGCGGATAACGTACACCGTAATCTCATAGGGGGTGGCAGGTCTCACATTCTTCAAGACGTATTGTGTCTGGGTCAAATTCTGTGTTGTATTCACCCAAGTTCTTTCATTGTCTTTCTCTCTGTTATCAAAATACAGGGTAAAAAGAGACTTATGGTCATAATCCATTATCACGTAATTTTAAAACACCCACATCACAACGATCAGCTAGTTAACCACAAAAAGCTACATGTACAGGAGTTTACATAATATGAAATATTTCGATACCTATGAAGCTGTACTTACAGATAAGATACAATGTATTTCAGCTTTTCATTTTTGTAGTCAGATGGGGGCTCCCATGAGATACGTATATTTCCTTC
>WFKH01011581.1:41254449-41259449 GCA_016163765.1 Magallana hongkongensis | reverse complement strand
CTGAATTGGGATTGATAAATCCTACGCCATAAAAATATCACAGAAACATGCATATTTACATGTTTACTATACTCCTTTTCTTCCTACTCATGTTTTGGAATTCAAAGAATGTTTTATCATCTTTTTGAAAATGAACACTAGCCATAACAAAAAGTTGACAATGCAAGCTGACCAAACAAAAAGACCGTATGCACTTACTAGTTGAGGTACAGTTCATTTCATCGCTGCCGTCCCTGCAGTCTTCCTCGCCGTCACAGCGCCAGCTGCTGTAGATACACTGGTTACGGTCAGCACACGCCCACTTGTATGACGGACAGCTGGTTGTGTTACAGTGGACCTCGTCTGACCCGTCCACGCAGTCGTTGCGACCGTCACACACGGTGCTCACAGGGATACACTTGGGCTGGTGCTTGGCACAGTGGAATTCCTCAGGACTACAGGTTTCTATAGCAAGATGAAGAGAGTTTACATGTTAAAGTCAGCTCTTAATTCAATTGTCAATTTGTATACATGTATGTATTCAATTTGATAAATAAATGTTATTCAATCTGAGTGCAAGACGAACCCACAGATTTACGAAAAATATGATCTAACCTGCTACATATATGAATGCAATTTTTTTAATTTTTCTAAGTGCATGCACTAATAAACATTTCCTAGTAAATGTAATTTACATGTAATCTTAAAAAATAGAATTGAATTTCGTTCTGAATACAACTAACAAGAAATACTAATATCAGTCTAGAGTTATAAGAGTATATGTACTAGTATTTGTTTTCCTTAGCTATCATAAAACTGAACAATCTTGTGTTTAACAGACAACATGATTTTAAAAAATACCTTTAATATATTTTCATTTTTATCAAATAAGCTTACCATTGTAATGACAGTTCTTTTCATCACTGTTGTCATGGCAGTCATCGTCATAATCACAGGTCCAGTTTCTGGGTATACACCGACGGTTATCACAGGTATACTGTGCACTGGTACACTGGCCATATGCTGTCAAAATGCATAATAGTACATTGAATTTCCTAATCAATTCTGGTGGAGCTACATGTAAATCTGGGCATGCACAATTACTGGTAATCAAAATTATGAAAAACTTGAAAAATTTACACACTGTAAAAGTGGTTATTAATGCGTGGGGGAAATTTACACTAGTTACTCAAAGCTCAAAACCGTGTATAATACCCCTGTGCGTATGGTAAAAAAATAACAAGAAAAAAGCTGTCAATGTGACAGCAAACCGGTTTTTCTTTTGTGTGAACAGTATACATTATCCATTTGTCAAGTTTGAACCCTGAATTGATAAACACTACCTTTTCAGGAAATTGGGGTACTCTTTATGCAATATTTTGCCAAAAAATAACAAAGTTCAACAGCTGGTATTTTTTCTATAAATTATCAGAAATCAAAACCCAAAAAATATGCACATCTCTGATGTACATGTATGTACAATTAATCTGCAAAACAACAACTTCCTATATTGAAAACTGTAGGAGGATTTATCCGTACAATAGGGGTACCCTATATGCAATATTATGCGAAAAAATTACGAAGTTCAACAACTGATGATATTTTTTCATAAATTATCAAAAATCAATATCCAAGTATATGCATCTCTGATATATGCACAATTGATCTGCAAAGCAACAACTTCATCGTGAAAACTATAGGTGGAGTTATCGGTACAATAGGGGTACCCTTTTGGCAGCTGCCCACCTGCCCGCCCGCCATTTTTACCATTTCAATAACCGGATTTTTCCTTTGGAAAACCTGGTTAAAAACTTCAGTCTGGTAAATCATGCATCCGTGTATTTAATACCCACGCATATTGTTTAATTATAGAAAACGCATACTTAACCACCAGCGTAAATAACCACTTTTACAGTAGTTATTATGAATTTATTAAGGATTTTAATATACATAAACCTGATTTTAAAGGGATAAGACTATCAGTTTCCAATTGGATTCATATCAAGGAAAATTGAATTACTTTGAGAGAGATATGAAAACCTGACAAAATAATATCTCAGTCTATTCTCAATGGTTTAATATACAGATAAACAAGATTATTTTAAAAGAATCACTCTAACAACAGTTCAACCCAATAACTGTGAGGGTGAATGATTGGCTGATATATATATGTAATTACAACAGTTGGCTTCATCACTCCCATCATCACAGTCGTTGTCATGGTCACAGTGCCAGCGATCGGGGATACAGGCTCCGGATTTACACTGGAAGTGGCCCGTCGAACATTCCAAGTAAGCTGAAACAATCATTGTTATTACTTAGATCCACAATAAGTAACCAACAGTTGAAACAAAATTGTGCCATTAATGTACACTTGGTGCCAAAACACAGTACATGTGATTATTTGGCTGATTCTCCGAACGCCTACTGCCCAATTATCATTATTCAATTATACTGGGCAATTATGGGGCCTTCTAAAGGGGCACAGGTAGACTTTACCTGTGTTTCCTTGAATGAAAAATAATATAACAGTTTGTCATTTTTGTTAAATTTTGAATGTCTTTATAATTAAAATTGTTGCATAAATAAAAAGAAAACATTGAATCAATTTTAATATATTTATTTAATTTATTAGCACTACATATAATTTAAAACAATAAAATAATGTTTTAAAATTGCATAACATTTTATATACAATTTCCTTTTTATTATGACACATAGCACTGTTTTATAACAAACTCATAAATACATGGTTGTCTAAAATATAAATAACAATTCAAAATGACATAAAGTTTTAAAAAGTATAATTCATACCAGTATATATACAATATTTACACAGATACTAATATGGGCACGGAGTCTGTCTTAATGTCCTTTCACTTTCACTGTCACTATGTCAATGTCCTAAATGAAGAAGTTCCGATGCTGAATCTGCATAGGTCATAAGGTCGATGATCCCGTCTTAGTATCGCTCCTTCAGGGTCTGCAGTCTCCTCTTGATGTTCGCGTACTTCTTTGTCGGTTGACAAATGGTTCCTCCTGCTTGTTTCTGGATCTGTAGAATTTCTTTGCCGTTCTGGATGTCCTTGAAGATCTTGATGACAGTGTAGATGTTTGGGTGCGCGTGTAGGGCCATCCTCTTCAGCTTCCCGTGCCATGCTTCTAAGTTGTTATTGGTCCGTGGTCCATTGGTTCCTAAGTGATTCCAAATAAGTCTGTCACCATTCACCCACTGTTCTGTCACATAGTCTGTAAAGGTCTCTGTCACTTCCGTCAGGTCGGCTTCATCGCGGTTTTCCAGGGCTTGGAACCACACGTCTTCGATGCTGTCTAGAGGAACTAAGGGTAGGACGGCTGTTCTTCTTATCAGTTTCTTCATGTTGTCATCTTCTCTGTAGGGGATCTGTAAACCTGTGATCTGTGACTTGCGCCAAACAGCCTGTGTGAAATGGAAGAAACATCCTTTGATGGTGATTCCGGGGAAAACGTCTCTGATGGAGTTATGTACTGCAGTTTCGAAGTCGGCAAGGGCACTGGTGGGAGAGAACTGCAGGCCGAGGTCGTTCATCTTGACGGGGAAGAAAGGCATACACAACAGATGTCATCTGGTCGTCAGTCATGATGTGGATGGTGAAGATCTGGTAGAACAGGCTGGGGCAGGTGTAGAAGGTTCCATCGCAGAAGAAGGTCTCGGAGGCAGCAAGGTCTTGAAGGTTGTCTGTTGTCACAAACACAAGTATCCTGTTGTTCTGGAAGATGTCATCTAGTAGAAGGAATGGTTGTCCCGTCTCTGTCTCTGTCCATTTCCCCTCCAGTCTGATGTCTGCTGTAGTCTTTGGAAGTGGTGGTGTCTGTTTCCTGCGGGCTCTGTAGAGTGATGACCTGGCGGTGTTGAAAGTCGGCAGCCTCTCGATGAGCTCTCTGCTGGTGTCGTCCCATTCGTTGTCTTGGAGTTTGTTGAGTTCTTCGCTGAAAATGGAGGGGATGGGCTTAACTTCATCTGTACATCTTCTGGAGATGGCTGTCATAATTTGTTTGGCGACAACTTCAGTGTGGTCCGCTGCATGGGTGTGTTGCTGTCGTCCAAAACCTGTGGGGATGTCGTTCTCTGTTGAGATACTGGCGGAACATCCAGATGTAGTGCACCTCCAGAAGATCTTGTTGTCCGTCCTTCGATTTACCCGGTAAATATAGCCATTGAATGCGAGATTACGTCCCCCTCTTCTGTTGGTGATGAACTTAACGTTGATCTGTGCATTTGCCATTGTGAGTGAAAAGTGATGATGTCTGGATTCTTTCCTTCTATTTATACAATTCTGCAGCTTGTGTTCATTTATTTACAGCATGGAAGAGTTCGGTTCAACATCATTTATTTACAGCTTGGATGAGTTCGGTTCAACATCATTTATTTGCAGCTTGGATGAGTTCAGTTTAACATCATTTATTTACAGCTTGGATGAGTTCAGTTCAACATCTTTACAGTAATTGATTTTAAAACTAATATTTAAAAAATATCAAAGTGAATTCTTTTTACCATAATGATGTTCAATTACTTGGTTTTATGACTTTGTAATTAAAAAATTTTAAGCTTATGTCGTTCATTTATTCACAGCTTGGACAAATTTTTTGAAGAAAGTGATTTTTTATCATAATTTTATCTCAGTCATAATTTAGATAATCATCATTTAAAATCTCTGATTTTAATTTATACCTTAAGATATAATGTTTTATTTTTATTTTGTTAAGATGTAAATTCAAAAATGAAGAAAGATATTTAATTTTTATTTTTTTTTTAATAATATTTAATGATTATTTTATTTCACTGAAACATTTAGGTTATTAAAAAAAATGGTATTTTTAATATAATGTCAGGTACATGCAGCCATTAGCACTATTTATTGCATCTTTTTCTTTTTTTAAATTAAAAATAAGACAATTAAAAGTATATTAAATTAAAAGTATACACAGGTAAAGTCTACCTGTGTCCCAAAGTATATACAGGTAAAGTCTACCTGTGTCCC
>WFKH01011581.1:41186696-41220642 GCA_016163765.1 Magallana hongkongensis | reverse complement strand
TTTAGGAACCTTTTCTATCAATGACATTTTGTTTATGCCACATTTGATTTGATACGAGTTACAGTAGACAAACAGAAGACAAACTGGTTTCCATTTTGTCGGTTCATTTGAGCCTTTTATCCTCCCTGCTTCTTGGATGGGTTGACTATGTAGTTATTTTCCTTGGATACTTATAGGTTGTTTAGTGTACTAGCCTGAGGTGTTTTCTTGCAGTACTTTAGCTCTGTGGTGCTAATGTGGTAGCTATATCTGTACCATAGTCTCTCATCAATAAATTCTAAATCCACCCAACTATACAGAGTCCTCTTTGAAACTCTGTCCTTCACTAGGTCAATCCAATTTCTCGATTCCTATAAGTCTGCATAGCCAAGACGCAAATTCATCAAAAGTTAAACATACCGTACATCCTATTGGTTGGCGAAAGCGCCATAACTATAAATTTTCCTCTAAAAAGCTCATCGTTAGCAATCTAAGCCAAAACGAGCACGTACCTTACATTACGACGACTTTTGCAATGTGGTCCTTTTAAAAAAAGTAATAAGTACATTTAATCTGACTACTATTTAGTCTAAGATAGGTTGCCTTATAGGTGATTCGAATTTTTTCTTTTACACTGTGTATGTTTTAGTCGGTAAAGGGATCTTATGTGGCGGAGATGGCCGTCTGGTGAATATGCTGAAGGAAAGTTTAAACAGTGTACAATGTGAATATGATTTGTATTCACTGAATTTATAGACTGTAGTAGAAACAAGACATATCATTCATTTCCGACGTCGCCATTTCTTTGACTGTACCGTTTACTTGGCGCAACAGTTACAGCGACAATATCTTTGAATATTTACATTTTCAACTGTCTTTGTCTGAGATAACATTACGAATCAATTTTGAACCCTAAAACCCAATAACGTCATAAAACATGAGTGACACAAAATGGGCGTGTCTTATAGCATAACCGAGAGACGGTATTGGCTGCGCCGCGCAGTAATACATACTAGCATGCGCTACACGAAAAAATAGTGATTTTAAATAATGCTGTTTTAAAGTGTACAAATTGGAAATAATGTAAATATAAGTAATAAGGAATCATTCTTTGAATATTATGAGGTGATAATTTCGGTCGGAGCGTGGTCAAATCTATCATAAAGCCCTTCGGGCTTTATTGGATTTGACCACACCCCGACCGAAATTATAACCTCATAATACTTATTATAATAAAGAATGATTCCTTATTCCTTAATTCAGTCTTTGAAAGAAAACGACCAAATATACTCTTCGCTGCCATCGGTTTCACCAGCAGATATTTCCAAAGACTGCACAAACGTAAGAGTTTAGGGGCGTGTCAATTTGTTTCCGGTGCAGATTTATCATCCAATCAAATTGCATAATATGATGTCATAACGTTACGTTTTTATTAATATCTCCAATTTTAATTTAACAAAGTAGACAATTTATGACAATCAGGTAGCTTTAAAAAATCGAAAAGAAACTTGCAGTCGATGAAAACAGAATGATTAGACCTTGGAATTTGCATAATGAACAGTTCATTTGTTTGTTCGCCGACAGTTATTCGTTATTTATGAGGTTTGATATGAAAATTTTGTAAATTCTGTATAATTCAGAAGATTAGATAAACAAAATGATAAATGAAAAATAAAAATTGCGAGTTGAATTCTCTAACTACATGCATATGCACTGAGAAATTAGGGTCTCTGCGTTCTATGCTCGACCAGTCGGTCGTCTTTTCTTGAATGTATTTAACTGACTTAACCTGGGCAATGTATAATCAGGCTTCATACTTCAACATTCGGCTGCTTTAGGACATTTGAAAAGAGTATCAATGTAATCATAGACAACAGGAAACGAATAAGATTTAGAACCTTTAGGATATCGACCCTCCGGATTGTCATCTTGACAGCGTAAATTAGTAAATCGAAGAGTCGCTTGCTAGATAAAACTTTTTTTTAATCATTTGCAAAAAAAGAAGGTTTTCCCAGAAATCAGAAATCTATTGATTTCTCGACGAAAGTGCAATCTGAAAAACAAACATTCTGCTGAAGTCCACTTTTTGTTAAAATCAAATATTGATTTCCAAATATGTTTATTCAACCATCGTGAAAACCAGACAAAGCGATTGTCAAATTATGACGGTAAACGATGTTTTTACTATAATAATTGACTGACTATTACTGGACATGCGTTGAAAACAATCAAATAGTATTCTAGGGGACGTTAGGAGAGACAATTGACCCAGACAATTGAGTCTGGAGGCTGCGAGTTCATGAAGTGCTGGGCTACCTTCCTGTTTGTTATGATAAAGTTGTTGTTTCTTTGCCATTAATTTTTGTTGGCTTAATGGAGCTAACAAGGTGGAATTCTATGTAGCAGCATTAATACAAAAGATGCGTTATTCAATTTGTCTGTAAAGCACGTTGAAAATTTACAAGGCTGTGTTTTCTCAAATCGTTAATTCTTTAAATTGCTGACATATGCATAAATTACTCTAGAGTAAAGAGTGGATACCCATAAATCATATCATGATTTTCAGATGTCGAGTTGTTATGTTGCAACAAATTATATTGATGGAAGCACTTAAATGTTTTCGTCTTTTTTAACAAATATAATAACTAATTTTGAATTAATTTTTTATTTTTGTGCGAACTTTTGAAATTTACTTAGTATTCCTCGAACGATTACGCTAGAACAATACAAAAGATAACTATTTAGTGTGCATACTATGACTATTTACTACGTACAAACTATAGAGATCCATTCATCAACTGGTAGTACAGAGTTCAGTTGTACAATTGCATCATTTATCAGAAGTTGCTGTATCTCTGTATATTGTCTAATAAGTTGATAAATAAAGTCCTGGTACAGCAAACAATACTTAAATAATTATATAAAACAGAATGCGACAGTCTTAATTAAATAAGATGTTTACTGTTAGCGCTTTCAGCCATGTTGACTAACAAGTATAATATGTATTTAGTATATATACCAGTATATTTGTTCCGACTCTCATTAGCACGGCCTTTCAGTGTATACATTCGCCCTAGTTCTTTTTCCAGGTACCATTGTCACATTCTATGATGTCCCCTATAGTGCTGTATTTATCTTTTGGAATCTGTTGTAATAAACTGCCCTGAGAGAGGTTGGAAACGAATTGTTCAGCATGCTTCATGATTGTGTAAATATTAGTTCAAGAGCAATGGGGCGTGCCATTATAAACGAGGAGAAATTGTGCATCAAACAATTAAAGCAGTTCTTAACCCCTCTAGTGCAATTCGAGATCGATGAATTGGAAGAGACAATGATGATGGGGTTTCCGATTTTCTTATCTGTTTCCCTGAGAAATATACTTATCTAATCTGCCATTCTGTTCAGAACAGTTTCCTGACATTTTGCAATGTTACAAGAGCCTTCATCAATCAAAAACTTCATATGAATCGTCGAATGATGAACACTCGCCGTTAATTTTTTAAAGACTTCTTCCTTTATGGTAACAGTTGAACTACATGACTTCGTCTTGATTTTGAGAATGAAGGTTATTGGACCAGCATGCAGCTTTTATCAAATTATGTAATAATGTTCTTAGAAGGTTATCATTATAAGCAGACAAAATTGCGTCTACAAAAAAAAAACCACATTACGTGTATTTAGTTTCTATATTAGGTCCTCTTGTGACGTCACAGCCTGGTTTTTATCGTAATCAGGATAAATGGGGGGAAAATCCAGCCCATGTCACGTTGAAAGACAATGTGCAAAGTCCCCAGAATCAATTAAAAACCAAGTCTGAGAATGGGTTGAATTAAAAGAGACACTTAACGAAATGACTACTCGCCTAAAATCTATAAATGTTACGTAATGAAACAAGAAATCAGAAGATCAGAAAGATAAACGTAGAGGATATAGCTGTGCAATTTGTCGTATTTGCCTTGAATCTTTCATAAACATTTGGACAAGGTTTGTTTTCTACTCACATTAATTTAAACCATGTTTGACAATCATTTCGATTTTTCCTTAATTGGAGTGTTGTATTTTGAAATACTGCGATACGGGGGAAATGTTGTAACAATATGCAGCTTACACTGAACATAATTATACACTAATTCTAGAGAACAACGGATATCCAGCAGGTATCATTATTATTATCTTAGTTATAGGTCCAAAGCAACAACAATAAAGCGCCCACAGAGAAACTTGAACCTTTCGATGCACAGTGATTCAAAGATTTGATAAGAGTGCGTTTATAGTATTTTGGTGATTGAATGAAGAAAATTGCACTTTAACACCAATATGTGGGAAATTTGCTTTTAATCTGAAAGCAAAGGAACCTGTTTACTCTTTGAAATAGACATTTTGAGTCTTAAAGTCAAAGGCCTATCATTGACTTCTTTTTGTATCTAAGTAAAAGAAATCCAGAATAGATATCGTAGACAGTTTTGCTTCTTCGCGATTCTAACCGCCTGATGTTGATTTAAACCCCAACGCAATCAAACTATAAAGAAACCACATGATAAACATTCTTTATTGACAGAATATGAACAACTAAAGAATTACTTCAAGCTGTTGTCTGTAAATTCTTTCTCCGTGGGTTGTACTTATCCGGAGATTTTTTTTACTGGCGAACTAATTTCAAAATTAGCTCGTTTACCCATGACCTAGATAAGAAATACAAAAAACACGAAAAACTTCTATCAAAAATTCACCTGTAACCCCACCCCCAAATTAAAAAAAAAACAAAAAACAAAAATAATTAAAAGCAAAAAAAACAACAACAACAAAACCCACCCCAAACACCCCCCCCCCCCCAAAAAAAAACCCAGCAACGAGAACTCTAAATATAGACAAAAAATAAGAAATTCCATTTGTTTTGCCTCTCCCAAATATAAGGCTAAAAATTCTTCATAGTGCTAGCCTCCTACGCGGGAATTCATCATTGAATCGAACAAAAAGGTTTGCTGTCAGACAGGCATCAAGATTCGTACAGTGCCACATAGATCAGCCCTACTCCGACGTATTAAAAGAATTACACTAATTCAACGAGGTTAAATCAGTACAAAAAGAATACTAGTACTCATGTCAACTGAGTATAAAAACGTTTTCTAGGCTCCCACTATTCCCAATTCAGAAGAGTTCATTGTCAGAACTATATGAACGGAAAATAGAAATTTAACAATAATTTGTTTCTGTACGGATTATTTAGTATTTTATTAATTGTACAGTGTGATCAAAATTATGGACCAGTGCATCATTATATAAATGAAGTGAAAAGGCGAATCTTAAAATGATTAATAACAGCAAATAGTATAGGGTTGGCGAAATTGCATTTTGATAAATATTTCATAGCATTTTGACAGACAAGGGTAAAATAGTATCCTCATTTGTTTTAGGTTATGATAAGTTAAATTTGAATTAACAACTGCACTTAAAATAAATAACTTCCTTTAAAGCACTCATGTACATGTATCAGTGTTAAGCACAAAACATGTTGGGTTTTTTTTTTTTCAAGGGCCTTCGAGAAATTTGAGATAAAATACCGTTAGTTATAATTATGTAAACAATAAACTTCAGTTTCTTCCTTGTGACATGTAAAATCATATTTCGTTCGTTTCTCAGAATCTTTAATATTTTTGTTTGTTAACAATCAAAGACCAGGTTACAAATAATTGCAATGACCAAATCTGAAAAAGAAAAAAATGTTCACATCGTGAATTTTGCTTTCAGTCATTTTATCGATTCTCCTTTCGAAAAAAAGCATAAATCTCATCACTTAGTCAACGGTTATCTTGTCTTTCTTACTGAATTTCTTAGAAGAGTCATGTGTTCGATAAGACACGAACCGAAGAATTTCCTTCTCATTTATTTTTGGTGTAGATTACATGACATTCTCTTGATGCGTTCTAAACAATTCTTACTCAGTTCCAGCAAATTCACATTCGTGTCAGCATGTCCAACCTTGATTCCGTGAGTAGTTTTCTTTCCCTTTAAACAACTCACCTGCACTTACCGAGTGAACTCTTATAGCGAGCGTATGGAATGTGATCTTGTGCCAATTAAGTGATAATCATTCAAAATGAATTACATGAAATCGCCATGAGCTCCATTGCCTCTTATTATTGGCTTTCGTTCAACGTCTGGGGTTCAATTTTTACTTAGGACAACTTTGGTGCGTTTCTTCTTGCAGAGCAACTCATATCATAGCTATTTTCAATCCTGTTTTTCTCCCATCCTGTAGCTTCTACAATGAAAATAATATTCTTTTTCCTATGTTATTGCAACTTACTTAATACTGAATTCAGAATTTGTTGTGCTATCTTGTTGATTCATGTTGTTGATCTTTGATAAACGTTTAATGGTGACATTTGTATGTAACAGCTTTAAGAGAAGATTGCCCTAAAAAGATAGGAAAACTGTCTTAATTAGTCGACAGAACTTTTACAAGAATTCTGAAATTCTACTGAAATCTGCCCCAGAAGCAAAATGTAATCGAACAACTGTAAAATACTGTTACCGTAAAATACTTTCAATAGATTAGAAAATATGACGAATCCCTATTCCCTACAATTATGGGATTTTCAATTTTTGGATAGCATCAAAGCACTGAAAGCAATAACCCAGACGCAACATCCACGGTAGAACATTATCATGCATGTATTTTTGTTACATTTCCTGAATTTTCATTTAAAAACTCCTATTGAACAATATATTGAATAGACATGGGGGCGAAAACAAGCGTTATCTTTTATAAATAGCCATAAGGCTCATAAAGAAAAGCGAGTTTCATCGCATATTTTCTTGGTAATATCAAAAATTTAAAAAAGCAAAGGAAACACAATTTGGTTGTTTCAGCGAATGATATGTGTTGGATATGATGCATAAATCAGCTTATGATGCATAAAGCAGTGATTTCGGATTGGTCATTTAGTGGAATCGATAACCTTCACCTGACAAGGGGAGCGTTGACAATGGAACGACTCGCTGTCTCAGACTCCGCAACGAACGCGCACCTGCTGGCATCCCGGCGATCCCGTATTCCTATATATAACGGTCGAATCGACTCTTGTCGAGGCAAAAGCAACTCGGTGAATGAAATGTGTTGCTTCTGATTGTCTTCTCCACATCACTTAGACAGAAGGTTCGAATACCATTCTTTACCAATTTTTTTTTACGCCATCTTGTTAAATAAATTTATTCGAATATGGCTGGATTACAACAATTTGTCGGGTCATGGCAAGAAACGGAAAAAGAGGGGTTCGAGGAAATGGCCACTGCCTTAGGTAAGTCTAAATTATGGGTTTTTAATTGTTTTCCCCCCAATAAATTTGTCTCATTTGCATAAAAAAAAACCATTGGTATGTCCAAACTTATATCTTACTTTTTGCACAGACAAGTCAAGTTAGCAAGTTTTAAGACTCTTTACTAAGAGAGTAACAATAGTAAAAAAAAAAAGTTGTTTGTCTGGTGTTCATTCCTTGTAAAAGGTTTGTAGAACACACTCTGGAAGAGATTGAAGATGACAGTAACCGTAAATTGTTATATATTATCTGTTGCATGGCCGACATAGCAGGAATAGCGAGAAAATCTTTGATTCACGTCTTTCTTCCCAGAACACACGAAGTCTACTACGAGAAGTTATAATATTAATCTGATGTTATGTAAAGCATCAACGATAAACCGATGAAGCCAGAATTAGCTTGTAAAACGCACACCGCAGTAATGCTTAAAGAAGAGAAAGAAAACACACGCCTTGCAGTAAATATTTAATGGGAGGGGTAGAGAAAGATGTAATAAATTGACGACTCATGAAAATTATGATTGCCAAAAAATTTTCTTGGTTTATATTGAAATTGATCTAAGCCCATTGTGAAAATTAAAAAAAAATTAAATGTTAGGATTGTTTGAAATTTGAAATCCATACTTCTTTGGTAAAATAAAACGTACATGTATATAATTATGATATTAAATATCTAAATAATTTAGATGTGTAAGACAAATGTTTCCGTTATCTCATTTTCAAACACAATAATCAAAAGTTTCAAATATTTCCCTTTTTAACTGAGTGAAGGGTTTATTATATTTTATTTATTATATAGTATGCTTAAAATTAAATAAATTCAGATTTAATTGTATCAAGCCACAACACAAAAAGCATTTCATCACTCTGCTTATGTCAATCGTACTTTATCAATCGGTTGTTGAAATATTATGGCCTACTCAACTTTTTGTTTGCTAGGATGTGCTTTAAGATCCAACAACGAAGCTTTGCTCAAATAAGTCTCTTTAATAGTATAATGAAGACGTTTACAATTCAACCTGTCTGAGCATCTATTTTGGGTGGACTTTTTGGGAAATTAAGATTTATAAACACGCCGATGTTTCCGAAGAAAAATTTCAAAAAAATTCTTTTAAAAAAAACCTTTTTATAAATGATTCAATACTAAATTGCATGTACTTTACTTTCAATATTATTTTATATTACTAATACATAATATAAAAATCAAAAGAGGGTATTTTCAATATAGTTATATAGTGTACATCCTTTTGACCGATATATTCTTATATCCAAGTTCTTTCATTACTAGACTTAGCGACTCGTGTAATGAATATGGGGAGAAAAAATCATAAAATTTGAAAATTTATCGCTGCAGTGTGTTGATTTTGATTTACAATACAAAACACTACCTGAAATAATGCCAGAAACTATACATAATATTATTTCGAGCCGCAAAACAGTTTACGTTCGTTTCCATGAAATGTTTTTGGACAATGCAACTTTTATAAAAAAAAAAAAAAAAAAGTAAGTGAGAAGACTGAATGCCGTAAACATGTCGGGCAGATACCACGGGACCTGTGTCACTCCATTCCAGCAGATATCCATCGCGGGTTTTTTTTTTTTTGTCTATTAGGTTACCAAATTACGACATTAACCGAATTCCGGCATTCCATCCCTTGCGGGATCGATCATCATTGTGTATATTCGGGGCTCAATGTAGAGAGCCGCAGTCCTGTATCGTTAGGATTGAAGGCCAATTACATTAAATTAAAATCCATATCAAGCAAACTTCTGCTCCCCAAAATCCCAAAATAACAATCCTTAAAGCGTCTATTTTCGTTTACTTTCCCCCCCCCCCCCCCCCCCCCCCTCCACCCCCCCCCCCCACCCATTCCCCCCCCCCCCCCCCCAATAATAATAATAAAATATTGTAACACAAAGGTATGAAGTTTGAAACAGTCTCTACCTCGAGACATGGATAAGTTTGAGACAGCATCGCTTCCCTTAGGACACTCCGGAAATATTGCTTGTACTTTGTCGGAAAAGTCTGTCGACTCATTTAACGCTAATCACCATTTCAGTGTCACTGTCCTCAGATCGATATCGAGACATTTTGCCGAGGAAGACCGATTGTCTCGATTTTTAATTTTTTTTACCTTACCCTAGAGGGCATTATCGTCATTAAATTCAGACAATATGGCATATTTTTTAAAAATCGTCGACTGTTGTTTACTAGTTTTATTGTGAAACGGCTAAATAACTTATTTCGAGGAAGTTTTACTTTTGGTCGAGATTTAATTTTATCTTCTAAGTTTATAAAACTAATGCATCTGCAACACAGGGAGAGAATCATATTTGGCGGATTAATATATAAAAGAAAACCGTTCTCAGAGGAATGGTGGATACCAAACAAAATTACAGTAGGATTAGGACTATTGCTGATTAAATACATTAGACAAAACGATTTATAAAGTCCAAACAAATTAATCGCAAGATAACTAAAGTTTGTTACGATATAATTGAATGAATTCTATAAAATCATATTACTAATGAAATATCAGTGCCAATAAATAGCATGCAAACTTTGAAGAATAAATTAATAAATCGTCACTCTCGTAACTAACGGCATAAAAGAGAAAAACAATGCATGCAATAATCGTGAATTTAAACTCTTAACTTTTGTGATAACGAAAATCTGCTGCGATGGATTACGCCACTGCAGAATAATGTGAATCATAACTCTGATCAATAGAGTCTGAAATTAACTTGGGCAGTTTGCCTTTCTCCACTTTCGTATAGATTTTTCGGGGAAATGCGATAACAAAATCTAAATATGGAGACCTATTCTTTATCTCGAATAAAGAAAAGGGACATTAAATTGCCAGAAATAAATCATTTGCATGGCCATACTACTCGAAATCCTTGGGGTTTTGAGTTAAATGAATTGCATGCGGTTCAGACTTTGGCTGATGGATTTTGTGTTGGGAAGATCCCGGAAGTAATTTCGGTGTAAAAGTGTTTCTTTTTTTATATCCAGACCAGCAAATATTGCTGCCATTATTTTAGGAATGTCTAAAGAATTATGATTCACATAGTGTAAATAACGACCAAAACAGTTTTATCCAGTTCCGTTAATAATTATCTATAAACATACATGATCGTACAATATAATTATTAAACATTAATTTCATTATATTACATTACCTTTGCACAGTCAGAAGGTTTGCCAAAAATATTACATGAAATATCCTAATATGTGGTTTGTTTATATATTTATGACTTTAGAGTTCCTTGTCCAGAGACTCTTTTAAGATATTCCGCAGTGTATCATTTCGACCAGAATCCCTTCGCCTCTACAAACCTTTACTTCACAAAATTAATCGTTAATTAGGAGAGGAAATGAATACTTTTCCTCAAAAGTACTTTGATTTCTTTGGAAAAACTGAAAAAATATAGTGTACTTGAAATTCCACATCGTTTTCATGTTCATAAGATAAAGTATGAATTTACTCATTAACTCTTGTAGCAATGCAGTGACTCAGTAGACAGTACCGAATGAATCTATCGGTCTTAACCCCGAAATATGGGCATGTACCTAATTAACATGCAATGTTACACATGACATTCTCTATGCTTTATGCCAAAATTCGGTTCTCTGTCATGTTCAAAAGTCTGTTTACATATTATTTGCTTCATTTTATAATTCTTTCTCATTCGTTTATCTTTTATGAAGAGTGCAAACTTCCTCTCCAAAGTAAGTGAAAGAGTTTAGAGCTCTCCAGGAAAAAAAACAATATGCACTTCAATCCTTCTTTGTTTATGTGCACATAACTATTAGATGCACACGATCGCTGACTTGTAAAATTCTCATCGTGAAGTAGGACCACACATTTACTGTGAATCATACTTGATCGAATTGAAGAACAAGTACCTTGGGATGACATCAGTGCTGTGAGAAGAATGACCCGACCCGTCTCTTTTGTATAATATTGAATAAAGTAGAAGTAGCGTACAAAGATCATTTTTGAATTAAAAGAATGGTTGAAAGTTGTCTGTGTTACGCAATGATTATTATGAAGGTTTTCACTTCTGTTACAAAGTTGTGGCTTTTTCGCTACAGGGTTGTGGCTCTATTTTTGCGTATGGCCTTAAAACCAAATGCTTTGTTATTTTGGTACAAAATTCATTTTAAGAAGGTCCAGGTTTCTGATTACCCCAGCCAATATTGATTTTAATCCTGTTATAATGATGTCTCGAAATAAGTCCAAATCAGGGTTAGGTCAGAAGGTTCACTGAGAAATCCATCACTTTCAGGAAGGAATAATATAAAGTTGAATTATTTAAAGATATACCGGTGGTACTGTGTAATCATCCATGTTCATGTAGCTCAATTTTCGGAATATTCCGCTTGTTACCATCTTCCACGAATGTACATCCTCAACGAAATATTGCATTTGATCTCTATTTGTTGTTCGCAAAAAAGAATCCACGAAAATACGTGAAAAACCAGTTAGCCATGAAAATTGGCAACCGCGAATTTAAATGGTTATACAGTACACCTTAACATAAGAAAGTCAGCTGATGGCTGATTCATAAACACCCTTTGATACATTCACAGGTCTCCCTGCCGACAAGAAACAAATGTACCATGACGCAAGGACCGCCATATCGTACGCTGTGTCTGGGGACACTGTGACCATCAATGTGGGTCTGGTAGGGGCCCCTGGCGGCCGGCAATTTACCTTCAAGTTAGGAGAGAACTACGACTCGGCTGACCTAGATGGATCTCCAATGAAGGTATCTGTTCTCGCATTGGTTCTGATTCAACAATATGTCCTGATTTTCTTCTTCTCTGTATCATTCTGCCTGCACGATCCCTCATGAATTCTGAAATTTTTGAAAAATAGGTTATGTATAAAATTTGAGTACACGTAGTTTCAAAATGTCGATGGCCATCGTTGCAATTTTTTCTTTTGAGAGGTTAGGTTTTTTTTTCTGTTTTTCTTTCCAATTCGTCGTTGATTAATACATTCCTCTTATTTTAATGATTGAATATGAATGCAAGAATTATCATGAACAAAAAATGTTCAATTATGTTAGTTTTTTTATCTATCCATCGTCAGCACCATGTAACATCGTGTAGGTAAAATGTTAAAGAAGGACATTAGGAATCAGCTTAACTTAGAATATTCATGTACGTACCGTACCTAAGAATATGTTGCGCTACCGCGGTGATGAAGTTGTCTCAAGTTTGATTAATGTAGCCTACATGCATGATGTGCACATCTCGATAACAATGTAACATATCTGACTTCTTTTTTTTTCTTTCAGAGTCTGGTCAATTTAGAAGGTGACAAACTGGTAGAGAAACATACAAATCAAAACTTACACGGCGCAGAAATGAACATAACACGATGGATAGAAGGGGATAAAATGATGGTCGTACGTATCTGAATGAATTCATTCAATAAAAAGATATTTAATCATGATGAGAACAATGACTATATTTGTTGTCAGTTTTATGCGGGTTTTTTTCATGGTATGTCTACACTAAAATGAATTTGAGTGTAACGTTAGATATACAAATTATGTTTATAAAAGAAACGTAAAAGATACTAGTTACATACTTATTTTTTTCATTTTACAGCAAACTACATGTAACGGATTGTCCATGATGTCCAAATACAGTAAAGCCGATTGACCAATCATCAAGTTGTGTACATTATTGCCATCAGCCAATCGCAGGTCGTGTTACGACAGTTTTCAGAGCTATTCCTTTTTAGTAGCTGTTGTGTTGTGTTATGCAACGTTGGGTGTTCATCGCTTCATTTTCATCGAAAAATGAGGGAAAGGGTCGGGACATTCTCTCTTCAGTGTATGCTTAAAGCACCTTTTGTTTACTGAATGTCATTTATTTTGAATAAATGGTATGTGATACCACTAAACTTTCTTTTTTGTTTCTCCCATTATAAATACTTTAGCAATAAAAGTATACATCTATTCTACTCCATTCTGTTCTTATGATGATCGTAAAATAATGGCTAACATTTCATTTGTCTTATTTCATCTTCTTCTTGTGAGATATACACATTCAAGAGGACTACATCTAGGTAAGAATAAAATTTTTAAAATGTGTTTTAGGATAGGCCATCACCACAGTTGGAATATGTCCAGTAAAATACCTGATATATAGCTAACATATATATATAGCAGAAATTTAGAGAATCCGAAACTATTTTGGAAATTTATATGTGTTTTACTGTAAGGGGAATACTTGCAAGAATGATGGCTCAATAAAGACATAAAAAATACATTCATATATGAATCAGGTCACTTTGGACAATCAATTCTTGTGAAATTTTCTCGATAAAATCTTCTGCATGATCTTTTATTTGGGAATCTCAGGAAAAGTTCGTGACAACAATTACACAGAAGTATGTTCTGCGTTAAATATAAAGAGATATGGTTGACAACAAATTGCAATTATGTAAGGTTTTTAAAGTTGTTCGTTGACACTGCAGTGTTTTGTAAATTACTCAGTTCTGGTGCTAACACTAAGGCACGAAGTGAGTGTTGCTTAATATCCCGAAATAAAACGCGTTACATTCTAATTTTCATTTTGTTACTTTGTGAATATATGGATACCTTCTATCGTTGACCTAAGTCGGTAAGACTTAATCATTTTTACAACAGAACAGAATCATTCAAGCAATCATATCTATATTCAACACATTAACGAAATTCACTTGGTTTGTACATATTGAAATACTACTAAAAAGATTATTCAAAGAATCTCATACCTTGTTTAACAGAAAATTTTCATGAAGCCAAGTTACTACAGTAACTAAAATAACAAAGTTGCTGGTTGTAAGGGTATCTTAATTATTTCTAGCCATTAAAAAGTCTTTGCTTTAGTTATTATTTTTTGTTGGTATATTTTACGAAAATTGTGGTTCATTCGAACACACTTAGTGCTAATGTGGTGAAAGCAAGTTTCCGTAGTTTATCGAGTCACATTTTGTTATTTTGTTGATTTTCAAAACTTATTACGCTTTTACATTTCACGTTCAGCAAGACGCGTGCCTTAGCCTGACTGATGGAGAATCTGTCACACAGTTCAATATCTAGACAAAGTCCAATATCCAAATCAACTTAAAATATATCCTGACTTTATTTACACGACATATGGATCTTATATAATGGCCACCATATCAAACAGTTAAGAATCATCCTTGAAAGAGTATCTCTGGGACGAGATTGATAGGTTTATTCGCTGCCCATCCCCAAATCCTCTTCAACAGTTGACTGACGCAATCAGGTCTTCTCAACAGATGCATCATTGTCAGGGTTGAAATTAATTATCAAGTTTGTGTTAATAACCTGCTGGTAAGATATTTTGATTAACTAAGTTTACATTTACAATCTAACAGGAACATCATTATGTACAATACTAGTATGACCATACATATTATGAGTGTCAAAAGCAATTTTGGTATATATTTGATAACAAAATTTGTATCACAAATTGCTGCCCATCTCAAGCTATAAGTTCATCCTATGACACATGTTATGAAGAGTTTTATCAAAAACATTAAAACGTCAAATTTTGAATATTTTTTAAGAAGAACGAATAAAAATCTCAACATAAAAGAAAAAAAACCGAAAAATTAATGTTAAATACATGTTGCAGTTAAAAATATATGACTATATATTGTAAAAAATTCAAAGACAACAAATTATTATATATCCTGTGAGTTAAGAATATTCGTCAGCATTAAGTTTCGTGGATTTAATGAATACGTATTTTAAAAGTCCTAACTATGATACAGCAGTTCAAATAAAGTTTGTGCATATTTTTTAGTAAGAGATTTACTTACCTATTTGCATTTTCAAGATGGTCAAATCCTTCCAAGTTATTTTGTTCATCATCCATGTAACAACGCATAAGAACGATGGCCAAAAAAACCATTTTTGGCTCAACGTTTGATGTTTTTGCTGTTTCGTGCCAAAGAAATGTATCAGAGCAAAAACATTTGACCTCACGTACTTCAAAGATCTGTTATTTGATCTTCACAATTAAAAAAAATTGAATCCTCAGAACAAAAAATCGAAAGTCTTTGTGCTCAGTTTGAAAGTGAAAACGAACCAATGGAGACAAAATCAGATGAATCATATGTTTTATGTGTTTGTTTTTAAAATTTCAATGTGATATAAGAAACTCAATTCTTACTCCGCGCTGTCTAGAATGTGGCAGATAAAAATAATTTATTTTCTTTTCATGTCTGAAAACGACGTAACCGGTTTTTTTAAAAAATATCGTAAATATAGACTGATTTGTGTGTATCAAATTTAATGTTGGTTTTTAAGTTGTATTATTCATACAGGTAAGTTGAAATGAGTTTGTGGGTTATTTAATTTTATCATGACCATTCTACCAGTGAGTTCATATTAGAAAGATAACAGTGTCTGGAATACGGAAATATGTCTGTAAACACTTTCGCTACCCTGGTTTCAATAGAAAATTTGGAATATGACATACTGGAATTTTTTTAACTACACAAATGATCATATGGAAACACCAATCAAGAAATAGCAGCACAAGCTTTCATTCTTTACGAATGATTTTGAAGACAAAAGTAAAAGTACAATGTAACTGTTTTATTTAATACCAGAAAGCAGAAACAGTGCTATTCTGATCAATACATCCTTAAATCTAGATTACATAAATATGTTTTGTCAAGATTTTTTTCTTCAAAATTCACTTTTAAAAAGGATTTAGACAAATAGAATGTAAACTACATGTACAATAAGAAAGTTTCATTTCAAGAAAATTTCATATGTTAAAACAGAATAAACATTATGCAGATGGTTCTTACGAATGAACATTGTAGTGATTCTAAGGAGGCATCTAAGAACGTGAGGGAAATGGAACACATCGCTCGCCTGAGTAACAGCCGAACTGTTTTCAGCATTCAAGACATCTCTGGCACGGTATGTGGTAAACCTTTTCATCCAAAGTGATACATGTAGTTCTTGAGATCACGATTTAATTTAACCCTTTTGTTTAATGAACTTTGCACTCCTCAAAAAGCCCTTTCATTTATGGAAAATTAACAATTTGAACAAACTTAAATTTAACTGCATATTGATTTATGCAACTAGCATTCCAGTATAAAACTATATATTTACATTTGCAAATATGTGTCCTAATACATATATGAACCTATAGAATAGCGAAAACGTTCAATTCTGTATGAACTTTTTCATGACGTCACAGTGATCATAGCACGCGCTTATCGCTTGTCGCTTGGATTATTGAAAACATAAAATATCGGTAATTTTAACAATTCTGAACAATTTGCCTTTTTCAAACGTAAAAATAAGTAATAAACAGCAATGTTAAAAAGTTCACCGGGATATGAACTTGGTTGGTACGTGATCATATCTGCTGAGAAGGCCGGGATAATGAACTTGGTTGGTACGTGATCAAATCTTCTGAGAAGCCCTTTAGGCTTCACAGGATTTTATCATGTGACCGACCAAGTTAATATCCCGGTGAACTTTTTATCTTGCTGTTTATTTCTTAATTAACAATGTATTTCTTTTGAGGTAGATTTCCAAAGGTTTTCCCCTTTGCCCTTGATCAAAGGGTTACAGTCTATGTACTTTCTTAAATGTCAGGAATCTTTAATTGTAATATTATCAATTAATGTTTTGTGGTTATTTATCAAATAATATTTTAAGGTTTTCCCCTCAAATATTTTATACACTCCTCCTTTAGCCTTGTAATTGGTTCGTTGCCACAGTTTAAACATTAAAGGGGCATGGTCACGATTTTGGTCAAAAATTATTTTTCCGTTTTTAATGTTTACAATGCTCCAGTAAGGCATTTGTAATGGGCAACCAAAATTTGAGTGTCAGTCGTCGTGTTATAAGCGAGATACAGAGCTCACAATTCAAACGTTTTGAATGTTGAAGTGAAAATTCCAGTTTTAGACCCAAAATAAATGTGATAAACGCTAGGAACTATTTATTTATGCTTAAAACGAATTAAAACAGAGAGAAATCAGCTTGAAAAAGAACTTTTACCGGTATATTAAACCAATGCAAACAAAAACAGGGCACGAGCCTTGTTTACATGACAAAGAATTGTGAGCTCTGTATCTTGGTTATAACTCTACGACTGACACTCAAATATTGGTTGATCATTAGAAATGCATTTCTCAAGCATTATAAACACTAAAATTGAAAAATGACATTTGACCAAAATCGTGACCATGCCCCTTTAATATTACACTGTCTCAGAACATTTGTCTAGAAATATCATAATATCACAAATTGTATCATAGACGATTTTAAAAAATACATTTATATTCTTCTGTATATTTTGCACCCATATTGAGGCTTTGTGGTTGGTCTAGGTGTCATAGTTTGAACAAATTTGATATTCACTGTATAAAGATATTTCACTAATAATATTAAAACATTAGCAAAAACAGTCGCTAAGAAGAGGACTTTGCAGGGGCTGAACCAAACGTGCAGTTTGAATAACTTCGCAATAATGTCTCAAAATTTGAGATAACTGATTTTATTTTCTCAGTAGTTTTTGAGGTGATTTATGAAACACCCCGTATTATTTATCATTTTTGTTAAAAGTCTTTTTCCTAGAATGGGGTGCGGCCATTATATACACATTTGAAATTCTTTTACCATTGGATGCATTGTGCCTATTTTGGTTGAATTGGTTAGATTGTTTATTGTTAATTTAAAAAGGAAAACTTACCCTATATGCTTACATTACTTGGCAATGCTACACAATGGACAGCAGGGTACGCATAAAATAAAAATAAACAAAATAATTATTATATAGGGTCATATTCCCCAAATAAATTGTTACATCAAAATTCAATGTAGCGATTCAAGAGAGAGTTGCTCCAACAAATAAAACATAGGTAATTAATCAAAGATTACAGAGCTCACCGAGATGAGGCATCACCTTTATGAGATTACCTTTATCATATCATATGAAAATCAAAGTTATTAATCTTTATTAACATTTTGTATATATTAATGTGTGGTTTGACACAATATCATATAATAACATATGTTACAATATTATATCTTAATATTTACATTTTTCAGTGTCCTTGTCTGTGATAACACTACGAATCGATTATGTAATGTAAAATTCAATACATTTCATCAATTACTATTTTAAAATTAAATGGTACAATAGCTGAAAATTATATAAATATAAGTAATAAAGAATCATTCTTTGAATATCATTAGGTGATCAAATACGGTCGGGCGTTATCAAGTCTATTATAAAGCACTTCGGGCTTTATTGGATTTGATCATCCCGACCGTATTTGATCACCTCATAATACTAAAAGAATGATTCCTTATTGCTTAAATAAAAGTGAATTCCATACTGTATTGTATGATACAATATCTATCAATACACTACTATATAATAAAATACTGTATCGTATAATGCTATATAGTATTGTGTCATATGATATAATATCGTATGATTCAAAATAATATTGTAAAATATCATTACACAATATGATATTCTATCATGTGATACTATATTGTATCATTTAATATGATATTGTATCATATTATGATATTGTATCATGATATTATATCATATACAGTATGATCTGATATTGTATCATAAAATATGTTATTGTATTATATGATATGATACTGTATTATATGATATTATAATGTATCATATCATATGATACAAATATTGTTTCAAGTAATATGATACAATATTGAACAATATCATATAATAAATATATAATATGATACTCTATTATATCATATGATACAACACAATATTATATGCTGCAATATCATCATATAATTATTTACAATATGATATTAATTATACAATATCGTATAATACAATAAAATACTGTATCATATTATACAATACAATATCATGTTATATGATATAATATTAATCATATGGTTCAATATCATAGGAATAGGAATCATGATATATATCAACAATCACAACTATCAAACAGGTTTGAGGGAGGTACGACAAGGTTTTCTTAATTGGTTCCTTGATAATGGAGATAAGGCTCTTTATCTGAAGCTAGCCTTAAATTCAAATTAAAGTTAAAAGAACCATGAAACATATTCAGGACAGCAATTTTTTCAACATTTAAACCTGCATAACCTTCTCCAGCATCCGACACCTATAGCTCAGATTCAGCATCCAAGCCTGTCAAGTGCAGCAGTAACACAAGATGTTTTATTTATCCAATTTGGAAAAGATTGAGGTAATAATAACTAAGATTTGTCTATTAAAGGGCACATGCTCCAAAAGATATAACCAGCTCCAAAAACCTAAACCTCATCCATCATCCGAAACCTATGGCCCAGATTCAGCATTCAAGCCTGTCAAGTGCATTCGTATCATAAGGCGTACCATCCATAAAAGTTTGGTGATGATAGGACCAGTAGTAACTTAGCTATGACCATCAAAGGGCACATGCTCCATAACCTTAACCTCATCCAGCATCCGAAACCTATGGCTCAGATTTAGCATTCAAGCCTGTTAAATGCGTATAAGTATTATAAGACGCACCATCCATTCAGGTATGGTGAAGTTAGGACAAGTAGTAAGTAACATACAGTCATCGAATGGCACCTGCTCCGAAAACTTTAACCAGCTCCAAACACCTTAACCTCATCCAGCAATCGAAACATATGGCTCAGATTCAGCATTCAAGCCTGTCAGGTGCATAATTATCATACGACGAGCCGTCCATGTAAGTTTGGTGAAGTTAGGACCAGTAGTAAATAAGATATACTGTAAATTCCTAATTAAACGCGAGGAATTTATTTCCGCGTAAAATCGCGAGAAGCACCCCTCGCGGATTTTAAAGTCTCGCCATTATTTTCTGAGAGTTGGCAACTATAAGAAATATAGATAAATGTTCCGCGTTCGCGATTTTATACTTTCGCGATTTGATACAAAACAGCGGGGTCGCGGAATTAAGTACTCGCGTAATATAAGGAATTTACAGTAGTCATTAAAGGGCACCTGCTCCAAAAACTTTAACCAGCTCCAATTACATTAACCTCATCTATCATCCGAAACCTATGACTCGGATTCAGCATCCACGCCTGTCAAGTGCATAAGTATCATAAAACGCACCATCCAATTAAGTTTTATGAAGACAAGACCAGTAGAAACTTAGATATGGCTATCAAAGGGCACCTGCTATAAATACTTTAATCTTCTTTAAAAACCTTAACCTCCTCCAGCATCTAAAAGTCAGCATCCAAGTGTTTGAAGTACATAAGCAGGTCAAGATGCACCATCCATGGAAGTTTGGTAAAGGTAGGACAAGTAATAACTTAGATGCACGACCTGCTCCAAAAACTTTAACCAGGTCCGGACACCGCCGCCGACGCCGGGGGTATAGCATAAGCTCCCCCTGACTTCGTCTCCGTCAGCTAAAAAGGACCGATTGACTAACGGGCGAGTAAAAAACATTATACCCTCCCCCTCCTCAAGTTGTTGCATGTGGTATAACTATTTATGCTTGATGTAGGTGACATTTTTCTTGAACTTTTCGAGCTTCCTTTAAACATTCATCACACATCAAACCATTTTCAGAAAGATAGTTCAGCATCCTATTATATCCCTCATTGTCTGAATACAGCAAGTTCTGTAGAGCTCCTTTAATAAGCCCTATTTGGTGACTATAATATTCTCCGGTTGCACACCAGTTGGCAAAATGCTCGCAGTTGTCAGCGGCGATATTAAAGTGTGCGTTGTCTCTCCCCACTTCTGCACGAGCTCGTCTAATAATTTTCGAACGCGTGAAAGGTTTGTTTTTATATTGGATAATGTACACATGATCCTTTTTCAGATTAAATTTCACGTTTTCCTCACGTAAATAAGCTAGGTTGCCAAACTGACCAACGGTGATCATGCACAACAATATCCCTTTAACAACTGTCTTTGCATGCGCACTGCGATGAATTACTCTAAGAAGTCCACGCGTGTTGTCCATTGCATCAGGATGCACGTCAATAACAATAGCATGATGCTCGTATCCCATAGCGCGGTGGATTGCAATATGATCCCCTGGGGTTAGATCGTCAAACTTTTCTACCCTTTGTTTATTGAAACATTGGAAGCAGACCCGTTTGCATTCGTTAGGATTTATAACGCTCCAGCTGCCCCCGAGACTAGAATAGATCGTGCATCGCATGGTATGGAGAGCCAATTGTTCGTCGGTACACGAAACAAACAAAGTTTGTTCGGGTTGCACAACTCTGGATCTCTTTCCCGAAATTGAAAGTACTAGCTGATTAGATTTCAAGTCCAGTGATTCTTCATTTGGTTTCCAGAATTTTTTGCTGAATTTTTTGGAAAATTTCTTCTCAAATTTGCTATCATTTGTAGCGAATATATGTCCATAATTGATATCTTTTTCATCGTCAGCCATGTTTGGGGAAGTTGTAAATGTATAGACTTCCTGAAGACTGGTTAAAATCAAGCTTATTCTGAAAGATAAGAACAATACAAACTTACTTTAGTAATCATTTTAATGTTATATGTTATTTAGTCAATCATTTCCGCATAACTTACAGTGACTTCTTTCGTGAAATGAAATAAATTATCTGGCGCATTTACTGATGTTATTTTTATCGAGAAAAGGTGAATCCACACTGAAGGTGTCCAACATCGATTTTATTACAGTTTCTTTCTTATTTTGAAAGTTTAATAGAAAGCGTGCGATGAGAATCTCCGAAGTTTCTAACACATCTTTATTCAAAGTAGAAGACCGTTTAAAAAACAAAGACTTTATTGAAATCAAAATTGATGTTAACTATCAAACACTCTTACCTTATTCAAAGAGTATGGCTTTTAAACTGGTTACTGAAGTAGTACAGAAAAGGTTTTGTCCCACGCCGCAGTTTGTTTTCCTGGTTTGAAATAATAATATTCAAAAAACATTTGTTAAGAGCATTATATTTCCATCCTTCTTTGTTCTTCCTCGTTTGCCCATTCAACTGTAAGTGAAAGACCGTTATATAAAACTACTTAGAACTGTCAGAAGACTGACATTACTACACTGAAGCGTACAATCTTTAATGACAGGGAAAAAGAGATAAAGCCACCTCGGCCATTTTAAGGATTTTTAAATAATCTCTCCCACCGGAAGTGTTGTGGATCTATGCACTCATTACATTAATAAATCCGCAACATAAAATAGTTCTTTGAAACAAGAGAAGACTGTTACTTCTATTGATTGAAAGGATAACAAAAATGCAACCCAAAATTAATGAAAATGATATATTTACGCATTCACAACAAGGATTCTCAGCACTTGGAGAATCTTTAAAAAAAAACTTTAGAAGTTATTGACACAACAGGTGTAATGACACATGCATCAGATAGAATTGTTTTCACACGGGCTCAGTTATTATCTTGGGGTAAGGGGTTACCAATATATCTGTGCGGGTGACAACTATTAATTTAGAAGATTGTTATTCATTAATCGGGTGTGCCGACAATTACTTTGTTTTTCTTGAATATTTGCTTTTTACGCTTTAGGTTTTGTTTTGTTTTTTGTTTTTGTTTTGTTTTTTTTTTTTTTTCAATAGGTAAAATCTTATTAGACTTCCCCAGAAACTTTGTCTTCAGATAAGCTGTAACAACTGACACCGAATCAGCAATATTCAGACATTAGTCACTCCATTAAGTAGTGCCTTACACAAACTTCAAACATTGCTGCCTTGCCTATCCTTTGTTTTTGTGATCTAAAATTTATCTTTTAGTGTAATCAGTATAAGTATTATATTAACCTATTACTGGTTATGATATCATTGAAAATACATGTAAGATTGTCCCAAGTAATTAAACAACTCATGTATGTATGAAGATATACGAGAGATTTCCGCGGTCGCAAAATGTGTTATATTTAGAAACATATCCAACACATATCCAGTACACATATTTAGCAAAGGTACTCATATGAGTAGAAGGTCATATCATTATGCATATAAATAGTAAATTAAAATTTCTGACGACTATTAAATAAAATATTTTGGTGGAACCATTTTTAATCAAATAATAAATGCAATATTTTTCAAGCTTGAAGGGGTGGAAATACTGTACAGTTTACTACAACATTTATTTTGTTTAAAATATCAAGGTGATTTATGGGTTTAATTTTGCAATCATGCAAAAGGTTGGGCTTTGAAACATTCTGAGTATATTTGGTAATGGAATTTCCTAAAATAGCGGGAGTGAGTGTGGTGGTTGGGGGCATTGGATGATCAATGGTCATTGAACTGATTTGGTCTAAGGTTTAGGTATTGGGATGTGCTAGCCGCACAAAAATGTTCTGAAATGTAAATAATTTTTGAGAACCCGACCTATGAACACAAACGATGACAGTATAAAATAATAAAACCATTTTAACGGTGTACTGTAAAACCCAAAGTTTTTCAAACCCCAAGTTGGGAAATATGTACTACTTTAAGAATTTAGAAAACTTCCAATCTGAAGTTTCTCTGAACATTACTGATCAGTTCAAGAGCTAAGCAGTGAATTAATTCCACTACATGTACTTTCGTTTATAAAAATTTATTTGAACTTCGCTTAGAACAGTTAACAGAATCTCAACTGCATAGGCGGATCTAAGGGGGGGGGGGGTCTGGGGGTTTTCCGGACCCCACTCCCCCGGAAAATTCAAATTCATTAAATTCACGTATTAAAATTCCCCCAAAAGGCCTCGGACCCCCCCCCCCCCCCCCAAAAAAAAAAAACCATCCATCCCCCCCCCCCCCCATGAAATTTTTTTTGGATCCGCGCATGTAAATGTGATTTATTTTCATCTGACGCCATTAAGTGTCTTATAAATGTGTATGAAAATAAGCTATGGAAAGTTAAGGAACATATCATTTGTTCTTTAAAATTAACTCCAGACATTTCTAAATGTACAAAACAAAATAATGTACAAATAAGATGTACTTGATTCTTTGTGAAAAAAAAAGTGTTGCTTAGAATGTTAATAAAACATCAGTAAGATACATGTACCTTTGTTTCAGTGGACAATTAGAGGGTACACAAACAACTTTGTATTCTAAGTCCCTATCGTACAGCATTTTGTTTGCAGATTGTTTAG
Source organism: Magallana hongkongensis (assembly GCA_016163765.1). NCBI lineage: Eukaryota > Metazoa > Mollusca > Bivalvia > Ostreida > Ostreidae > Magallana > Magallana hongkongensis. The sequence goes on along the minus strand of WFKH01011581.1, from coordinate 41,196,195 downwards.
TACGTAGTTTACCTGCCTGTTTTCTTTTTCAAGATGGTCAACGTCTTTGATGTTTCGATGTTATTTTGTTCATCATATAATTAAAGGTGAAGAATGAAGGCAAAATAACCAATTTTGGCTCAATTTGAAATATTTTTTTATTCTTGCCAAGAGAAAACCTGAGCAAATTACATTAGATGTAATGTACTTAAAGAGCTGTTGTTTGATTTTGACAATTTTTAAAAACATAATTAATGACTGTTTAAAACGAAAAAAAGGAAAATGAAAGTGTCTTTGTGCTCAGTTAGAAAGTGAAGAGGAACCAGTGAGGACAGATTCTAATTAACCACATGTTTTTAGACAATTTTTCTCTCTCATTATTATGATGTCATACTCTAACAATGCGCAGGGTATAATGTGGCGGATGTAAATTTATGACTTCCTTTTCATGTATAAAAATGACGAATACAATTTATAAAAAAAATATCCTAATCATATACCGGTATTTGCCCAAATTTTATATCAAATGACGTTAAATTTTATATCAACACATATGTTGTTTAACAACATATAAAATACTCTGTTATTTGTTGAATCAGACAAAATTATACAGCATGATTTAAACAATAAAATGCTTTCTTTGGTGATTCATGGCGGGTATAAAGGTGGCGACATTACAGAAAAAAATTACATAATCCGCGTTAACGGGTTATGTAAAAGGATGACTCACTTAAGGACATGCGATATTTGCGAGAAAATAAACTTTTAAAAGAAGAATTTTTCTTTCAATTGCAGAAATGGTCAACATCTAAACTGCAACTTTACGTAATTGCGTTAAATGAAAGTATGTTGTTACCAAGTACGAATTTGTTTTCATAGGCAGGGGTCATCACGATTTCTTGAATCTCCATACCATAATGAGGTCGCCCACTTTTATACTGACTTCATACATAGTCAGCGCATGTTTGTCTATTGTTCTCCGTTTAACAGTAGTTGTATATTTGCATTATCAAAGTTATGTCAAAGGGAGATTAATAGACAAACATGCGCTCATGGTTTAAATGAGAAAAAACTGCTTCTTCTTACTTTCGCTTTCCCTGTTGTAACCAAGGGTTGATGCATGTTGAATATTATAATTCACCACGTGATTTCTCACCTCAGGTCACTTTGTGAATACAAAATTCTATCACGTGACGTGTAAGGTAGCATGTTATGTGCTAACTAGGACAATGTTTTCGAACACGTAAGTTGTCAAACAATGATTTAAAGTCATCTGTACTTACATAGGCGTGGTCTAATTGTTGAAACCATAGTAAAAAGTATACTTGTACCATATATAATAGATAGGGTTATGGTGAAAGAGTGATCATATAAATTTTTATACATGGCATTGTTATTCATGCTAGTCTAATTTTAGTACCATTCTGATAATGTCAGCTCCACCTCTCATGCATATTAATATCAATCTTATGTTTGATCAAGGGCAGATAAGCGAAAATTCTCCTTTTTTCGAAAGTTGTAAGGAGAAAAACACAGAATGAGCTTATTGTATCACAGTCTAAAATCTTAATTCATGTTGGAAATTGACTAGACTCTTTAAAAAATTTAACAAAAGTGATATTAGGTTAAGAAATAAACGCAACAGAAGCGACCGAAAAGGGCCCAAAACCCGGCGCTAAGTGCAGTCATCCTTTGTTCTGCAATGATCACTTCCTTCATATCCCACATAAATCATCAAAGAACGCATTTTATTATTTATATTTACATCTTTCTTTTGACAAATTAATGAATTGATCGTAAAAAGTAAGTAAAAGTAACTAAATTATTGTTAATGTACATCAGTATGTTAGATAAAAGAAATAGCAAAATCGTCTTATATGGGAATTTGAGTCTGACATCATCATGATAATTTCGTGCAGTCCGTGATTTTTCTTAGGTTGCTGAAGGTTTCGACCGATCGATAAACTGGTTAGAACTGGATCGTGTAGGTTTCAGTCCTGTCAGTTTCTATAGAGCTGAGAATTACAATTAATTTCCGTAAGACATAGAGGAAATCAAACTTACAGGATGTAAATATAATATGATGAACCTATTACACTGTAATATTATCTGTTGCAAATGGCGGTGGTCGAAGTTATACTAGTAAAATTAATGTCATCTGACTCAGTTAAGCGCTTTTCCTGAATCAGATACAAGAAAGGGCACTAAACCTCTATATCGCAAAATCTCGGATTTCTTTTAGTTTAATGAGGTTTTTCCTCCCCAGTAAAATAATATTACGATAGTGTCTATAACTTTATCAGTCAGTGCATGAGGCATCTTAGACATATCTTGCTTTTACGTGGATGACTATATGATATACAAAATTTGTTTACAAAACAAAAAATACTTCGGTGTCAGCAACCAATAACAATTACGAGCATAAATTTGGATGATGTGAAATACGGCCCCCAGTAAATTGGCAAAAAAAAAAAAAAAAAAAAAATTTCGGAATTTCTCTTTTTATTTTGCATGTATTAATCTTAGCTCTTATAGAATCCCTTTCTTACCCCAAAAAACCCCCTATAAAATTGGAGATATAAATTATTATTTATGGTAGGGGTACACTGTTTATATTCAAACTCCGTAGACTTTTAGCTCCGCCCCACATTTAAAACCCTTTAAAACACACGAGCGCATTTTGGTTCATTTTTCTCCTTCCTTTGTCAAAATCTAACTATATGTGAAAGGAGAAAAATGTACCAAACTGCGCTCATATGTAACTTCTAAAAAATGCAAAAGTCCGTTGGGTCTTCCCCATTTTAAACTGATGTTGTTTACATGGTGTGAACTTGCTTAACATTTCATAATAGTAGTAGTAGTTTATTGGCGTATACATTACATACAATGCCGTAGCATAACTTTAACAGTAATTTACAATAATTGTTGTGGTTACAGGTGGGAGACAGGTTATATAGATATAAAGTATAGAGTAAAAGAACAATATCAAACAGACAAGCAAAATAGTAGTTTTATAAACTTATACTTATTCACGTCTGATAGTAAAGTTATCTCTCTTAATAAAACATTCGTGCACATATTTCCCAAGTTTTCTTAGCGTAAATATAGAGCCAGAATTAAGTAAGGTAATAAATTTTGCCATATTTGGTCGTACATAGTAGTATTTCTTAATATATAATTTCCTTAACTCTGTATAAAAATCACAAACCAAGACAAAATGGTATTCATCTTCAACATCGTTTGAATTACAGTAAATACACTTCCTTTCATTATAGGACATTTTTTATCATATCGACCAGATTCGATTCGTAGACGATGTGAAGATAATCTAAGTCTACTTAAGGCTTTCCTATGTTTATCATATAATATGTAATTTAGATAGTCTGCCTGGTGCATAGGTAAGCTCAGATATTTATATAAACGTAAAGGGTGAGCATTTTCAATTTCTACCCGTAAATTTGGGTGAAAACAATCTGACAGTCTTTGTTCAAAATATAAATAAAACAGTTTTTCATTTACCGACTCAGGGTAATACCACACATCACCAAAACCATTTGACAAAAGTGTGTTTTTGACAAAAATAATCCAGCTTGATAGCATGTTTTTCACATCAAATTCATAAATTGATTTTATAAGACAATTTTGGGAGCGTAAAACTTTTAACCAATACTTGATTATGCGTAATGTTCTTGTTAATAACAATGGTTTTCTTCCTAGTTCACAATACACTGCAGGGGTACATGTAGAAGATTTTACACCGAGCAGTCTTTTACAAAATTTTAAATGAACGCGTTCAAGGTCTTTCGCGTTTGTATATCCCCACACTTCTGCTCCGTAGTTCATTTTAGAGGAACAGGCCACGTCAAATAGTTCGATCACTGTCTTGCAATCAAGAGACAATTTTTGAGTTTTGTGCATAAATGCATTATATAGCTGTAGCGTTTTTTCCGCAGTTATTTTCACATGCTTATTGAAGAGGCCATTTGTGGATAGAACCGTACCAAGGTAGGCAAAACTGTCCACGATTTCCAGGTTTTTGTTATTATAACAGAAATTGTAGCCCTTTCTTGTTCGACCCTTTTGGAAAATCATCACCTTATTAGTTTTATCGATATTGACTGTAAGGCCCCATCTTTCACAATACGTATGAAGCGTGTCTAGATGTTTTTGTAGACCATTTGGCGTTTCACTTATTATAGCTAAATCGTCTGCAAATAAAAGTAAGAAAATGTTTATTTGTTCGATTTCTATGCCCGCTGACCAATTCTCTTGCAAATTTGTTTCCAGGTCTTCCAGGAATAGAGAAAAAAGCATAGGTGACAATATGTCTCCCTGCAACACCCCTAGTTTGTTTTCAAAAAAATCTGTAAGGTTACCATTGATTCGTACACAACTTTTCACATCATTATACATAGATTTGATTATGCGTAACATTTTACCTTTTATACCTAGCTTAAACATTTTATAATACAATGCGTTTCTATCAACCGTGTCAAACGCTCTCCGAAAATCTACAAATGTACAAAAGAGCTTACTACCATTTGCAATTTTAAAGTCAACGATACTTTTTAAAACATATAATGCATCAATAGTACTATAACCCTTCTTAAACCCATATTGTGCATCAGATATCACACTATTGTCTTCTGACCATCTTTGTAGTCTGTTGTTTAGGATACGTGAGAAAAGCTTCGCTAGGCAGCTTAGTAGAGTTATGCCCCTGTAGTTCTGTGGATCCATTTTATCTCCTTTTTTGAAAATCGGCACAATTACACCAAATTTCCAATTCGAAGGATAATAACCACTTTCAAATATCGAATTAAATAACACATTCAACACTGGTTCAAGGGACCGCACATCTGCACTGAGCATCTCGTTGATAATGTTGTCATAGCCGCTCGATTTTTCATTTTTCAGAGATTTGACTGCATCGACGATCTCTTTGCTGGATATTGGTTCGTCAAGCTCTGGGAAGGCGGTCGCGATCGGGTTCGTTTCCTGGGTTTCCTGCACGGTGACATATGCATCATTTCCAGTGCGCGAACACAAATCCTGAAATGTTACTCGTCTGTGCCACGCGTGTCACGTGACATAGATTTCGGTTAGCGTGTTCGACGTGACTTTATATGCTATTTACCTTCATTTATGAGAATACATTATTTGTAAGTTGTATCATCAACGGAATAAAGTCACGTGATATGTAAACGAGTCTTGTCCGATCTGCTTAATTCCTTCATATACATATCTATTGTACCAAGGTCCATCCATTCTATTCATTGTTATTCATTGGAAGGACAAGGTCACACACCAGAACGAAATTCACTGTTACAGGGTATACAAAATCATCGGTAATGAGTTTATCATTACAATAAAAACCGATCCAAGCTATCAACACTAATCAGGATGTGTCCTATTTATTAACTCTTGTTTTAAAATTATCAAAAGCATGGTAGATTTCCTATAATTCATTGTATAAAAAGGGGCCGTTTTCATATGTTTTGGGATATCATCCTTTAAAATGCTTGGCTGAGCATGAATTTGATAAAAAAAAAAATTACATGTACACTTATGTCTATTATTTTATCTGTTTAATTTTCTTAGAGTAAACGGAATATATTGTGATTTCACCTTTAATTATTAATCGATAAAAAGATTTTTGTTCACAGTTCAATTGTACAAACGATTTGAAGTTTTAGCATAAGAAGACAAATTCAAAGCATTAACGTAAAACATTTTTATCTTTAAAAAGAGACATATGAAAGGAGTTTATTTGAGTGAAAGTTACTAATTTTCACCAAAAGAAGAGTTGTTTTTTTTTTCAAAAAAGATATATATACTATAAAACTCAAAATCTAAAAATAAACATATAGTATTTTGAACAAGGGTAAAAAAAATTCAAATTATGTACTTATACTCTGTTTTCATTTGGGAATAATGACGTCAACAATATGTCATATTATTAATATACATGTATAGAACAGAGAAAACAAGACAACATTTCTCATAAATTTTCGAATAGGAAAAAGTGTCAACAGCCGATGTCTATAACGACATTTACATGTATTTGCCATGGTGTCAATATAATAAATTTTTAATTTGGCACACTGTAAAGTTTGTATTCACAACTAACTTGAATCTTCATTTCAGGTGAGCTTAATCAAAATCAGTTTGAAGACAACAGTTCAAATTACCATTTATTTTATCATACCAGTATATATAAACAAATACTAGTATAAATATTGTTCAATACACCCGTAAACCTAAATTTTATGAAAAAAGTTCTGCTGAGACATTTTCATAAAAAAATCAGCAATTTTGAAATAAAAATTTTCAGGCAATTAAACGTTGATTGAGTATTGTTTGAAAAAAAAGAGTATAAAATATAGTGAACACATATTGCAGGTGGATATCATGCATAAACATTGAATCAATTTTTGAGAAAGAGTCTTAAATTCAGAGACCTATGGGCCACATTGCTAAACTGAGCAGCAGTCAAGAAAAATTATACCAAAATGGCCTTTTTGCACCTAATAAATTCATTTGTATTCCATATGGTATACCATTTCTTAGTACCTTAATGAGGAATATTTAATTTATCCCTAAAGGATAAATAGAAAATCATCTAAGTATTTTTTAATAATCATACAGGAATTTCATTTCCTATAGGTTTAAAAGTAATTCCTAGAGGAATTTAATTCGAACAACCTGATAAATTAAGTACTTTTCCTAAAGGAAAAATTTCCCTATTAGACTTTAAAATCCTGAAGGGCTTGTTCATATCCTATTAGGTTTTAAATTTCCAAAGGAAGACATATTTACTCTGGTTAAGAATTATAAAAATCCGATAAGAAAAATTACAGTTTCTTGTTGGAAATCATCAATTTTTATTTAGGTAAATATCTCGTCTGACAAACGAGCTGTATCAAAAACAAAAGAAGTTTTCTATATCACAGATCGTAGCATTGCTGTTCTTTGAAAGAAAAGTTTTAAGGTTTCCCCCTCTGGTCAATAATTGGACTTGGGGTCTTTGTTTGAACAAATGTTGTATTTTTACCATCTTAGGATGCTTCATTTGTAATATTACTAATTTTTTTTATTAAAAGAGTTTTAAAAGACTGCGTTTACTTCTATATATTCCTATTTCTAATTTTGCGCAATAATTGATCCGGGGTCACACTTGTTCAGGAAATTTGCTTAGTAAATCAAATAATACAATCTTTAGCAGAGAAATTCGTAAGAAGAAAATTTTTTAAAGTTTTTTTTTTTTATAATTTGCTCATTTCCTGAGCTCCTTAATTGGCGGAACATGGTTTGAACTAATTATATCAAGATTGTTCAATTGTAACATTTCAAACTGTAGAGAATCATGTTTGGTTTAAATTTCTCCAGATATTCTGGAGGAGATGAAATGTAAAATGTTTACAACGCCAACGACAGACAGCGTAAAGTGTTGATCAGAAAAGCTCACATGAAGGCTCAGGTGGACTAAATATAAGTTATGATTGGTTCAGTCGACATTTTTCTTGAACTTTTCGAGCTTCCTTTAAACAGTCATCACACATCAAGCCATTTTCGGAGAGATAGTTCAGCATCCTGTTATATCCCTCATTGTCAGAATACAGCAAGTTCTGTAGAGTCCCTTTTATAAGCCCTATTTGGTGACTATAATATTCTCCGGTTGCACACCAGTTGGCAAAATGCTCGCAGTTGTCAGCGGCGATATTAAAGTGGGTGTTGTCTCTTCCCACTTCTGCACGAGCTCGTCTAATAATTTTCGAACGCGTAAAAGGTTTGTTTTTATACTGAATAATAGACACATCATCCTTTTTCAGATTAAATTTCACGTTTTCTTCCCGCAAATAAGCCAGGTTTCCAAACTGGCCAATGGTGATCATGCACAACAATATCCCATTAACAACTGTTTTCGCATGCCCACTGCGATGAATTACTCTGAGAAATCCACGTGTGTTGTCCTTTGAATCAGGAAATACATCAATAACGATAGCATGATGTTCGTAGCCCGCAACTCGGTGGATTGCAATATGATCCCCTGGGGTGAGATCGTCAAACTTTTCTACCCTTTGTTTATTGAAACATTGGAAACAAACCCGTTTACATTCGTCAGGATTGATAATGCTCCAGCTACCCCCAAGGCTAGAATAGATCGAAAATCGCGTGGTATGGAGAGCTAACTGTTCGTCGGTGCACGAGAAGTACATTGTTTGTTCGGGTTGCACAACTCTGGATCTCTTTCCCGACATGGACAGTACAAGCTGACTAGATTTAGGGTCCAATGTCAATTTCTGACTTTCAGATGTTTGGGTGTCATAACTTGAAAAATCTGTGTAATCTTGTTCAATGGTTTCTGTTAAGTTCTTTTGGTACATTGCTTGACTAAAAGATACTTTCTTACGATACTGTGTTTTCTTAAAACATTCTTTATCAGAAGAATTTTCAGTTTGCAATCCTTTTTCATCGGCTTTGCTCAACGGTGAATAGACTTTTGGATTTTTCCTGGGAGTTTTGCCAATTTCTTTGAAAAAGGTTTTCTCTTCAACTTTATTATCCTTATTAGTGATAAGCGCATAACTGATTTCTGTCCTTTTCTCTTTATGGTTGTCAGCCATGGCCATGATTAAGAAGTTAGAATGGAACTGTTAACTTCCTAAGACAGGCCAACCAACACTACATCCTTGTTTAGTCTGAAATATAAATAAATTTTAAAAAAATTACAAATCTTTAATCAACCCTGATTTTTTTCCTTCTTTTTACGATAGGCTTTTATTGGTAGATGTGTGTAATTCAAGGGTTTATTTTACATTGTGTTTCAACATACAAGTATTCTTTTTCACAGAAACAGGTACATACATAATGAAGTAAAATGCACATAAAGTACTAATGATGAAAGAAAATATATATGATTTAAGAAAGAAAATTATTAAATGTGAAGTCGATGGCCAAATTAGACTGTAATTTAGGTCCCCGTCCCCCGTTATTTAAATCCGTTCCTTGTTATTTTCCTTCCTCCCATGGACGTGTTACTTATTAGAAAAATAAAAAGCCAACTTAAGAAATTTTTAAAGATTATTCGACAATTTTACAAAACATTATGAGAAGGAGGTTTCATCTTTATATTCCTGTGTTGAACTTCTTTACCCTTCTTTGGTCCCACAATCAATTTAAGTGTTATATCGCGATTATTATTTTGATACCACGAAATATAGAACATGGTTTCAAAATAGTGCATAATATAATCTATCACAAAGCCCTTCGGGCTTTATTGGATTTGATCACGCCCAGACCAAAATTATCACCTCATAATACTCAAAGAATGATTCCTTATTCCTTAAATAGTAACTAAATTTTTGTTAATGTACAACAGTACGTTAAAGAAAAGAAATAGCCAAGTCGTCTTATATGGGAATTTTAAGTCTGACATCATCATGATTATTTCGTGCCGTCCCTGAGTTTTCTAATGCCCCAGTCACACATTCACGGATCAACTCCACGGTTCTACTAC